>OY735226.1:3552587-3635087 GCA_963457665.1 Thysanoteuthis rhombus | reverse complement strand
TACAAATCAGTGACCATACACTCGTGAAATTCCCACTATCGCTTTCTACAAAGGTTACCCGGTGTTGCCCAGATTAGAACATTTTTCCATTGACACATCATCATCCTCCATTTGATATCCGTTGTTGGACAGAGACTTTCCCATTTAACTGTCAGGGCTTTCATTTTTGGTGTCACAGTCCCAAAATAATTTAAATTTGTCCAGATTATTTCGGCATCTAGCTTTTCGCCCGTCAATTTTGCAAACGATCTCCAAAGATCCACGTGATGAGTCACTATGTCCAGCGATTATCCTTGCATCATCACCAGTCCATTGCCATTTTAAATCTGTGAAGTGGCACCTCTACTTTTAGTTAAAATTATATATGAAAGATAATTAGATGTTAACTCTAGATACGAAACCTTGAATTAAGCTACATATAAAAAACGTCACTTTCTGCATTTACTCCCTTTAAAAACTACGAACACACGTGGTAACCCTGAGTTCCTAGTATGTTACTTCCCCCTCCTTTCCTTCCCTATAAACTTGCGACCAGCGTAGTTTCCATGACAACATATATATATATATATATATATATATATATATATATATATATATATTGTCTCTTGTCTTTAATCTTTCTCGATGTGTGAAACCACCAGAACTTCATAGCTAATCAATGCAAACACTGCAATTATTTTACTCTTTGTTGGCGACACAACGCAAACACTGTACTTATCACTTCACCCATTTAGCCCCTTTTGATGCATAAAACTGAACCAACTGTCTTCTGATAATCTAGCCTGGTCAAATACACCACTCGTTATTATTGGCACTTTTTTATCAAGCTCATTGAACCGAACAGCATTAGACACGTTATGTTACATGTTCCCCTAACTACTCCTTCTGTCCTATATTCCGTTTTAATTTGTAGGAATAACCATCTAATCTAAACAGGCCTCTTCTCTTCACAATCGGTTGTAATGATTTCTCTATTTATATTGCCTTTCAGTCTTGTATTGTTATACATGTATATCTATTAAATGTATGTTTTATTTGCTTGTTTGAACATTCCTGTGTCGTTATTACAATTAAAAATATTATTCTCTGAGTCCACACTCACACATATTCTCCATTCTGTCATGGTGACTATCGTCACCTTCTTTCTTCAATATTTTTGTGACATCGACGTACGATGGGAAAAAATCAAACTCGTGGAGACAAAATCCTTTGTCCTCCACAACTAAACAATCTCGTTGCTACAGAAACAAACAGCCATCACTACTAACCCCCACTCACTACAGGAACCACCTATAACTGGTAACTTTCCAACGTATATAGATACAGTAACATCTATTTGTTTACAGTCTTTATGATATTTCTGACACCTGTTTTTTCTCGTATAACATTATCACTATTATGAGAGATCATTCTATGATATCTTGCAATTATCTATTCGGCAAATACTGGATAATGACAAAACCTCTTTCACTTGCCCCTCGTAAAATCGATTAAAAGGTTATCATTGTACGGACCATAAGTGTCCTTGTTTGATGCTCATACTTATGTAATCATTATTATCCTTCTATAGATTTGAGGCGATATATAGCTGGGGATTGTCCAGTCTTTTCCATTTATTCACCTTTGCTAATAAAGATGGGTAACGTATACGCATTCAATCATGTTTGTCCACATATCTTTGAGAGTTCTTTATGGATTTATGTTACTTTCTGCAGAAGCTTGGGCTATTGGCAAATAAAACAATCTTTGGATTTTTGGCTTTACTTTTCGATTGCGTAATATTTTTTTCATACATCAAGACAATTGTCCGGTTTCGGAAAATCAAAACATAAGGGACTCCCTTTCACGGAAACGACGTTTTAACTGATTTTCATTCAGCTTTCAGTTAGTTTATGGCGCTGGCATAAGTATGGGCTCCCTGCAAGTCTTTTAGCATATTATTTTTTCCTTGAACGCAGGTCAAAACTGACATGTTGTGATATTTCCTTTTTTGTTTATTGTCAATTTTGTTGTCCAAATATGCAGAAAGGCAAGTGCACTAGCAGACGAACGCATAAATAAACTAACACAAATACGGAAAAGGATAAAACTCTTTTCGATTTTTGATGGCAACTGTTGTTCATTGTAAAGAGTGGGTGTTTCTTCTTCCTGAATAATTTCAACGCCATTGACGTCATTCAACGATCCGTAAAACGTTAGACTTTATCGTTCAACAGTATCTAAACAGAGAAAGATTTCCGCTATTCTTTAAAAACATTCAGACCCACAGAAGTTGTTCACCAACCTCGCATTCACGACCTTTCTCGCTCACTTTCAGGGTGTGATACGATCATTGGACACAATAACGCCTTTGGGGACCCAAATTTAATTTATCCTAAAGATTCATTTTGCAGTTTTCATCTGTAGTCATTTATATAATTACACAATCTTTGTTTGATCAGAAAATTTTTTTTCAAATTTGTGAGTTCTTCATGATATTGTCTTTATGCAGTTAGCTCAATGCTAGGAATTCTTAATTTTTCAATGATGTTTCAATTTGCAACGTAAATTCATGTCAATATGATATTTTTTTGTGTCAATTAGCATTCACTTATGAATTTTTTAAAATTTGGACTTTTTAAGTGATTACTATCCAACAAAAGGCAAGAGAATTAACTAATCCATTAACCTTTTTTTAAAAATATTTTCTAGTACACTATCCCAACATGGTATGCTTCCAAAGCAGTTGGGTACATGACAGTTTTATCAAGTGACAATCCAGACCTGTTTTTTTTATTTTTTTTATTGCAGAATAACGAAATCATTAAATGCTGTAAACAAGGCGAAAGGGGTCCTTCTCTACTGTAGATCTGGCTGTGCTAGCAGACCATAGGGTGAAAGTGATAGAAAATAGAATCAATAGAAGAATACCACCACCTCTTCCTAAAATCAGCTGAATACTGTGATGCTTACTGAAGTATTAAGGAGACTGGCCATTAGGTTATTTCAAGTCATTACTCATCTGGTATTTATAAAAACCTGGTAAGTGAAATTTGGCCCCAAATCAGTTAGACCCATATTAAGTCTCAGTGTGTTGTATTAATCTTTTTTTTTCATAAGGTGTTAAATCTTTCTTATTGGAGAACCTAGCCAGTCCGCTATTCCCGAGGTTATCATTGTTTTTGCTTGTTCTCTAATGAATAACTCCAACAAACTTACTAGTTTTCTTCCTGGTCATCGGAGAGCTGGTAAGAAAACTCAATAATAAGTGAATTCAGAAAATTGGCGGAAAACGAATATAAAAATTGGCTACAGAGTGGGAATAGCTATAAACTGAGAATAGGGTGAACGATTAGTTTTCGATTATGTAAACAACTGATTTCAACACAACCCAAAGGCTGTTTTCGTAGAGTTAAATGATAGGCGTTCTGTTCAATTACAGAACTGTTTGTTCAAATTGACCTTATCTTTTGACTGTGCGACAATATACCACAGTGTTATATGCAAACATAATTACGACAAATGTAAACATTTCACGCTATGCTTTAATTGAGACAGCTTATCTAAGATGGTGATTTCGAGTGTGAAACACAACACCTTTTTTCAAGCAGATCTGAAGAAAGTATCTTTTTCACTTTTTACCTACTGATATTGCAATCGTGATCTAACTTCTGTGTGCGTTTTTGTTTTTGTGTATGTGTGTGTGTGTGTGGTTTCTTGGAATGTTGAGATGGTAGGGTGGGGTGTGGTGCACCGGTTATCAGGATTGATAACGAATCCAGTGAGCCGAGTTCGAATTCAATCTTAGGCTGTATATGTCCAAATCACGATAACGCCTTTTTTGAAAAGACATGAATCCATTTTCCCTCTCTATACTCTATACTGAAAAATAAACTGGTATGTCAAGGTGGCTGAAGAAGGAAGTGGGTGAGCGTTTTGTCATATCTATCTTAACCTCAAGGGTACTAATAGCAAAAAGATGTTTTTGCTAATGTTGACTTGGAAACAGGCCTGAATCCGCTTTCCCTGCACTCATGGCTAGGAATCTTCGTAAAATATCACATCACTGGCATGCCTCAATGGTTGATGGGGAAGAGAATCACCGAGCGAGCACTTTGGAAAAAAGCTTACTTGCCGAGCCAGAAGAAGCAAAATGATATTACCTCAGTTGTCAACCTTGACGGGGTTCAATTGATTAGAACGAATTGTAAAAAACATAAACGAAGCTAGCAAAATTTATTCTTGTCCCTGACAATACAACCAGTGACGGTGAATGATAAGAGAACAAGCTTCATTTAACGAGATTCTAGATTTATTTGGATCTATTCACCAGGCAGGTTATTGAATCACTCCATGGAACTTCCACTAAACATATTCCAACCATAAATGTCATGAAGCAATTGGGGAGAATAAAAGAACAATTATGGAAATACACTAAAAATTACTGTGCTATAGAATGCTACCGTGATTGATATTACAATAGAATTACATTGAATTTTTTTACTATGGGGATGTATTGAAAATCATTTTACCATAGGAAGAACAAGAGAGTAGAATAAACATAGATAGATGAATAGACAGATAGAGTCATCTGAAAAGTACACTGTGAACAATATATATATACATATATATATATATATATATATATATATATATATATATATATATATATATATATATATATATATATATATATATATATATATATATATATATATATATATATATATATATATATATATATAAATGAAGAGAAAGTTTTTTTCAGGGTGGACGTATCCATTCATTAGAATGAAAGAAGCCCTTGCGTATCTGTAATAGATATGTAAAGCTTATCAGCATGGCTTAGTCGATAAGAGAACCATCAACCAATCCTTTGGTTGTGATTGGAAATCATGGTACGACAAATGTTGATTTTTACTTCCGTAAATTTAGTGAGGATTCTCTTTGTCGTTCTTGCTATGTGTTGTTTTATAACGGCGAGAAAACAAAATCAACGCCAGGTTTGGACAAGTGAGTGACGAAACTCTTTCAAACAGTCGAAGACACGCAATCAGATAAAATGGTAATCGGAATGATAATGCTTTCGGGGATCCATTTTTGATTCATCCGAAAGATTCTTTTTTCGGTCTTCACTGGTATTTATTTACTTAATTACTCAATCTTCGTTTTGATTAGCCAGACCAACATAAAAATACAATTCCTTGATGTAATATATATATATATATATATATATATATATATATATATATATATAAGGAAGATAAAACAAATTATTGGAGGATGAGAAGGAGTGGTTTATTAGCTAAACATGGTTGAGTTTAGAGCAATTGCAGTCGTCGTTGGAGAGGGAATAAAAAGGCCTTCGTCCAGCAATTCCAGAAATTTAGCATCCAGAAACACAAAACATGAGTGATTGCATAATTTGTTGTGCTAATTGCAGTAAAATTTGGTTTCTCCTCACGTTGAGTTCCTGTTTTCTACTCTCAAAAGCAAGCCACCTAAGCAAAAATTCTATTTTGTCCAAATACTTACAGGAATGCATCAGTAGAACTACATATTCTGATCTTGATTTTATTTATTCAAAGTCTTGATCAGATTAAATAGGAACGGAGGAGAGCAAGGAGGGGGTAACTAACTAAAATGAAAAAAAAAATACAGGAACAGTCTATGATAGACTGACAAACAGACGGACAGGTGGATAGTTTCTTTGCTTCATACGCCTACGAAGTCTTCGCACGAGTGTTTTTCTCTGGAAAATTCCACACGGAAAAGTACCAATAAAAGATATCGCAAATCCTCAAATGATAATAATAATAATAATAATAATAATAATAATAATAATAATAATAATAATAATAATAATAATAATAATAATAATAATAATAATAATAATAAAAATAAAAATAATAATAAAACAAAAACACAAGACATACTACAAAAGGTGGTGGGGGTACGAACCACAGCGCTGTTGTGATGGGTGAAGAAGAGAGATGAGAGGGCAGCTGGTGTGAAACTGTAAATCACAGCACTGCTGTGGACGATGAGTGTGGAGAGGAGGGTTGGAGACTTGAGAAGACTTGTTGTCACTCAATCTCCAGCTTCAACCACCCAACAACTTGTGTAAAATTGCTAATAATAATAATAATGATAATAATAATAATAATAATCATGATGATGATGATGATGATGATGATATAATAATAATAATGCTGACAGCATACCTGGAAATCCCAGCATATATGAGATATAAAAAATAGTTCTTACCTCAACAACATACATTATTAGAAATTTTTTGTCAACGTAAAAGTGTGTACTACACCAAGCATACATCATTATATATATATATATATATATATATATATATATATATATATATATATATATATATATATATATATATATATATATAAAAATATAAATACGTTCAGGAACGTGCAGTATCGTCTGTGAATGTAAAAACCCCGTCCACAGTTTTTTTCTCTCTTCCTAAAGCCCGGTCAATCATAACTTACAAGGTTACCGGCCTTAGGTCTCTGCTTTAGACCCAAATGGTGACTTACCTAAATTGAAGTCAATGCCAACAACCGCACAACAACAACAACAGCAACAGCAACAACAACAACAACAACAAAAACAACAACAACATAATAATAATAATAATAATAATAATAATAATAATAATAATAGCAGAGAGAATATACATGTCAATGGATAGAAGGGGACTACTACCAGAAGAACAGAAAGGGTGTAGGATAGGAACCAAAGGGGCAAACGATTTACTCTACATAGACCAGATTATCTTAAAAGAAGTAAGGAAAAGGAGAAAGAATATCGCAATGGGATGGATAGATTACAAAAAGGCATACGATATGATTCCACATAGCTGGATACTCGAATGCCTTAGAATGTTCAAAATTAGCGAACCGGTGGTTAAATTCATTGGTAATTCGATGGAAGACTGGAAAGTAGATTTGACAGCCGCAGGGGACAAACTAGCCGAGGTAGGGATAAAAAGGGGAATCTTCCAAGGAGACTCGTTGTCCTCACTATTATTTGTTCTAACAATGATACCGCTTAACAGAATCCTGAAAAACAGCAAAGGATACCACTTCTCTAAAACAAAAGGAAAGGTCAACCACTTAATGTACATGGACGATATTAAATTGTTTGCAAAAAACAGGGGAGAGCTTGAGACTCTGTTCAACGAAGTAAGGGAATATAGTGAGGACATAGGAATGGAGTTTGGGATAGAAAAATGCGCAATCATGGTGATGCACAAAGGAAGGCTTTCAATGACTGAGGGAATTGAACTTCCGGACAACAAGAAGATTAGGGCATTGACTGCACAAGACCGATACAAGTACCTAGGTGTCCTTGAATGTGACACGATAAAACGGGAAGAGATGAAGGAGAAAATTAAGAGAGAATACCTCAGAAGGATAAGGAAAATATTAGAAACCAAATTAAATAGCAGAAACCTAATAAAAGGAATGAACACCTGGGCTGTGTCAGTAGTTAGGTATACAGGACCGTTCCTAGGATGGACAAAGGAAGAGCTCCAATCAATGGATAGGCGAACAAGGAAACTTATGACGATGCATAAAGCATTACACCCTAGGGATGATACAGATAGACTATACGTTAAGAGAAAAGAAGGTGGTAGGGGGCTCATCAGCATAGAAGATTGTGTCCAGAGAGCTAAAGTAGTCCTAGATAGATATGTGCAAACAAATAGTGAAGAAATCATAAAGAGCGCGAGGGATAGTGCAACAAACAATAAAGTAGAAAACAATGGAACAGTACAGCAAACTAGAAAAGAAAAGTGGGAAGGGAAAAAATTGTACGGCGAGTTTAAAAGACAGATAAAAGATATAGCAGACGAGAAATCATGGACGTGGTTACGAAAGGGAAACCTTAAGAGAGAAACAGAATCGCTCATCATGGCAGCCCAAAACAAAAGCATAAGGACAAACTACATAAAAGCAAAAATCGACTGAACACAGACAAACAGCAAATGCCGCATGTGCGGTGAAAGAGATGAGACAGTAAACCACATAACTAGTGAATGTAGTCAGCTCGCCCAGAAGGAGTATAAGCATAGACACGATAGAGTAGCAACGATGATACACTGGGAACTAAGTAAACAAATGGGATTCAACCATGGGGAAACGTGGTATCAGCACAAGCCAGAGGCAGTTTTGGAGAATGACAACCGCAAATTACTGTGGGACTTTGACATCCAAACTGACCACCTCATCCAGGCAAGAAGGCCGGACTTAGTAATCGTAGACAAAAAAAGGAAAGCCTGCCAAATAGTAGACGTTGCTGTACCTGCAGACCATAGAGTAAAAAAGAAGGAGGGTGAAAAAAGGGAAAAATACCAGGACCTAGCAAGGGAGTTAAGGAAAATGTGGAACATGAAAACCAGGGTAGTACCGGTCATAGTGGGAGCACTAGGAACTGTCCCCCAAACGCTGAGGGAGAGACTGGAGGAGATCGGGATTAGGGGGAGGATAGAGACCGTACAGACCACAGCACTGCAGGGAACTGCACGGATACTGAGGAAGGTGCTAGAGATATAAGTACTGCAACGAATAGTAGCTCTGTCATGATATGCGAAAGAGGGAGGAGACGTTAGCTGAGGACCTGAGGAGACTTATTGTCACTCAGCCTTCAGCGATAACCACTGGGCAACCGGTGTGGAACTATAAATCGTAGAATTACTGCGACCTATGAGTACTAGGAGAGGAGGGCTGGAGACTTGAGGAGACTTGCTGTCACTCAAACTCCAGCGGTTACCACCAGGCAACTGGTGTGAGATTCCGAAATAATAATAATAATAATAATGATAATAATAATAATAATGATTAATATAATAATAATAAAAATAATAATAATAATAATGATAATAAACACGATTGGTAAAGGATATACAAATAAGATGAATAATGTGGCTCGAAGATTTTAAGAGGGGAGTGTTTCAATAAGAAACGATCATACTGAAATTGGCTTCTGATAATATACTGCAAAGAGTTTAATAGAATAAGTGAGGACTTATCCTTTTGCGTAAGGATTTATTTTTGAATAGAGCGTCGACAGAATGTCAAGTGTCAGAATGGCGTAGTGTAATTGTCTGTCTGGATGACGGTGCATTACTTTGTTTGAGGCTCGAGGATAGGAAGAGAGAAGGAAAGGCTCTAAAGAGGGAGAAGGTAAAGAAAAGGAGACAGAATGGATTGAAAAAGGAAGAAGTCATATAAAGAGAGAAGGGATGGAAAGAGTGTTTGAAAATAGGAATAGGAAAAGTACAAAACGTGTGAGAAAAAACGAAGGGAAGCAAATAAAGTTTCTCCATCATAGTTAATAATTGAACAGCCGTAGCGTTAAAATTTGAAGTTACGAAAAATAATTCCATCAAAGAACAAATAGGGTCAGAATAAAATCTGTTTATGACATCACTGGTGTTTCCTGTTGAGGATGGAGTGAAAAAAAACATTTAGAAGCATCTAGATCCAACGGTTTCTAGATGTTATATCTACCAGAACACATCTAAAATAGGTTATTGAAAAACATCTAGAGAGTAAGAAAGAATGAAAAATAATTAGAATTGAAAGAAAGGAAGAAATAAAGAAAAAAAGAATGAAAGAAAGAAAGAGGGAAAATTCCCTGACAATCGTATAGATCTGAGATAAGAAGGCGAAGATAGATGCCTTAATGGATTTGGGAATTGAGACACGGGGTGAGAATAATTGGGAAAAATGGTGGAGAGGCAGGGAAAAACAGAATGATTGATACAAAGAGAGAGAGAGAGAGAGAGAGAGAGAGAGAGAGAGAGAGAGAGAGAGAGAGAGAGAGAGGGGGGGAATGGGAAATAAAGAGCAAAGAAATAACCCCCACCCAAAAAGAAACAAACAAGCAGGCACAAACCAAGCGATCAATTTAACATAACCTACACAAAATTGGAGAAAGTAGACCAGTACATCTACCTAGGGCATAAAATCTCCAAGGGATCCTCAAAGGAAGAAGAAATCAAGAGAAGAATCACTCTAGGATGATAAGCCTTTAGTAGAGCAAGCTCAACCTTCAAGATCAAGGAAATCCAATTAGTCCTAAAGAAAAAAGTATCCTTCCGATAGTCACCTATGGATCTGAGACATTGATCTTAAACGAGAGACTGATCCACAAACTCTGGAACCGTGCAACATGAGTATAAGAGAATCATACTGAACATCACATGGAGAGACCACAAAACAATATGTGAGGGGAAATATAGGAGTGTAAGACATCATAGAAACCATTTGGAAACTCAAATGGCAATGGGCTGGTCATGTTGTAAAAATGGCAGACATTTGATATCCAGAGATCAAATGCAGAACTGAGGCTGGCAGGATATGAGATAGCGAGACGAATTTGAAAGGTTCAGAAAATATTGGCCTGCTTTTTTCTAAAGCCAACGTGTTTCCGTGGTTGGTTTTCATCCTTTCAACCGACTAAAAGCCGGCGTTCCATCTCAGTTGAATGCGACTGATTAAAATTCATTCGTCTCTTACGATAAAATCTCCCTTAATGTTCTTGGATACAGTTATGAGTAGATACTTCAGATTTTTGTCGTCTTGCTCAATTGGCACGGTCTGCACACCTGATACATACATATATAGCCAGCCAGCCAGTCAGTCAGTCAATCAGACCAACATAAAAACTGGAAGAACATTTTTGGACAGTTTTGGTTGATGATATATATATATATATATATATATATATATATATATATATATATATATATATATATATATATATACATATATATATATGTGTGTGTGTGTGTGTGTGTGTGTGTGTGTATGTAATGGAAACCCTGATGTCACAGTGCATGCATGGTATGATATAAACTATTTTGGCCAAAACAACACAACACCTTAGATTTTATTTGATCGAAATCTGGGCAAAACGTCCCCCCCTGTGATGACCGGCTGATCAAAAGCAAAGAGCGAAACCATCTTTCCATAAAATCCACGTTTCTCTTTTCAAATGCCAAGTCTCAGCCCTTGTCGGCATATTGCCCCCCCCCCACAAAAGACAAAGTGCTGCCACCGTCGGGTGCATCTGCTTCATTTGACATGTGTGGATTTATGAAGGCTGTGAGATTTAAAAAAATAGATCGACCAACGGTTGAGTCAGAGGGGAATTTTACTTTCCATAAAATAATTTGTTACAATCGAAATACTAAGGCAAATGATCAACTCATGTCTAAGATGAGAGAATCACATGAACTGTAATGACTTCTCATTGTTTTACCTTTCCTGTTCCTCCGCGTAGAGGTTAGGCGAACGGATCGTTCAAAGAGAAAGGATTACAAGATTTTGACTAATTAATATGGTCCTTTTTGAAGTTCGCACGACTAAATACATTGGGGTGTTTGTTTTTGCCGAATCCATGATATGAGGAAAGATCTTTCAACTCGACCAGCGTTCGAAAAAGCTGAGAGACTTACATGTCAGAGAGAGAGAGAGAGAGAGAGAGAGAGAGAGAGAGAGAGAGAGAGAGTTTTGGTACGACTGAGTAGTGTGGTCGAGTTCAGTCTTACAGGCTGTTAGCATGTATATATGTTCGCTCTCTGCTTATACCCTCATCGAAGGTTAACCAGGGTAAGGAACACACGGTCGCGATTTGGCCGTATCACCTTAGCCTCGGGGAATTCTTCCCAAGTCCTTCTGCTGAGTGCTGAGCGGGAAGACACTGAGTATCAATTTAATCTCAATCATTATTCTGTCGTGGATTGAACTACGTCCTATCCAGCCGTTGTTTAATTTTGTACTTATTTAAGCTCATCATTGACGAGCAGTAAACAGCACAGAAAAGAGAATTGGAGAGCCAAGTTCGAACTCTAGTTCAGACAATCTAATTTCCTCTAATATCCATTGAAAAGGCAAGCATTCTCACCCAGCCAAGGGTAAATAGTAGGGCAGACTAGGGTCTTCAGCTTTGGTTTACAAGCCAGTCTCGGAGACAGACTCTTCATCATGAGAGACTAGCAATGGATAGTCATAAACGTGCTTATAGATGGCATGATTAAGGGACCCTAGAGAAGCTTCAACGGACCTAGGAAGCAGAAAGTGGATTATGATAGAATGCTCACGTAAAACAAACCTGCAACATCCACAAGGATACAAGCAGCAAGCAGATAGATAATAAGAAATGAAAATTAAATTCATCTGCGAAAGAACCTGTTGTGCAATTTTTGTTTGCTGGAAACTGTAGAAATTTCACGGTTTATGATTGCAATTCAGAACTAAAGTACCAAATACTTTGTGAAATTTCAATACCTTACATTGAAGAAACTGGGTTATTTAACAGGTATACGATGTCTTATCCCAAATTCTAAAGACTGAAAAGTCCGAGGATCAGAATTCTTTCCATGGAAATAGTCTGTACATCGAAGCAAACGTTTCATGTCAAATATAATCTGAGACGACCAATGATCAATTAAGACCATCTTGTTTGGTTCTGTTACTCTCTAAAGGTCTTTGTCGTGCACAGCTGGATAAATTATTTCGAGGCGACCATGGCTCAATTTGAACCACGAGTTATGTATAAATACTCGTACAAGTCTGTCGAGTATCTGTTTGATGTATCATTAAATGAGTACTCGCCATTACGCTGTCTCTCCTCAGTATACTTATATCAAACCTTACTCCTCGTCTTGTAATTCTTCAGAGTTTTTTCGACATGTGAACATAGACTTGGAATCGACAAGCACCGAAGAGGCTCCGTTAACTTCACCATATGCATTGATGGAGTAGGAGTCGGATTCATGCTTTTCTCAAAGGTCACTCTGTCCATTTTCTGAACTGTTAATCGACCAACATTCGGCCATTGGCTGATATGTTAGTAGATGTTGCATTATTTTAACTATCCCGTAGTTAACACTCGAATTCATAAAAAAGATCGGATGCTACCATCAAGGGAAATAACTCCTGATTGATCATCCTTTGACCATTTCATGTTTTTTTTTTGTCTTCGATAATTTTGCACAATACTTCTATATTTCTATTCAACGCAGAGTTCCACTGTCAATACAAGCATTTATAAGCGGTACGTGATTTTTCAGAGTTAAGGATGAAGATATTTAGAACCAAGACAGCTAAGTTAATCCAGTCCACGCAACTAGTTCACGAGATATTGTAAATGTCTGAATTTTATTCGAGTAGACTTTCTATATGTTCAACTATAAGTGCAGACGTATATATACATATACATTTTTTCCTATTCAATACAGACTCTCTTACATTCACTTACCCACGTACGATGTCTACACGAATTATTAACTGATACAATGGATATATACCCTTCCTATAAGGTTGAATACAAACCCCCAAAATACAAATGCACAGTCATCCAAACAATGACATCCTTGCATACATATAAGGGCGTATCTCTTGGAGATTTTCTCAGCCTGATTAATATTATTGTATCCATTATGTGCTGTCTTTTCCACCGATAGTTTTTTTAATTTTGTTATGAATAAATCATTGTTCATAATAATAAGCATCGTTTGTTTTTCATTCACGTTCTCGGTTTCTCACACTATATATCTGATATTGCCCATGATCTTTCTCACGATTTCTCTCTCTCTCCATCTATCTATCTGTCTATATATATATGTATATATATATATAGAGAGAGAGAGAGAGAGAAAGAAAGATTGATAGATAGATCGATGTATATATACTAAATACCTATCTACCTTAATAGTACCTTCAACTCACCTATATTCTGATCGGTTGCTGGTTTGTTTATTTTCTACTAGTTTCAGAATCATACGTATCTTTACGTATTTCTATGCATTGTTGTAGCTTCACACACACACACACACACACACACACACACACATCTATACATACATATATATATATATATATATATATATATATATATATATATGTACATATATGTATATATATATATATATATATATATATATATATATATATATATATATATATATATATATATATATTTGGCTTCCTCACGACAAATTTGTTTCACGCGATTTTCAAATGGAACAAATTGGCTGTGAGGAAGCAACAAGTATATTAGAGCGAGCTTGTTGGAAGTATCGAGCATTTACTTAAAAACACAACTTCATATATATATATATATATATATATATATATATATATATGTGTGTGTGTGTGTGTGTGTGTGTGTGTGTGTGTAGAAAGAGAGAGGGAGAGAACGAGAGAAATAGAAAGAAAGAGAAAGATGCATAAGTTTTGCATGCAAATATATATATGGTGTGTGTGTGTTAGAGAGAGAGAGAGAGAGAGAGAGAGAGAGAGAGAGAGAGAGAGAGAGAGAGATAGATCAAGATCAAGGGTGGGTGAACTTAGTCATTTAATGGGGAGATCCAGGAATCTACTCGTAAAGAATTATCAATAAAAATAACAAAAGAAAGAAAGTCATAGGATATAATATTATTAAATGAAAAAAAAGGGTACGATTCTGTTCTCATTTCCACGGTGATCATCGAACAATACCTTTAGAATAACGTTTATTCTCCATTATGGGGGTAAAGCTGGTATCTATTTTTTCTATATCCATCCATTATTTCATATCATGTCACTTCCTTCAAAACAATCATCTCCAACACCATTCATTACGATAATGTTTTCAGCAACCTATTTTTCATAACAGCGTGAAATCTAGCCAATGATATTTAACGGGCATAGAAGGACTAGTCCCTTGTCATTTGATCCGGGGTCGCAGGGTCTTGGCAAAAATGAACTGATTTTAGAAAACATCAACCAAAACTGTCAACATAACATTGGTTTCTTTAGTTATTGAGTGATTCCGTCTGTCTGGCTACCTGGCTGTATATGTATGTACGTATGGTAGTATATATGTATTTGTCATGTGTGATAGCCACAAAAATGAGTATAGATGGCTGAGAATTAAATCATTTACTCTTTATTATGACTATTTTTTTTCAATTTAAACTCAAAATAGATTTTAGGAGGGGGAGGTCGTTCGATTTGAAAAGTAAATTTCTGGTGAATCGGTTGCTTAGTTTGTGTTCAGCAGCGTTCACGCTAGTTTAGTTTTTTTTTAAAAACTCCATACTTTAGAGTGATCACCACCGATCAGAATGCTAGATGAATAACTCATTTGATCACCCCTTTCCTAATTGATTACCCCCAACACGGCACGCTTCGAAGAAAGGTTGGTCACGTTATAGTTTCTACTGAGCGATTAAGCAGAGCTGTTTTTTTTTTGTTTCTTTAGTTTTGTGTTGGGGAGGTGTCATCCAAAGAATCGTTTCCTCTAATTGTATTTTGATACCAGATTTTGAGGCTGATATGAGGAAACATTTGGCACTTACTTCAAAATCGAAAATAAACAGAATCTTTCACAAAAAAATCTTTGCAAAGTCGCTTCAATTAACGAGCTAGGTACGTACACACACGGACACATACACACATATCTCCATATTCGTTTGTATACAAATGTAAATACATGTACAAGACAGATGATGATGATGATGATGATGATGGCACTCGTGCAGTGTGGCCGGTTTAGACACTCGTCTAGCAAATGAATTCGTCAGACAATTAGTTAGTGTAATGAAAAGGTTTGGAGCTGGTGTTATGGGTTCAATACTCATGCATGTCCCTCTGCTGTAATCTTTTGCCATTTTAAGCCAATCAGACTACAAATGCATACATCTCTTTGTGTTACTCGACAACTGGCAATTATACGATGTAAACATCTGCTACATATACTTATCAACACGCCAGACAGTATAGTGTCGAGTTTAAAGTTGTTTGGATAGCTGTTATTGAGAAAACTAACAAAATAAGTCAAATATTAAAGATTATCGATCTTTTTTCTAAGTTTCTGTAATAAACCTCTCTTGACTTCCACTTAGTAAATAGCTATAAACATACTCATCTATATGTTCTTGCACTTATTAACTAATATATGTAGATGTGTTTGTATACTTATAATGATATATATATATATATATATATATATATATATATATATATATATATATATAGGTGTATGAATTTATATGCATGCACATGCGTGCACACACAAATACATGTTGTTGTAGTAGTAGAAGTAGTAGTAGTAGTATGGATATAATGCAGCAGAAATTATTTAGTTAGAAATGCTTTTCGAAATGACCTCCCGTTAAAACACGGTGAAAGTGTCATTTGGCTTTTTGGATTGCGTAAAAAGAAGAAAAAAATGAAGAAAAATGGGATTACTGGAAGAATCGAACCTGCAACCAATATGTCGCAGCTTTTTACATTGTGCTACAAAACCCGGCGGAAACGCAAAGGCCCAACTAATTATCTTATCCCCTAATTTTCGTCTTGTTCATCCACTGTCCATATCTACTCTATTGTTTCTCAATACAAATGATTCCATTATTAAGAAATGGATATATGATTCGACTGGAATAATCATACATGCATTATATTATTTTGAAACTCTAAGCTTTGTAAATCTCTATATCTGGAACGCTTTTGACGGAGCTGAAAGGTGGAACCTAACCAAAAGATTGACTCCTAAACTAAAACCATGCAACACCCAGAGGAAAGAAAAATGCTTCATATCACATGAAAAAATCATAAGATAGCGCACTATATTAGAGAAAATAAGAGTCAGAGATACCATTTAAAACAACCACTTGATATCACGAGTCACATCGTGGATCCCAAGAGATCACACGTAACATTGTGGCTGGCAAATATAAGATTTAGATTAGATCAGAATTTAAAGGCTGTGAGTTTATGGCAAATCTTGGGGAAGATCTATATCCAACAACAGACATAAAAAAGGTTGCTGCCGATGATGATGATTATGATAATATCACCTGGAAATTATCCATGGTCTAATGATCTGTCTCTTATTTATTCATCCGTTGAGCAGAGACAAACATTTACCAGGTTTTTGACCCTTGACGACATTTCGTATCTTCAGTTCCTTTCAGAAAACGTCAGCTGTGAATAGGGGTTTTATGAAATTTAGGTTAAGACGAGTACCAGGTTAGGTGAATGGGTAATTGAGGAAAGAGAACACAAAAAGAATAAACACACACACACACACACATACATGCACACACATTATATATATATATATATATATATATATATATATATATATATATATGTTAGGGTGAATTTGCCTAATTGGCGAAATTTTGACAGTTTTTCACAGAAGTACCTACGTTTATTTTTTCATACGTTCGATCACAACAGGGATATAAAACAACGATTTTCTACAATCTTTCACACAAAAAGTGGGTAAATAAATTCAACAATTTAGAATAAATAAATAAGTTGTGTTAACTTGATTGAAACAAGAATATAAAACAACTATTTTTACCATCAAAGGTATATGTAATCATAGTAAAAACTTTTTTTCTAATAAAGAATGAGTAGGCAAATTCACAGATCCGGTGTAATATATATATATATATATATATATATATATATATATATATATATATATATATATATATATATATATGTGTGTGTGCGTGTGTGTGTGAGTGTGTGTGTGTGCAAGAAAATGATTGTTATTTATCAATCATATGTGTGCATGGTGATGTTAAAAGAGATTTCTTTGATTTTATTTCAAAAGAAGTGAAGAGGGCGAAAGAAAGACACAAAGAGAACAATTATAGGGATTTTAAAGCATGAAAGAGAGAGAAGGCTGGAGTGAAACAAAAAAGAGAGAGGAAGATAGGGAGAGTGGGCTCTAATTTTGGAGAGAGTAAGATTTCGAGGGGCTGTGTTAGATAAAGGGAATAGTAGTATCGTATTTTTTTTAATTATAAGACGCACTTAATTCTGTCTTTAGGAGCAGACGCCTTTTTCACTGTTTACTAGCGTTACAGTATTATGTAAATGATTAAAGAAGCTAGCCACAGTAGGCGTTAATATAGATTTTAATTGATAAGAACATTTGAAAATAACCCTATATGGTTTGAGGGCTATCCAGAGCAAGAGAAGAAAAGTGATGTTTTCTTTTCATTTTTCTCTTGACAATATGTCCCCACAAATGAAGAAATTGAGAGAGAAATTAGAGAATAAAGGAAAAAAGGAAGTCAAAATTAGGAAGAGGAAGGAAAAGAAAGATAATTCTTCGAGTGATAACAAGCCTGAAAGTTAGACCATAGATGTGCAAGTTCTTTCCTTGTGTGAAAATCTAATAAGGGAAGTTTTGACAACTTCATTTTCAATTTTTAAAAGGTGTCTTGAATAATACACAGAAAAAATATATTCTTCAAACATACATATCTAAAATGTAGGGAATATTTTACATATTATCAATAAATTGAAGGTGACTTCAATCTTCCGGTACTGTCAACAAACGTACTGCTCAGCATTGGTTCCAATAATTTCGAAACAGATATGAAAGCCTTGGCGATATGAACGTCCTGTGATTGATGACATCGAATCGAGAGCCATTATCAAGGCGGACCTACGCAAAACATCTTGAAATGTTGCCATTGAACACTTGTTCAACATTTGTACCGAATCAGAAAAGCAAAATCCTTGATATGTTGCGTGGATGAACCTGAATCTTTGCAAATGACACTGCAATAATCGAAGTCGGCTACGAAACTCAACGTCACCTAGCTGACTCATTTCAAGCATTTCGATCACTTCCGGTACAGGAAGGTCTCCAGTAGGTGAGCAGCAACTCAAAATGCCTTCAAAGAAGTGATTAGTTCCAGGGCCCCATAATCCTATGCCCCTGGAATGAAAAGACTTGTTTGTAGTTGGCTAAACTTCTTATTTTCATTAATAACTGTCATTCTCTGCCGGGGTTCACTGCTTAAAAGTTGATCGCAGAAAACTGCAATTATTTTTGCACCAACCTGTTCCTTATATTATTGATATGAAATGAATAGAAATATAACTTATTTCATTGACAATCATTTGAATGGCAATTTCTGGCATGCTGATTCAATCTGAAATATCTAAATTCAAAAATTTTCAAATATCTAAATTCAGATGAAAAATTGGGAATACTGTAAAAAGGACATAATTCACATTTTGGTATGTCAATCAGTGACTGTAATAGATACTAGAGATGCAAGCACATCTAAAATAGTAGAGTTGCAACCGGCTGTTTCTGCAAAGTTCCTCTCATGTGAGGCTTCATTAATCACTACGTGGGATTGAGGATGATTTATTCCAAGAAAAACGGTTATA
Organism: Thysanoteuthis rhombus; assembly: GCA_963457665.1. NCBI lineage: Eukaryota > Metazoa > Mollusca > Cephalopoda > Oegopsida > Thysanoteuthidae > Thysanoteuthis > Thysanoteuthis major. The sequence continues at coordinate 3,615,873 of OY735226.1, read as the reverse complement.
GAAATCTCTAACCTTCAGGTTTCCAGTTACTCTCAATGTAAAGCCTAAAACAAATGCTGAGTTAGTAATCCAAGCATTTAGAATATTCCCAGCAAGGTTCTTTTTATTATCAAAAGGCTTTATATTTATATATATATATATATATATATATATATATATATATATATATATATATATATATATATATATATATATATATATATATATATATATATATATATATAATGAGAGTTGTTTGTGATCCTGTTTTGCTATGAAGAGCCTAAAATTGGGTGTAGCCCAACCATATTAGGCATGCCTTTTGAGGGAGGTTTGAAAATAAATACTTATGATAAAAAATATATTTTGGAGCGTTTTTGCGTGGGGTTCCATTTGATATTTAACTATGATAGAAAAGTGGGAAAATACTTCATGTCCATAGACATATTTTCTCATTTTAGATATTTACATATAAATTCATATATTGGTCTAGAATGAAGGGGATATGCCCTTCCCCTTTGAGGAGGTCAAGCGGGGTCAAGAATGAATTCTTCAAATAATGTCTTTCCTCATTTACATTATTTCGCATATATATATATATATATATATATATATATGTGTGTGTGTGTATATATATATATATATATATACATACATATATAGATGCTATAATATAATATATATATATATGTAGTGTGTGTGTGTGTGTGAGAGAGAGAGAGAAAGAGTGAGAGAGAGAGAGAAAGAGAGAGAGAGAGAAAGAGAGAGAGAGAAACAGTAGTGTACTTGTCTGTCACGCTATAGTTGAACCTAAACATAGGCGTAAATTTGCCATACATGCCCCGAATAAAGTTTATTCGGAGGGTGGAATTTTTTCTCTTTTATAGTGACAAAAATGAAGGAAGGCTTTTGTTCCCTTCAAATGGTCATAAGAGTAATGGAGAATGTTTCTCACTTTTATGGGGCCAGGAGTAAATGGATATTTATTCATAGGTTAAGGGATCAGAAGAACAAGGGAAACTTTCCCCCTTTTAGGTGTCGAAAGTGAGGGAAACTTTTCCTCACGTCAAGGGGTCAGTCATATTGGCTTACCCCATTCCGTTATCAAGGGATCAGAACAGGAGGTGATTATTTTCCCCTTTGAGTGGTCAGAGGTTGAAGGAAGCTTTTTCCCCAATAAGGGGTCAGAAGTGAAGGGAATCTTTTTTGTACAGCCCTGAAAATTTTGGTATACTTTTGTTCCACCTTATATATATCACTCGGCGTAGACAGGTCCGTCAACAATCTGTTTATAATTTTTTGAAGGGTTTTAGGGCTAAAGTTCTATTCACAATCTAATCCCAATACAATTCTCCCTCTTTCTCTTTCTCTCTCTCTTGCTCTCTCTCTCTCTCTCTCTCTCTCTATATATATATATATATATATATACTTCAAACACTAAAACATTTAAAAAAAGAAATTTTTTGTCAATTCAGTCACCCTTTTCCCAGTATCTGTCAATTTTATGTGATTTTCTCCATAGTTTTTTTCCTGTTTCACATACACACATATAAATTTTCTTTTGTTAGGATCAACAGTTGTTTACCATGTAACCGTTTGAAGGATTGAGAAAACAAAAGAGTAAACTTGGCACTCCATATCTTTGGGGTCTTTATGGCCATTTTGGGCCAGCAAACGACCAAAATTGATGCTGGCATTTTTTTTGACGGGAGCCAGCAGTCCTGGGGAAAGGAATGAGGATAATGCGGCGTGGTCTGGTTGTTTATTGGTAGCAGGGGGAATATCCGAGTAGATGAGAGTAACATGAAATGAGAAGGGTTCGTGTCTTTGGATGTTTGGCTTGTTTGAGATAAGAGGGGCAGTGAGAGGAGAGAAGAGGAGAGGAACTAAAATGGTCATTTCTCAGGAGAAGATTTCTTTTAAATTTCTAATATAAAATAGAGAGATGGTGTCTAGCATTTAATAGATGTTGGTATGGAGGCTGTACATGTGGTGCAAGGTGTAAGTAAGGTGTTGTTTTCGATTTAATCTTTTTGGTTGATAGTGGAAGATACCTTGTTTTTCTTCAAAGGGTGGTATATGTGTGCTTGCAACGTTTCTCAAATGGACTGTTGACTGTTAGCCAGATCCTTGTTGGTTAGTGTTGTAATATATTGTAGCTAAGCGATTCTGTTTTAAAATCAATGCGTTTAGAGGGTTTGCAATCTGAAAATGATCATACCTTCGTGCTATTGTATTGCATAAGGATATAAGGGCTGCTTCGATGCATCTGCAGGTCGATGAGTCATAAATATTTGTGATGAGATGAGCTTAGTGGGAGTTATGGTTTGGTGTGTTTCTGTGTTCAACTGAGGCGTTAGTCCTTTCATCCTGTTTGAGAGCTCTTTCATGTTCGTATATTATTTTTTTGAGAAGTCTCAATGTATTTTCGATGTACATTTTGTCGCAGTCCTTGCACGAAATAGCATAAACGCTGGTGGGGATCGTATAGTGGTTTGTTCACAAAATCTTTGATGGCCGTTGAGGTGTTGGTGGCGATGTGTATTTCCATCTTACTTGGGTTTGATGGCTTTGTAGGTGGGTAATATGATGCGTCAAGTGTCGTTGTTGTTTTTCCACTTTATCTTGTTGGATGTTAGTTTTGTGGATCTTATATACTTTCTTCTTAGAAAACACCCACAACTATCTATCTCTCAATAAAAAAAATCGGAAAGGATTGATCAATGAATAAGTTACTCCTATTGCGTTACGTTGGGAAGTGCTCACTAAAAAAAGCGGACTAAAACTAAGGATCAATTTTCCATTAACTTACGTTGCAAATTGATATCCCTCGAAACCAACCTGGGGGTGATTTTAAAGAAATTAAATAAATAGGAGTACATGTTTAAAATTTCAGTTCTCTAGTTCTATTATTGCGACTTGCATGCATTGTATATACATAACCAGCCAGCTAACTAGCTAGTTAGATTGACCAACGTAAAAACTAAAGAAACCTATCTTGACAGTTCCGAGGGCAACTTGATGGGCAGTTTCTAATATCTGCATATCTCTGTCCTTTCTTTCGATTCGTGTTTCCAATTCAGTAATTCTCTTAAACCAGTGCCTATTCGTTGCCATGGTGGTATAACAATATTCCAGGGTGGCCTCCGCTCCAGGGTATTTACACTCCATTTATTCAGCAGAGTCAGATTCATTGACTGATGCCTGAAGTGTTCCAAAGGGGAGAGCCATCAGACAAGGCAATTTTTGTTAGCACTTATAGGTACGTAGGCAGGTCCCACATTAAACTCGAACGTGTCACATTTCATGCCACAGGAGACAGATGGATACATCCTGACTCTCTCAAGCCAAAGCTTCAGAGATTGCCCGTTTAAAACTTCCCCGAAATTCACTCGTCGAGACTGTAATAGTTTAACCACATTTGTTCGGAGGGCTGGTGACGTGATGTAGGTTTAATGAGGGGTGAAGGAACACGTGTCGGCAAAAACAAAAATTGCTCTATCGCTGCGACCATTGTCACGAGGGTAAAAGAAGTGTCCTTCCAACCCTCCACGAATAGTAAAATGGATAGGTGTAGCCCTGTGATCGGAATCCTCAGGACTATACGCTACATACTTTTGGTGGCCACAGGACAAAACCTGTGCAGGGTAGTTGTAGCTATTTCAATGTATGAAAGAGTAAGCATCCATTAAAACTAAAAAAAAATCAGAAACAATAAAAAGGGGCCTGGTTAGTCTTGTGATAGAAACTGTCACTTGACCTTTCGCCTTTCGTTTGGCAAAGATCGCAGAAAAAGTTTGAATTCTCAGAAATAAGACTGAATGTTGTCAGGCACAAACTCAGGTATCAATTTAGCTTTAATCTACATTGCAAATTGATACCCTTTTGAAAAACTATTAAGGGAGGAATTTTGACTGTTTTGATATGACCTCTTCGCGTAGTGCATCATTAGGTACATACATTTGTAGCTAGCCAACTAGACCAACTTAGCTGAAGAAATCGTCGACCACTCTGTTTTTTTTGGTGTGTGTGTGGGGGGGGGGTCATCATTGGTATGATACTTGTATGCATTCATACATAGCCAGCCAGACACATGGAAAGACAATAAGACCTACTCGAAAACTGAAAGAACCCTACGTTGACTGTTTTCATAGCAGTTTTGGGTGACAGTATCGCAAAACATCTTATTTATCCTCCAAATTGTTTTCTCTTGAAACCTCTTCATTCATATGACAATTACCAAACGGAAAATGAGTGACGTCAAGCATAGATAACAGTGACACACTGACATACACTCCCGTTTCGAGAACCTAACTAGTACCGACTTGTTTTTCAGAAGTGTGCAAATGCCATTCACAGGGACTACTAATAATGGGGTTAAACTGGGATACGGAGTTTTGGAATAATATTGAATGGAATCGATGAAAACTGTTTTGTTAACCTTTGAGATTTCAATTAAATAAGAGAACTTGACCCAAGAGCAGAAAAAGCTTGTTTTTATATTGTGTTGACAGTAATATAATTTGCAGTATCATTTTTCTCCCAATAGAAATTTGTGAGATAAGTAATAGAAATTAAACACCATTTGTCCACCTGTTAGCGCATAATATTGCCTGAAAAATTGTTATGAGATCTAATCGAGTTTGACAGGTTCATAACACCGGAACAAGAGACGAAATATAACGAAAGTATATATATATATATATATATATATATATATATATATATATATATATATATATATATATATATATAGATATAGATAGATAGATAGATAGATAGATAGATAGATATATAAGTGAACAATAGGAAAAAAAGTATACAGAGACTTTATTTGATAATCAATTGATTCATAAATTGATTAATATGTATGCTATATTTGTTCGGGACAGGTTCCCATCTTTAGTAGCATGCGTGTACCTTTGAGTGATTAAAAAGTTTCCGTAAAAATAAATTTAGCATCAGCTGTTTTGCTCTGAGAGAAAAAATGAAAGCAAGATTCATGGGAGTTCATAATGGGAGTCCTGGCAGTATCCTGTTTGTGAAAAGATCCGTGGTGGTTCGGTTGGATAATTTCTTGGGAGAGGTAGCAGCATTTATGGGTACTTTATTGGTTTTATCGGTCAGAGGGGGTAGGCATAGGTAAAATGGGTTCTCAGCTTAATTCTTTTGAAAAAGCCATTAACGTCCTTATTTAGGATATTTTTGTTGAATTGTTCATCGGGGACAGAATTTTAGGTCTTTATCCAGGAGTAGAAAAGCCTTTGGTGAATTTAAATTTACTTTTATTAATCACTTCACCTTCTGGGTCGATTTTGATTCTAATGATATGCTATAGCTGTTGTTTAAGTTCTGTAAATCTCTCATTAGGATAGTATTATATTTTCTTGTTCCACTTCTATGAACGGTGGTTGGGGAATTTCTTCGTTTTTTGATAGTGTCTGTGTAAGAGATTATGGAGAGGTTACTTTATGGTCAGGGTGTTGGTTTATGTTCATTGAATGTGTCCGATGGGTCCATGTGTAGGAGTGAGGAGGGATATTTTTCTTGCGGCCATTGTTTATGGGAGCTGAAGTAATGGAAGAGATGTGGCCATTGAGTTGCCCAGTGTTTTTGTTGGTTGTATTTGGGGAATTATCATATATATATATATTGATGTTCCCGACAAGGCAGAATTTACACGTATATATATATATATATATATATATATATATATATATATATATGTATATGTATATATATATATATATAATGCTATTTTAGGTATCCTGCTGAACTCATGCCTTACACACACAGTCATATGATTCATTACAAAATTAGCACTGCATGCAGCAATATATATGTATAATCCCACACGTACACACTCAAATTTATTTATATACGCAAACATATAGACACGCCAATCTATATTATCTTCTCATTAATGTCCTTGAGCAATTCATGAAACTGTTTCTCCCTGCACTCAGTCCCATCACCCGTATCTATATCAAAATCTTGTGACCGACATACCACGATGATTGACAGTGGAGATGAGTGAGTATTATCGAAATTCTGTTATTCCTGTAGACAATCTTGTCAGGATCCTTCCTATACATCTAAACTAATATTATAGTGTCTTGTTAGTTCATTCATGCCTCTTTTCTGCTGAAACTGCTAATTGACCCGATATTTGGCATTGAAAATCAATAACAATCAATTTGCTACGTATGCTCACCTTCGCGGTTAGCAGTTGTCATTCGTTACAAAATTTATACATCAGGAAAATTATCAACAATTCTTATACCAGGATCTTCGTCATTTGCTATTCTTACGAATGGAACATGCATCCCTACAATGAAATCAATTTCTAACAATGTTTTTCTGATATTCTTGGAAAATTCTCCAGAGTGTTAATTAGTACTAATACATCATAATCATCAGTCTCTTGACGTCCGTTGTTGGACATAGACTTTCCCTAGAAATCGCCACACTTTTCTATTATGGGCGTCGCGGAGCCTGTACTTTCTGAATTTGTTTAGCTCGTCTGTTTATCTGAAATTCTGCTGGCCTCAGTCGTGCATGCAATATCTGGGGATCCATGTCGTAGGTCGTGATATCCATCGGCTGTCCGCCATTCTTGCGACATGGACAGCCCATTACCGATTGGGTCCTTTTATGGATTCTATGATGTCTTTGACTCCTGTCTTCTCACGGTTATATTGTGCTGACTTGTGATCTCTCCATCGAGTAATAATACAGCTGTTATCAAATCATATATCTTTCCTCACTATGTTCAAACTTAGTAATGGAGCTATTTTTAGACAATGATATATAACAGCCCTTCCTTTCCTTTTTTCAAATGTGCGAGCCGATTAGATCTGGTCATTGTTGGGATTCTTTGTCAAATTTGCTGGATGGCTATGAAAGTAAAAATAATGTAAATTCAGAAATCCTTTGGGCTTTATGCACTTAGTACATCACTGGTATACCACAAAGAGCTGATGGATTAAGAACACAATGATTGAGAAAGTGTCTATAGCATCCCCTGTTAATTCATAATGACCAAACATTAATCCATCTCCACTGAGTAGAACAAAAAACAAGCAGTGACCAACAAGGAAAGAATAAAGAAAAAATATATGAAAAGAAGAAGAGGTGGGTTCTCTATCCAGAAAAATAGACACCCTTCAATAACGTCCCAAATAAATCGAGTCATTGGCCTGAAGAAGCTCAAACAAGACAGAAACATGAATGGGTTTGTGTAGCTAATCCTTTATATCATCATATTCTAAGCTTTAACCTGATCTTTAATGTTGAATATATCGAGCACCTCTTGACATAAACCCATCACACATTGTATTAATCACTTATTTGTATATATATATTTATATATATATATATAAGAATCACACGGATATATATCCAGTGGATATCAAGCATCAGCAACTGGCAATATGTTTTACAAAACATATTTCCGGTCGCTGATGAGTGTGACAGACTCGAAACGCTGACATTCACCGGATATGTATCCTTGTTATTCTTTCAAAAAATATATATATATTTATAGCTTTTTTTGTTCTGTTAATATTAAACATCACCAACGGATAAAATCTGTTTTCTATTTCTTTCTTCTTGTATTCTTACAAATTGAAAGTATATCATGATACACACGCGCGCGCACACACACATGCATATATATATATATATATATATATATATATATATATATATATATATATATAGAGAGAGAGAGAGAGAGAGAGAGAGATAAGGGAGAAAAGGGTGAAAGAAGAAAAAAGATTGACATATTTTAATTACGTAACATTATAGTTTTAGTGTCTGAATGATATGCAGGCCTCTGGCAAATTGAGAATAGTATCAGGTTCAAGTGTTTTTATTTATTTCATGACATCAAGCACCAGTTAAATTCAGTTGGGGTGCGGTTAGTCAGATTCATACAATTACAGTAAAACCACTGTTCATACGTGATTACTAAAATGAAAGGGTTTACAGAAAATGCATTACCTTCATGTTTTCCTGCATCTCGTATAAGCATTTGATTCTCATGGGAGCGGATCCAGGGGAAATCAGATGATTGCAGACAACTCTCTTCCACAGCTTGAACAAAACACAATTTATCTATTTTTTGTTAGATATCTGGATAAAAACATTTCATGAATAAATAATTTCATAGTTTTCATGGATTGACTTCAGAAATATAACTTGAGAAAATATCTTGTTTTATTCTTTATTAATTTTTGTTTATTGGTTTTTGGGTAAATTTTCTATTCAAAAAAATATTTTTTTGTATTTTTTTAAATCAAATCCAGTTTCAAAGTCACATGACTCAAATGGAAATGGAAAATGCCAATTCATAAAGTACTTATCTTTTATATTTGTTTCCATTTTCATGTATTCAATCGTAAAAAAAGATTTTCCAGTTGGACCCTTTGCTCAAAATCTTGGATCAGCTCATGAGACTACTTAAAATATTTTGAACATCTAATGGCTCTTGGAATGGCAAATTGCCAAGTGATTTTGCATTTGAAACGGTACTTTTATCAAGAAAACGAATCCTGAAAATGGAAGCGATGGAAAAAAACTATTAACAAGCATTGCTCATGAGACCAAAACATCGGTAGTTACAATAGATCAATAGAAGCCCTCGGGGAGTGCAAACCACTGCAGACACTATTGTCACTATAATCTCAATTAAAATCAGTTTACACATAACTACGATGCAGGGGAGAAAATTGTGAAAAAATCCTGGAACTGCACTAAAATTTGTTCAATTCTTCTTTCGCATATGGGTAATGCTACGACGAAATTTCATTGAAATTCATCGAGAACCTTTTGAAATATTGGGTGGAAAATCATGAGTAAATACATGAGAGGCCAAGTATGCTGGATGCACAACAGACCGTTTTTCAAAAAGCTGATATTTTCTTTATTTTTAGAACTACTATAATCAGTCTGCTTTATTTTTGAGGTTAAACACTGCACCATGAGTCATAGGATGTTCAAGCTTCAAAATAAAATAAAAACTGAGCATTGTAACTCTGGAAATAACGAGATTGCCACTGTCTCAGGAAATAGTTCGTTGGGCACCTATCATGCGCTACCAATCAAATGTATAAAGAGAATAGAAAAGATCTCTAAATCAAAAATCAATTCGTGGACCTTCCCTAAAATCTAACCAATTCTTCCTTACCTAATCGTCAACACTCCCAGGTAGGATACTCATTCCAATTTTGTTTGCAATGGCGAATAACTGTAATAGATCAATTTATAGCTTATATCCAGGTTAAGATGTCTGACAGTAAGAATCTTGTGCTTCATCTCCCTCATTCTTTCAATCAATGCAAATATTAAAAAGCTCAACGTTGCCAGCAGTGGGTGAGGTGTGGGGAATTTCTGACCCAGAAGAGGGTAAAGCCAAATATCATAAAAAGAAGTCTCCCTGAATCAAAACTTTGGATAGTTTTGTATCTAAATATTTACAGGCATACATATAGATTTAGGCATTTTAAGATAACAACAACTGAAAGAATAATTACAACAAACAATGCGATTTTTCCCTGGTTAGTAAGTGTAATTTTTTTTATCGTTTATGTCAAAAAAGTGTTGAAAATATCAATCATTCTCACCAAACTGTGAATTTACTGCTAGGACAGTAATATTCATATTTAATTGTTTTTTTTATATTTTATGTGAGTAAAAAAAAAATGTGCAAATCCCTCTCTGTCTAATTGGAAATAAGTAAATTTCGAATTATCACTGTTCAGGTCACAAAAGAAAAGTTTGAAGAAAATAAGTGACAATTTGTACACCGTCAACATCAATCAGGAAATAAGACCTATTACCTAGGAACAAGGAAAAGTAAGTAAGTATCCAATAGATACCGTCCCATGACCAGTATCATTTAGTTTCTTGCCAAGATGGGGATGATAAAAATCAATTTTTCAACAACAACAAAAAGAAATAAATGAATAAATAAAAGGAGCGTGAACGCTGCCGGACACAAACTAAGAAATGAATCTAACATGAAATTGCATTGTAAATTGACCCCACCTCGCCATGAACCTATTGCGGGGGCTATTTTTGGAGAAACCGAAACTTTATTTATTCAAGATGTGATCAGGATTAAATGTTTAAATTTTCAGCCTTGTAGCTCTATTAGTGCAGCTATATGTGCAACACATATATACATAGACAGCCAACCAAAAATAAACCCTTGTTGACAGGTTTTATTTGACGTTTTTCGATATTCTGCAGAGTGTAATTATAAGCTTTCAGATGTATTTAAATGTGTTTTTCATCGTTTAATGAACTTTTGACGTCTCAACAATTTATGGCCCAAGATTTAGAATGCAGCCAACGTGTTTTTTTTTTATTATGTTTTGACAATAAAACATTGTGTCACTCATTCCTGTTGCCTGTCATTGATTTTTGAAAGTTTTTTTAATAATTTTTTTATAAATAAATGATAACATGTGTTCATTGTGGTTGCCAAATGTTCAAGATCTCCCTTTCTCATTTTATGTCCCTCCCAATATTCACAAAATAGCACACACACACACACACACACACACACACACACACACACATCATCATCATCATCATCATCATCATCAATCTTTTAACGTCCGTCGTTGGATATATCACCACATTTCTCTCTCATGGGCGTCGAGGAGCCAGTGTTTTCTGAATTTGTCTAGTTCATCTCCCTATCTCGTCGGTCTCAGTTTTGCATGTGATCTCTGGGGATCCATGTTGTCAGTCGTGTCGCCCATCGGTTGTCTGTGATCTGCGCAACATGACCAGCCCCTTGCCATTCGGGTTTTCTTATAGTTTCTATGACGTCTCAGACCCCTGTATTCTTCCTGAAGTACTGTGCTGTCTTGTGATCCCTCCATGTGAGGTTGAGCATGACTCCACACACACGCAAATATGTCCCAATCCCTGACTCATGTTAATAAACACCTTTTTGATCATTTCATAATTTACGAGCAACGGTTAGAAAATCATGCTATCAACACAGCAATATATCTATCAATATATATATATATATGTCTATACCCGTGTGCATGGATCTGCACGTGTGTGTGCGTGCGTCTGCATGTGTGTGTGTGTGTGCATGTATATACATAGATGTTCATTTTGTCTTTAAAAGTTGTTTTATGAAGGAAGATAAGAAGGAAAGAGCAATGAATTAAAGTGCACAGTGCAGACACAGAAATCTCAACTCTGTAGTAGCTCATTCGATGGTCTGAAGATTGCAGCAGCGTGAAACCACACTTACCATAAAATGTTGATTTCTGTGTATATCTACATGTATATCTCTCTCATATACCTATATGTGCGCATGCGTGCGTGTGTGTGTGTATGTGTGTGTGTGAGTATGTGTGTGTGAGTATGTGTGTGTGTGTACAGTGTAGCAGAGATATTTATCCTTGCTACCTTTCGTACATCAAGATGGCGGATGGAGAAAGGCCTCATAGATATATGGAATACTACATGGACGATGGAGAACCCCCTGTATATTTACAAGGATTTACGAAATGTATCAAAATAGGAGGCACTAATCTGAAAGCTCGTCAAAAAATAGTGACAACTGGTAAGCTAAAATAGCCACCACCTCCCAAAAATCCCATGTGACACCACAACCTTATAAATATTGCGGCATTCCTGTTCGATCATTTTGCAATAAAGGTCCAACCGCATTGCCTCATGTGCCTGCTGGCAATGTGCTACCGAGTGTTACAGACACAGTCTGAGCAAGAAAATTTCTTGGACATCAAACAAATTAAACAACATGAAAGTCTTCTCTCACAATGTCTGGTACATGGATAACGATAAAAGAAAAGAAATGATAAGAAATACAGTGAAAGATTAACTAACTGATGCATTAGGAAAAGACCAGACACAATTTGGAGGGAGGGTGAGATAGAAAGGTTTCCTGGTAAAACACTCAGTGATCAGTGCAGGAGAAAATTGGTCAAGACCCTTGTACTATTGTGGACGTACAATGATTGGTAATGATGATATATTTAAAAGATTCAATAAGATCTGACATAGATCTTTCTTGTCTCTTAACGCACTTAAGCTTTTCTGAACACTCTTCACAAAGTTCAATTCATTTCATTCATCTCTAAGTTCATTCATTCATATCTAGATCCATTCATAAAGGCTGACCCCCTTGCCTCTGGCTGACGGTAGTTGAAGGGTGGAGCACAAGAGGGAGAAATCGATCTCGCGGCACCCCCGTATCACAGGATTCTTTTGATGAGAAAAAAACACCTTATCCTCCTTGATCTTTGCCCTACACTGGGGTGTGGATAAAATTGAATTAAAACGAAAGAAACGAGCGAATTTCTCAACAGTATTCAAGCGTAAAAAAACAAATTTTGGAATGATATATAGAATATAGGAAAAAAAATGCTCTTTGGGTGTCAGATGACAATGCAGGTGTCTACGGTTCTGTAATCCACACCAATTCGATCTCTGCCCATCGTTTTTTTTTAAATCAAGGCTTTCTGTATTTGTAGCTTTGTAAGTAAAAAGTAAAAACAAAGTATACAAATTGAACGACCAGACTGCAGCCATCGAAGGTGGCGATGGTTTCTATCGTTTTTATAAGTGCATGAGTTTCTGTGTTTCTGTGCTTGTGTGTTTCAGTGCTCCTGGTCGTATCGTTTTGTCTACAGACTTGGGAATCGGCATCAGTAATCAGTTAAACCTCTTTTAAAAATGCAATTTTGACTTTTGGTGAAAAAAGCCTTTCCGATTTTGGGGGGGCCTAATTTTGCCGGGTTTGTTTGTAACATCTAGATTCTCAAAGATCTAGATGATTATGGATGTTTTTTTCACTCTATTTTAGATGTTTTCCAGTGGAAAATACCAGTGACACCATAATATATGAGTATATTGTACGAAAACTATCATAACAGTAAACTGAACCTTTACTTTCAATTCAGTTCAGATTTATACAAATTCATACTAGCCCAATTGGATTAGATTCAGCTGGTTTATATATTCATATAAGTATATATAAGCTGGCCTCACCTCTGGTTGGATGAAAAAAAACAAAACAAAAAAAAAAACCATCCATAGGCCCCATCGTTTATATAGTCCTTCTGCTGCGGCATTATCTTCTGACAATCTCTGTTAAGCATAGTTTGGTGTTTACTTACCAAAGTCAAAAAAGGGTAATGAGTCTAAAGAGTTTCTATTTTATGACTTTTCAAGTGGGGACTGTATGCTCGTCATGGGGTCTCCGTTCGCGCCCACCCATATTTATATTATAAGGGAATTAAGCATCAAATACTACGTATGGAGTCGTTTCCTTTACGCACCAAATCGCTCTGACTTTCTTTCAAAGGGTCACCCAATAGAGCATTGGGTTGATTAGTATACGTATAAAAACGTTTGACACATAAATAGATTCTCCAAAACAATATCCGGAAGGACTGTAACGATAAAGAGTTGCAGAAAATATCCCTTTCACTTGAAAAAAGCCAAACACCCCTTCAAGAAAGACCCCACCAAATACTTTCCCTCATTCATAAATATATATATATATATATATATATACGTAAGAGGAAAATAATTGTTAAATACTTTGGTTGAATATGCCGGTAGGGAATCGACTCGAACAATTTTTTTCTGTGTACTTACGATTCTTAAAGATGATATCATAAGTTGGTTTACATGCAGTCTGAAATTAAAACCGCTACAACGGATTTAATATTCACATGGGGGAACATTCAATAGAAATGACACGAACAGCGAGTCATGTCTGTTGTTATACTAACTGATCCCTCATCGTTAAAAACGTTTTTTGGTTAACCTACGTAAGTGAGACTTGCTTCAAAAAATAGATGTGTAGCATGAAATAATATGAATATACGATTACGTAAAACTTTATACAAAATGACAAACTACATGTATGGTATAAACTGTATAATAAAAAGGGGGTTGCTTGATCAGCACTGCTTGGGTGTCATGTTTATATAAATGTTTTGTTTTAAAAATCCCCGAAAGAACTGACAACCCTGACAAGAGACAGTTTACGTATAGTACCATAATAACAAAATATATGTAAAACAGGGAAAAAAAATGAAGAAAATTACATAAATTGCATCGACAGATTATTTCTTTTATCATTTGGACTATCCTCATCTTGGTTGTTTTTCATACAACGTTTCAGCCGTTGTCCTCTACGGCCTTCATCAGGTATCATCTGGTAGGTGTGGGGAAGTATGAAAAACAACCAAGATGAGGATAGTCCGAATAATAATAATAATAATAATAATAATAATAATAATAATAATAATAATAATAATACCTCATCTAAAAAATTCAGAGATATGCATCGACAGATATTTGAAAATAAGTGACTGAAGTGATACAAAGAGTATTTTGAAAAATATTTTTTTTGAAGATTAATGTTTAAAGCTCCAAAGCTCTCTAGACAATATATACACACACACACACACACACACATATATTTGGAAAACTATTTCGTCCGGCACCAGAATTAATTGAATAGCAAATCGAACAATTAACCACACAAATGAATAAGGAAACGAGGGGCGTGCAAGTCTTCCAAGAAACATTCTTAACGTGACTCTGCTCTACCGACTGAGCTAACAACAATCTTGGTGAGAGGGAGTCTGGACTTATGGACTTTAACGGCCCATCTCCGTACTCTGCAGTCGTTGGCATAAATATTTTCATATATATGTGCATGTTTTCATTTCGCCGGCGGTATGTATATCATTAAATTAGATAGTTTATTTCTGAAAGAATTAGATAAAATATCTCTACAATTACGACATTTTGTCGGACACACATTGTCCAACTAAATATATATGAAAAATATATATACATACATGTGTGTGTGTATAAATGGATAGATAGATAGATAGATAGATTGATAGATAGATAGATAGATACGGATGAATTTTTTTCTACTCATTTCGTTTGAAGAAAGCAGAACATTCCCATCGTGCCACGACTGTAACACATGTGTAGGCGCACATTCCATTTCGCCGTCCTACAGAATGTCCATCACTGTCCCTCTGGGGGGTAGAGCCTTGGAAACATTCTTTAAATCTGCTAAATATTAGTCAGGAATAGTCAGGTCGAGGGAATAAATGAGGGTGTTGGAACTTTTGCCTACTCTGAATTCAAACATCAGAGAGACGATTTCTCTGTTAAGACCGACTACCAAATCCTTAGGGACTCTTTTGAAAAAGAGCCGAGAACTCCCGATTAATGGTGTAGCGGTATTGTCGGGATCGTAGCTACGTGTGTATAAATGGTTCAAAAGTGGAAACCCATTTGATGCTTGCATGAAGGGGTTTGGAGTTGAAATGAGCTCATAGATCTAGAGACTCTGGTTGAATTACCCGCCTACGCCGAGTAAAATATTCAAGGAGTAAAAAAAGTTTTAAAAAAAACTTCCCTTTGCTCAATGACGTGGCAAGCAATTCCAGGGCCTAGTAGGTCTGGCTTCTCACAAAAAAATAAAAAAAGTCCCTCTCTGGGGTTCCCTTCAGCCTTGACCTCTTGAAAGGAGAGAAAATCGCATCGTTTCGACCCCCTTATTGTCTCCCTTAATTTTGGCTCCCTTTGGGTTGGGAAAAGGCACCCTGCTCACCTTTTATCTCTCAACAGGTCCAAAAATGCCCCTCCACTTTTAATCCATCGGAAGGGGAAAAATTTCCCTTCATTTCTGACTCCTTCAAAAAGATGAAAAGTTTCCCTGCACTTTTGACCCCTTGAAGCCGGAAAAGGTAAAGACGAAAAAAAAAAAAAATCTCCTGATCACTATCGATTCCTTGACAGGGGGAAGAGTTCCCTTCACTTTTGACCCCTTCAAGAGGAGAAAAGTCCCTTTTCAAATTGACCTTACACAACAAGGAAATGTCTCCTTTCACGTTTGACTTCTTGATAAGGTGAGACGTCTTCAGTCACTGTTAACCTTTTAGAGGGAGAGAAGAAGTTTACGTCACATTTTACCCACACTTTTAACATTTTGAAGGGGATAGAAGGTCTTCTTTCACCTCTGTCCCTTGGAAGAAGGAAATAAAACTTCCTGCTGATTCAAGATATTTTAAAGAATTACATATGAACATACAACGTAAGGATATACGCACATTACACGGAATGTAAGGTTCTGCTTTGGCAATATAACCCCTCCCCCTTTAAGATCTATATCATCTTTTAAAATCCCAACACCTTTCACTAAATGGCTTATCCATAAGTCCATTGAGTTTGCATATCAGATTTTTTGGCGCCCATGTTTAGGAGGTTTTTATAGCCCGAGACAAGCAGACACGCACACCATATATTAGTTCTCATTTTTATACACACACACACACACACACACACACACACACACACACACACACACACACATATATACGAATATATTTTTATGCACTCAGGCACACATATATGTATATATGCACATACGAGCATATATATATATATATATATATATATATATATATATATATATATATATATGTGTGTGTGTGTGTGTGTGTGTGTGTGTGTGTGTGTTGGGGTGCTATGTTAATATAACTGTTTTTAAAATCCCCAAAATAGTTGTATGGTAAACCACTGATTATCCCTTCAAGGTGAATATCATTTGTGGAACAGACAAAAAACACTCAAGAAAATTACATGTATCATGCTATAGATAGATAGATACATTATAAAAATTGTCATTAAAGAGTTCAACTGAACGATTCTTTTGCACAATTCTGAAACTGGATCATCTACACTGAGACTCTTAACTGTTCATTGACTGCAAATGGAAAGATTCAAAAGGTGTCAAGGGTTGAGTCAAGTTTTCCTACCATCTTTATTCCGTGACACGTCTTAAAATAAAATGAAATACAGCTTATCAAATCTCTTTTTCAATTAATTCAAGGCATTGTTTGCAAAAAACTTGACGTTCTCTGACAAGTTTGACATTTTAGTGGAATGTCCAGACACTTGTCACATGACGAGAAAGAAAAGGAAAAAATATCTTAGAAATGATTCCACTGATGGAAGAATTTAACTGTGAGGAAAAGAAGTCGTATCATACTTGGAAAGGTCGGGAATGTTTTTGTAAAACTTATTCTTCCTATTTTTTAATTCCACTTTTTTTTTTTTTTTTTTTTTTTTTACTCAATTCGAGTCATCAAAAGTATTTTCTTTGTATATGTTACACTGCCTCAGCGAAATTACCTGATCGGCGAAATTTACATATTTTTTCTTAAAAAGTTTGATTTCATTCTGATTGAATTAACTTTTGATCGTTGAAAAAAGTAGTTGTCTCATATCCTCGTTTGGATTTCAAAAGGTCGGTAGAACCCAAACTATGTATTAATTGATTTTTTCAATAAAAAAATTGAAAACTACGTCTTTTCTTATTTTTTGTAACATAAAATTTTATTTCACAAACTTTTGATCATAAAAAAAACTGTTTTTTTATATTCTTGTTTTTATCAAGTAAACTTTTGATCAAATCAAAAACTTCGTATTTATTATGATTTTGTAAAAATATTCTAATTTTGTCAATCGGGAAATCTCACCGACTTGATGTACCATTGATAGAAAAATTTTGCAACGCCAATTTCCTGAAGCCCAAGTCATCCCATCATGAAATTCAATCACCCAAATCTTTCTCACTCGTAAAGAACTATTTGTATAAGGAAACGACCATCAATTGAACCCCAGTTGCAGCAGATCTATCCCTGAGACAGTACGAGGCAAGCCTGATAAAGCCGTCGTCTGAGCTACGAATTACGAACTAAATTCAAATATAGTTAAATCCTTTAGATGATTACACAGAAAATTTGAACTTTGTATCTGTTGCACTTTTTTCTAGTTCCCAACAACTGAAACTTGTGAGTGAACAATTATAGGCAAAATGGACTCTTTTACACATAATGTAATCCACTGTCTTTCTTTAGATGATGAGCCTTTTATAGCATGGTCATAGATGACTGCACACTGGGCGATATCATTCATTCTCCACAAGTTGTTTATTCTCAAGGTAATTGGGGTTTGATTTTGAAATAAGACTCCAGAGAAAATATACCGGAATGATAAGTGGCACGAGAGATTCAAGTTATAATGATAGAAGAGTTAGGAATGATTACTCCGTTTAAGAGGAAGGCAAGAGGACACTTAATCAAAACTTTTAAGATATTAAACGGTTTGACAAATTACGGAATCCCAATGTTTAATGTTAGATAAGACAGGAAATTTACTAACTATATCTACCACAAAAAACAAAGTCGCAAAAAACCGATTGATTTTTTCTCCCAAAGAATTATGAAATACTAAAATAATTTACCATCTTAGATGAGAAATAGTTCAAGTATGAATCATGTTGAACATAACTTGGACAAATTTAGATAACCTGGTGAAGAAAATGAGTTAAAAGAGCAACTTTGAGAGTTATCGGCTGAAATATATAGATGAATTTAAGGAAAATAAATACTATGTGCCCGGTAAATGTTTTCCTATGTTGGTAAGATAGTAATTTTTTTATTAGGTTTCATACATTTTTAAAGGTTAAATCAACGTATATCTAAATGTTGAATACATATTTTTAATGCTAATTGCTTTCAGAGATGACTATAAAGGTATTTTTAATAAACAAATAATAAATTGTCTGGAACCAAATAAAATAAAAGAGATATGAACTCTTTTTCTGAGCAATCATTCAAAGAGTTGTACTGTATGTGAATTCAGTTCGAACGGCTTACCTCATTACTGCGTCTCGCTGTCTGTTGCTGCAGATAAGGGAACTGGGTTAATCTCAGGATGACTTACCATTAAGTGCAGTTGTAATTCGTGTGCCCTATTGAATAGTTATACGGCCTCTTCCACATCAAAAGAGGACCAAGTCATATTTTGTCGAGTGGAAAATACAGTACCTCTCTTTACCTGGCATTGTTTTACAAGTTCGACCGCCGACAATTGGATTTGTCTCTGTCTTCAGACGAGGATAGCCAAAAATAGACCAGAGGTCCTAGACAGAAGGGCCCCATTACCCTAAGAGGGGTAGGTTCAGTGTATTCATTGCCCCCTCCCTGGACAAATTCGACACTGAGTCGTGTTCAGTGTAGGACCCGAGACGCGCAAATGTCAGTGGTGATAAAACTGTTTAGTTCCCTCGACACTTCACCTTTTGGCGTGCATCAGGCAACAGGGATTAGGCCCCTAACCCTAACCCTTCCATATTGCCCCTACTGGTGCAAAGGGGGGTGCAGGCGAGGGAAACAGTATTCTGAAACTAGACGGTTGCTTGCCCTTGTCCACGAATAACAAAGAGGATCAGATAGCCAAATGATACCAGAGGGCCGAAAAGGAGGAAAAAAATTTATGTTATTTGCCACGCTTAGTTAAGTCTGACACAAGGACATAGGGCACTCAGTAAGAAAGGAACCCACTATTACTGGTCTACAAAAAAATTACTATTAGATGCCAAGGGGGTGCCCTAAAAGACATCGATTCAGAGGGTTATCCTAAAGTCTACAGGGTAATTTTCAGATGAGATAAATAAATTGAAAACTTGAGACATAAACCGTATTGAGAGGATGTTACTCATTATTAAGAGATAAAATGAAATGAAATAGAATAAAAAAACAGGTCTGGTTAGTCACTCAGTAAAAATTGTCACGTGTCCAATGTATTTTGGTATCGTATCATGGGGTGAGCAATTAAAAATTGGGAAAAAGACCGATCAATGAAAAGTTCACTTCTGCCACCTTTTTTTTTATCACTTAAAAGAAATAAGTGTGAGCACTGTCGGGAAAGAACTAAGGGACCGATTTAGCATAAACTTGCTTTGTGAAATGAATTCCTTTCTAAAAATGTATCACAGGAGTATAATTGAAAAACAAATAAACGAAGAAACCGTTATTTTCTGGACATAATTAGGAGCAAATGTTCGAATTTATAGTCCCTTAGCCCTATTAGCACGAGAGAATATATATTCATACAGATATAACCAGCCATACCAGCTTAAAAACTGAAGAAACCTTTGTTGACAGTATGGTTGATGGTTTTACTAGTATATAGTTGTACTGCTTTTTGGAAATACTGCAAGATTTTGTTTGGTTAATATTAAGTGTGTCAAAGTTTCCTATTGTAAATAGAAAAAAAAAATTATAAAATTTGTAGTCATCTAGATTCGAACCCTGAACGCAGTTGCTCGTACAATTGAACGCGCCACCGATTGGGCCGCCATGTACACCCCACAGAAAGAGAGAAAAGAAAACAGTCATACGGGGAAGATGTGGGCGGGGGACAGTGAATGGGAGAGAAAAAAAAAACAGTCGTACGTAACATGTGGCAACCCTCAAGATTAATATATCCGTTGATAAACTGAGATAGGTGCCCTCCTAAGAGGGTTATTTTAGCGCCATAATCGTAGCCACGTGACGCACAGCGCCCCTCTATGAGCGTCAAGTGCACAAGGCCGAGCTATAAATAGCAGCAGACGAGAGGTTTTAGAGAAAGAGGCCTCTGTTTTCAAATCTCTCAACCGGGCCACTGCCTACTAGTCCCTCAATTTCTTTTCTAAAGCGGAAATTAATTACTTCAATATGAACGGGCAGCAGACATTCCATTACTTATTAATACTTATTGTTTTTCACTTGTATTGTAGGTATTATCATACGTACACTGACAAACGTTAGAGCACACACATACGCCCTCTCTCTCTCTCTCTCTCTCTCTCTCTCTGTCTTTCTCAGCTCCCCCTATGTATCCATATTTGTAATAGTATATACTTATGCAGCAATAATGTATCCATATATAAATATTTAAGTAGGTTTCGTCATTTATTACAGAATTTGCCTGGTTTGCACACTGACTAACGGATATTTGGTTTCAGTGTTTGTGTGAAAAGTTTCCGTAATCTTGAGTTTCTAGCACATGTGGTATCATCTAAACCAACCCACACACAAACACACACATGTAAGTACACACACACAAGCACACACACACTCATATATATATATATATATATATATATATATATATATATATATGTATGTATAATGTGAACAATAGGAAATGAGACGGACTCATGAGGTGTATTGAAACTTGGCTTATAAATTAGTTAATCAATGAATGTATTTATTGATGAGTTAAATATATTTCGGAGGGTGTTTATTGTGCATGTATGTATGTGTATGTGTGTGTGTGTGTGTGTGTGTGTGTGTGTGTGTGTGTGCGTGCGTGTGTGTACCATTCAGTGGTTAAAAGTCTCGTGTGGAAAATATATTTACCGTCTTTGGAAGCAAAACTTGGAATCAAATCTTTTAGGTTCATCCTGATGTGTAGGACTTGGTTCAGTCTGTGATGAAGACTGTGCTTGTCCATGGCAAGATGTGGTGGTGACACACTAGTGGGTCTTGGAGAGTCCACAGGGTGTCAGGTTTGAAGGGTAGTGGTTTAGTATTGGATTATGTAAAGAGGCTGGGGATAGTATAGATGGTGAGGTGATGAGGTCAACAAACTTCATGTATATAGTCCTTATAAATCATTGAATGTTTGTTGGCCCTGATTAGTACGAGTGGAATACCATACAAAGGTTTTTGTAGATCTGGGTCTGAGTTTCGGTGTATGTATACTTATGCATATATATAGAGAGATATATGTTATTGATGTCAATGATACTACTCCAAAAATACTTTTGCTAAAGTTTTTTCCAAGTAGTGCAGTTGAAGTTTTAATTTCTGATCTAAAGTATATATATACATATATACATACAAATATATATATACATATATATATATATATATATATATATATATATATATATATATATATATATATATATATATATATATTTGTTTATGTATATATATATATATATATATATATATATATATATATATATATATATATCAGCTGTCTCTGAGATTCACTTGAAACTTCATAGAAAGGTATCCTTTAATGAGATATTCCTGACCTAAAATTATCTAAAAATCAGATTCAATTATTCTTGCAATAATGGTGTTTGAACTTCATGATTAAAAATCGCTATTTTGAGTCAGGTGTACCCGAAACTTGGTAGAAGTGCGTGCTCTGGGGAAATTAACTCAATAGTGGACGCCTCATTGAACTTTTGGTTCTTTATTTTCATTGCCAGTGACTGTCAACAGGAAAACTGACGTTTCACTTAGTCAAATTAGAGAGGAAGACTTTAAACTAACGATTCTCAAACTCCAATCAAAGGTGTATATTCAACTTACGTGGCACCCCAACTCTGTACTGCTATAGATAAGAATATACATGGGAAATGTTTCACTACACAACAGCCATTCTGCTCTCCATACCAGTAAATTTTATCGTTGTAATGAGGGAGTTTATAGTGAAAAGTCATTGTACTGTAAAAATAAAATGAATTGGACGAAAACATTTCAATTGTCAATGGAAGAAAGTTTTTATATAAGCAAACTGACATACGTAATCATCAACCCTTTTTTTCCTTCCATTCGCCATTGGAGAGGTTGAAATCATCCCAAGAATCTTGTCATAAGGCCATTAGATTGTCAACTTTATAGTGGTGGCGGGACTGACATGATAGCCACATTTTAAACTCAAAATACATACTCAGCACGCTATTGCATTGAAAAATAAGATCAAAACAAGAACCATAAGTTCAACAATACGCCCACCATCCAAAGTGGTAATAGAGTTTGAAAGATGAGGAGGAAGAGCAATAGTCTTTCAGACTTGTAAAATATTTCAGTAAGGTAATATTCTGAGAGTATTATTTTCAATAAAAATGGCAAATGGATTTTTTAATACAAAAATGCCGGACTCGTGCAGTCTAGTATTACATCATACCCTAAATTTTGTCACATTTTCAGGGATTTAAAAACAAAACAGTTTTTTGCCATGGCTCCCGCACAGTGTTGATCACACACCACCTTTTTTTCAACTGTACATTTTGATATTTAGCAAGTTAGATTATTTTAGGACCGTATCATGATACACTTAGTTCGTTGTTTCATTCAATGGTGTGAAATATAAAATGACATTCATTTACGATATATGTATCGTAAATAAATGTCATTTTATACTTCACACCATTGAATGAAAGGGCTTACTTAAGTAGACGACCCCAAAACGTCTCAATTTGACAATGAGATATCAGTAAGTATAATAACGGCTGTGATTTGTCGTATTATTGTCATTGGTATTGCATGTTTACCCATGTGAATAATACATCCGTTATTTCAGATTCAATCTCAGACTTCATGCAAACTAAATTCTCGTACATTTTGCTTAATTGCTCGAAACATATATATAGTAAAGAAAAAAAGATTGCGAAAAAGTTCTCTTTACGGTATTTCGATGCGTATGGAATCTCATCAAGAGAATGGATCATATATATATATATATATATATATATATATATATGGTATAAATCAGGGATGCAATATAGAATGATATTATATAATGCAATATCCGATGTATGATGGGTTTTTTTCGTGAAGTGTTCGATACTTTCAACTTGAAATATTGAGATAGTTTAGAATAGAGCTTGAAATATAATTGAATTTCAATATACATACATACATACATATATATATATATATATATATGTGTGTGTGTGTGTGTGTGTACTATGTTACTGAAATATTCATGTTTTTGCTATTCAGGAAAGTAAGCAGTATTCTAATTATCGATAACATAATGGATGATACAATTGTCTTTTATGATATGTATCTATTACTATTAGATAGAGAATTGTTGATCATTGTCATTGATTTTTCGACTAGTATTTTTCTTTCATCTTAATTTCCAGTTGTTTTCATCATAACTTAACTAAGGCCGTCAATCTACGGCTGTGAGTAAACAGCAAGGGTTTTTCCTCCATTTTCCGATGCGCGCTGTTTAATTCACCGTAGATCTTAGTTTAAAGTGGGGATTTGAATATTTCAATCTTGCTGAGGTCGAGAGGACGAAGAAGACGGAATTTCAAGTCCAGTCAAGTGAGTTAACCACTGAGTTCAATAATAGATCGGTTACACTCGTTATCAACAGCTGTACGCATGTAAGGCTTCCTGCATAACAAAGGGAAGTAATGCAGACTTTCTCCCATGCACGTTCGGATTTCCCTGGGAAAATCAGGCAAGAAGACAAGAGTCGTTTGTTATTGGTAAACTTGCTTCGACTTTACAATGTCAATTAATAAAGAAGATCTAGAGAATACAATTGAGAACATTGTTGTTACCCATTCACCGAGACTCAGCAAATCATTATAAGAAGCGAAACGCTAAGGAATTCAACCGAGGGAACATTTCCATTACAATTGCAAAAACTAAATTAAAAACAGTGCTTTATTGTTTTCACACACTGGACAAAGCTTTCGTTTGAACGAAAGAAAGAAGCAATAAAAGCCAGATGATCAATCTCTGCGCATTGTCCCCAGGTTACGGAATTTCTGGTTGAAGCGTTCTGTCGATTAGAAAAAAAGAATATTCGTAGGCGTTATTAATTTTCAAATCCCAGCAAAGTACAGAATATTTTCTCAACACCAATTGTATCATTCATTCTTATTCACGTTTTTTTAATCCAATTCAACTTGGATTTTATCTCAGCGACGATTTCCATACTAGTATCAGAATTAGCTATGAGAAAAAATCATTTGAAAATACGGTCAAGTAAAATAAATTAGTAAAAGCTAACTAACAATTATATAAGACAGTTGCCTCTGGAATTTGGAAAAATCGAAGCGGTTTTCGAACCAAGCGCCTGAATATAGTTCATTTATAGCGATGTAAAAGTCGATGAGGTTGAAAATAGATTAATCATGATAATCACCACCCTCCAAAAGAAAATTATGACGATAAGTTTAAGTTAATTTTACGAAGTCATTCAATTTGATTTTTAAATAACAATCACAGTGGAAGTAATAAAAGACACTTCTGATATTGAGAAGGAATACTAAATAATGGCAAAGGGGTAACGGAAAAGTGAGGGGAGATTAAATGGAAGAGGAGAGGGGGTACGGATTGATAAGAAGGGATTTTAACTTGCCACTAAGAATTTAAAGGTTTAAAAAATGAGCTAAAAAATTGGAAGACAGAGTAAGTGAAAAGTTGAGATTTCCAAAGGGCATAAGTGTGGATTGAACGTAGATTATCTCGGTGGGAGCTTGAACTTGGCTCACCGATTCCATTTTCACAGTTTGGCCACCGGCATTTCTACTGATTTTCAACGATTAAGGCACTTTATACGGTGTCAGGAAAAAGATTCCAATTTTGCAGTTTGGTCAGAAATTTGAACTGTAACGATCTCCAGTGACATTGAAGGTTAGCAACGTATTGATCCTCGAGTCATTCCATCCTTACAGAGTGATTTTCAGCCCCCAGAATCCAGGGATGGTTGGTCATATGACACTCGAGCAAACAGCCATTGGTGTCCTGTTAATACACCCCCCACACACTATATATATATATATATATATATATATATATATATATATATATATATATATATATATATATATATAACAATAAATCAGAACTGTATTCTTACTTTCCGGTCATCGCGCGGCCGTCTATGGCCGCGAAATCACGGCTTTGAAGAACCTGGCTCACTACTGTTATAAAGCCGGAATTCATTTTCCTGTTTAGGGTGGATTCATTATCAGATAGTGTTTCGTATTTATGAAAAGTGACTTGAAATGGTCGTACTAAGGACGTAAATCGAGGGACAATCTCAGCATTATGGTAAAAAATTAAAAACAACCCCAATCGCACCAAAACAGAAAATCTTTTTTTCTAATATTATTCGGACTATCCTTATCTTGATTGTTTTTCATACATCGTTCCGGCCGTTGTACTCTATGGCCTTCATCAGGTACCGTCTGGTAGGTGTGGGGGAAGTAACGAACTGAACCCTTTATTTAACGGACGGGGGTATATAGACCGCACTCCCCTCTTAGCGGTAGTATTGTCTCACTCAGGGATTGAACCTAGAACCATTAGATTACTTGCGGTAATTCAGTCTGATTCTCTAACCAATACGCTATGTGTACACTGAAGGCTGTAGAGTACAACGGACGAAACGTTGTGTGAAAAACAACCAAGATGAGTATAGTCCGATAGTATAGAAATAATAATATTAATACCTCATCTCAAAAACGAAACGGAAAATCTTAGTTAAAAATGACCCAATTTCAAAGGTAACATAGGTTTTATATTAAGCAGCCAGAAATTAAACAGGGGTAAATTATCAATACGTTGTTTGGACTTCACTGACGGCACAACTTCAAACCTAAAAAAACACAACAGAAGAAAGAAAGGGAAATAATACTGAAATAATCATGAATAGATAAAGAATCAAATACAGTATGTCTTCCAATTTTATGATCGTTAAACCTGTAATAAAACTTTTTGAAATGTCTGTTATACATGGAATTACATAAAAAGATTAAGGTAATCTAATCCAATCATGAGAAAAGATATCAATACACTCTTTGGTTGCAACGGTCGAAACAAATGTTAACCTAATGAAACAACAAAAAAGGCTTGAGGAAAATTGTAGTAAATAAAGTATGAAAATGTTTTAAAATATTTTATAATAGAAAAATAAATAATGAAATAAAGCCGTCCCTCCGATTTCATGCGGTGTATACCTGTTTTATACTTACAAAAATGTATATTACGGATAAATTACTTGTAGAACTAAGGCGATATAGCTTACTAATGCTCTATACGCCTAAGCCCAAGTGGATTACTGAATTTATATTATGTTTAATAGTCCGGGGATTTTAACAGCCATCCGCCAAATTAAAACAAAAAAAGTCAATAATGATTTATTCGGTTTGTACGTTTCGAAGAAGCAAAGGGAAGGGTCGATTTGACCATGATTTTTGTCATCATATCTCGGTGAGCAAAACTGTAACTCCTTCATCAGGCTACGTGAAGACTTGGGACCTTTTCAGTTCGGGGAAAAAGGATGAAACAAGGCGATACAAGCTTATCAAAGCTTTCAAACTCAACCCAAGTGGTTTTTAATGGCGATCGGATATAAAGTCTTGAGAGTTTCAATGGCGAAACTTTCATTGTTATGTAATAACAGGAAAGTAAAGTAACCAATAAGATCAATGCACAAGCGAACAAAATAAAATTGCATGTATGCTTATAACATGTTCAGATGAAAGATAAATAGGCAGATGAATGGTACTTGTCAGATTGGCTCAGTTGGTAGGAGAGCAGCAGCAATGAGTTGGTTGCTGCATCCAATGGCAGTAAGGAAATCTTGTTTTCATCCATTGGTTTGGTTTAACAATAGTGAAGAGCTAAAGCCCTTCATTAGTTGAGGATTGCTACCTGCTTGAACAAAGCTATCTCTACTTCGAGCGAGAGTTTTAACAAAAAACAACAACAAAAAAACTTGAAAAGTATTTTCAGCAACAATCATTAATTTTTAACTTGTATTTATTTCGTGTAAGCTACTTTTTATTGCATCTACTCTGACCGTTGAGCTATGGCAGTGACTGAATGGCAATGAGTGGATATAAAGAGAACACCCAAAGTAAGACACGAACTTGCATTCCTTTATTTGGGAAAGCTGGCCCATCTACTGCAACTGCTTTTCCGATTGACCTATAATATTTCTACAACTGACGTAACCGTTATACGTAAAAACAATTACAAATGCTTTGTGGTAGTTGAAAATAAAAATAACTGCGCCTCCAGTAGACAAAATTCAAATATGTTTTAAAGATTTATTTATATACGTGGGCTCTGCTCAAACTTTTTGTCTTTCGATTCAATCAAATTCGAACGTAGGAATTTGTGTGGGCGGAATATTCGATGGCTATGTCTTTTGCTACGTGGAATGGCTCAAATGACCCAGTAACTTCGACAGACAGTGTAAAAATCGATGTGTTATCTCCAGCCAATGGTAGGCTTAAATAGACGGATATGACCCACGGAGCCATTCCTTGCAAAAATGCAATTCTTGAACAGCCATTTTGATTTGGCTATTTTGAATGGTTAAGAGAGGTTAGATATTTTTTCAAAATATGGTTGAAATTGAGTATTACATTTTCAGTCAACCTTTCATGCTGCATACGCACAGAAAGCCTAAAGAGGCATAAATATACCAAGTATTGATAAGATATTAAGGCCCACAAAAAATGTTACTCCTGATCTGAACATCTGATCATAAAATAAAAAGAACATTATTCTCGATCAAAATAAACCGTATCTATCTATCTATCTATCTATCTATCTATCTATCTATATATATATATATATATATATATATATATATATATATATATATATATACAAAGTATTGTTCAGTTTTTAACAAAATAATATAACCTTCGTTCAATACACCGTTTTTCGAATCATGTTTCTTTTGAACATGCAAAGCGTATCTCTTAAATATAGCCACTTTTAGTCGATTCAAAATAACTGTTCTAGAATAAGGTTCTTAGAAGGATCGTTCCCAAGGAAATTTCAAGGTGCATCTCGACAACTTAGAAACAGAACACGTTCATCCCATCATTCAAATGATCCAATTATGGAGTTGCGAAAAAATCGTGATGGTTTTGTCTTTATATTGGCATTGGGAGGGTTTAGTTTTGACACTTCATTCTTAGATCGTTTTTTATTATACTGTAATAGATGATTTAGCATGCAATTTTAAAGAATTGTCAAAATTAAAATATTTTCGCATTCTGATTCTAACATTGATGATGAGAAGAAGCTACACTTTTAACATATCATATTTTATTGATAAAAATGTAAAAACACTGCTTGAATAGCAAAAAATAGATTCGTGTAGTTTGTTGAGAAGGTGCTGGGAATATTCACAAAATCTAACAAAAATGAAGGGGTTAATTCGCTATAAACTTACATTGAAAATTGACCCCCTAATAATTTTTTCTAGCGAGGGGGGTGGAAAGTTAAGGAAAACGTCAAGAACATTTTTGTCTAGTCACAATAGGAAGTATATGTTGAAAATCCTAGCACCCAAGCTCCATTGGTGCAGTCTGTATACGGGATACATTCACAGCCAGCCAGCCAGCCAGCGCGTCGGATGGCCACGGCATGTGCCCGTCCATCTCGGCCAACGATGACGCCCGTGGTGACGGCCACAGCGATAGCGACGGCCACAGCGACGAAAAGCCATGCTCCAGCTTCTCCTCAGGGTTTCACGAGACGGAAGTGACTGCCAACCGACTGGGATTCTGGTGGCCGACTTTCCTTCCTTTACAGCCATCCAGCCATCCAGCCAGCCAGTCATCCAGCCAGCCAGCCGAACCATCTTGAAAACTGATAGAAACCTGTGTTAATAGTTTTGATGGCAGTTTTGACTGACAGTTTCTGATAGTATTTCATCTTTACCTAGTAACTTAACGAATGTGTTTATCAGCAATATACGATGTGAATCACCTGAAACTGATAAAAACAAGGAGAGAAAAAGACCCAGTCCCTCCACCGGATATGTAGTCATATTCACACCAACATATCCATTGTTTAGTCTCTCCCTCTGTTATTATTTTGCACACTCCCAGCCCAATCATCCACCATTCCTGAACCGACTGACCTCATCATCCAACAAAACTGTATAATTAGTAATACCTAACACCGAGCATTATTGGTTCAGTTCTGCAACATCAGCGTCTCTTGCTACCCATCCACATTTAGGCTTTAGTTTTCCTTCCGACAAGCACGTCACGGACCTGTGTAGCAGGGTGAGGACCATCACTTCCCATGTCTTCCATTTATTACTGACCTTGGGAAAGGCCTGAATCCAACAATGAACCTTGGAAGCTTTTATGATTATGATGATGACGTGGAGAAGTCGTTTTTTTGTCAAACTACGGTAATAAGTCCTGAGTTCATTTTCCTACCATAACAACAAGAACATTCACCACCAAAGTTAGAACTGTAAACCTCTTCGTAAAATTCACATTCCCCTACCGTGATTTAAAAAAATAATCAATTGGTCGCCAGGAGGCTACCTTACTGCTTGAATGAAGTTGACAAATCTAAAATACTTAACAGAATTTATCATACAATCACACACAAGCTTATTTCGTTCCCAATGGACAATTTGATTTATAATTCATATACATATATATATATATATATATATATATATATATATATATATATATATATATATATATATATAATTTTCCATTTATTATGTACGAAATACAAAAGTTGCAATAATCATCTTTAGTCGGAAGAGATGTAGGGCTTGAGTTTCACTCATTAGTTGCCAGTCTCTTGATCATCTTTTTTATTGTTTAGAGTTCAGTAAGATGAGATTAGCTGACACTTGGCAAACTTTTTAGCGAGAAATACTACCGAAGCAATGCTACTGAATTTGTTCTTATTTGGGTGCCCCATACGTCTGGTCTTGTGCCAAACCCAAGCAGTCAACACTTGTTCTACTTGGAATGTCATTGACCCTCGATAGGCTCCTGCCATTAGCAAGGTATTCTCAGAGACGTTTATAACTGAGGTGAGTTCGATCCTTCCTAGGTGCCCAAGACTTGTAGCCTTGTAAACTAAACTGACCGTAGTAAATATTTTATAACTCTAAGTGAAAGGTTGGATTAATGAAAATAAGTCTTGTTAGTCACTCAATAGAAATTGTCACATGACCGGCGTCTTTTAGTAGCATATCGTTTTAAGAGTGAACATTGGAAAAGGACTGATCAATTAAATAGGAAGTTCTCTAGCATTTTGCAGAATCTTTAATCACTGAATCATTACTGAATGTAGCCGGACACAAACTAAGGGGCTAATTTTGCATACACTTACATTGTAAATTCAGCCCCCACAAAAACCTATTATGGCGATGATTTGAAAACAAATAAATAAACTAACGTAATGGCCCGAATATACTGAATTCTCTTGTTCTTGGATAAAACGAATACTGGGCTCTCTACACATACGTATATGTTTCTTGAAAGACCGAAATTTACTTACTGGACAACCTAAGTCATTTTGTTTCTAAACCAAAAAAGGGGTAAATGCTTAAATTATCAGCCTTCTAGGTCCATTTGTGCTGACTGGATTTATTAAATTCTCTTGTTCTTAAATAAATCAGATACTGGACTTTTAGCGCGGATATTCATCTAAAAAACCCTCAAATTTACATACTGGACAACCTCAGTTATTTTGTTTTTCCATAGATCCACATTTAGATTGACATTTGGTATCGTCAAAAATAATGAAAAAGATAGGAAACATTATTACGAATGATTTTCTGTTCTCTCAATCTATAAGAGCTCAGTTTCCTCATTCCTCCAAAAGTATGGATGACCGAATAGACGAAAAACTTGTTTACTTCGTGCGTACGGACGATGTCACCGATTAATAAGCGAAACGAAAGGCGAAACACACCTAGATTTTTAAAACCCACAATAGTAATTATATTGTTTAAATAAAGGATTTCAATTTAATTTTGTGTACCTGTTTATTAACTGTCACATCTTTTTCAACGAATTTTTCGTACGTGTGACAATTTAATAGCTAGATAGATAAATATCGAGCCTGCCAGCCAACCAGCCTGAATCACTTAGAAACTGAAAAACTTACGTTGACAGTTCTGGTCAACAGTGACAATTGTGGTTAACAAGCTAGTCTCACACACTTTTACCTGTATAGTGAGTTCGATCCTCATTGTGTGCACTCAACTTTTTATCAAAGAAAGGTGAATATCTTCTGTGCTCTTTAACTAATGAGCAATTCAAGCTCCCATGTGGGTGGTTGAATGATTACGACTACAAATGAGACCGAGAAAAATTCAAAATCTCAACTTCAAAAGAGATACAGACCACAGAAAAAGCCCTCTGTAACACCACAAATACAAAAGAGCGTGCGCTCTTGATTAGTGCAATAGGAACCATTCCAAAAAGTTGAAATTTTCGTTATTTTTAGAGTTACAGTGTTCATTTATTCATTTTTGAAGTCGGAACATTATTATGAATCATGGAGTGTTCGAGCTTTGAAATGAAAAAGAATGAGTAATGTAGTTCTGAAAATGACGAAAATATCAACTTTTCAAAGTTGGTTCGTCGTCGGAAATAATGAAAAAGTTAAAAAAATATTTTCGCAAATAATTTCTTGTGTTTCCAATCCATGTGCAGCCATTCAAATACAAGTCCGATTTATATGGCACCTTCCAGGGCCAATAAGATCTTTCCGACGCTTCCCAGACGAAGGGGACTGCTATGACTCATACTCATGTGATCATATAATCCTACATGAAACCTAACCCTGGGACAAACTAGGAAGGATAAAAAAGCACTTTAGGATCTCCAAAACCGTTAACTCCATTTGTTATTAAAGTCATCAGCTGAAAAAAAAATAAGACTGGGGTCAAATATAAAATCTATTTAAAGTTTTTTAGACTTGTAAGGATAAATGAGTTAGGTGAATGAGTATGAAAATGTGTTATGTATTATACGTAATATCATAATTCTTTCCTGATGATATACAATGAAAGAATTTAAAGATTGTATCAGATAACATTCTTTTTATCGACTGTCAATTTTCAACGGTCGATAAATAGTAATGAATGATAAGCATTGTTTTCATAAGTTTCAAGTGTGTGGAAGTCAAGATGTACTGGAAGACCTCGGATTCAACGCGTTCAAAAAAGAAGTTTGGCCTGATCACACTGTATGTGTTGGTATTAATTGTTGAAGAAAAACTGCCTCTTAGTTTATTTCACTCTAATACCTCCTCAATATATCAGTTCACGAAAAAGGAATTTAAATAATTAACAACGAATCACTCATACAGAATATTAATTTTGTATGATTTTGAATCTTTTCTCTGAAAAGATTGCAATGCAGTCTCAGAGGATCCTTGGAGTAAAGTCATTGTTTCAAATGGATCATATTTTGATTAAACACTGGGTGTATAAAGAGGGATTATACATTTTCTGTTTCATTTTTCTTTTCGTGTTTTTGTCCAGTCTCAGATATCAATCAATGGCTCAATATCATAGAATTGTATGACCCTCAAGTTTTACTTCTATCCCTATAATCATAACAATGATACTGAAGCGCAAACTGGCAAGGTTTAGGGTTAGGGGATTCTTTTTGGGGAGTAACATCGAGATCATGGTTGGTGCAGCCAGAACAAAAGACATTTATGAACTCGAAGCAAGAATCCTATTGTTTTCGAAAATACCAGTGTCAATTACTCTTCGGACTGGAGAGGTTTGAAAAGGTTGATTCACACATAGAAGTCTATTAGTGGAGTAATTCTTATTCGGACTAGGGAAAATTTGAAAAATAGAATTCAAAACAGAGCAAGCTCAACTTTCAAAAAACAATCCCAGTAATCGTAAAAAGAAGAGTATACAACCAATGCATTCTCCTGATAGTCACTTATGGAGCTGGAACATGGAACTTGACCAAAAAACAAACCCACAAACTGAGAAGCATGCAACGTACACATGAGAGAATCATGCTCAACTTTAGATGGAGAGATCACAAGACAGCATAGTATATCGGGAAGAAAACTGGATTCCGAGACATCATAGAAACTATTAAAAAAACTCAAATGGCAATGGGCAGATCATGTTGCAAGAATGACTGACCGATGGACATCACAAATCACAACATGGATTCCAAGAGATCGCATGCGAAACCGAGGCCAACAGAATACAAGATGGACAGATTAACTAGATAAATTTAGAAAGTACTGGCTCCACGACGCCCACGATAGAAAAATGTAGCGAATCCTGCGGAAGGTCTATGTCCAACGACGGACATTAAAAGACTGATGATGATGATGTATGAATCTTCAATAGATTTTGTCATCCTGTTTTTGGAGAAACAAAGCGAAATAAAAACAACCAGTGTATAATTATCTCAAATGCGTTTTGTTTATATCGTCTTTCATCTTACTATTTGAAAAACAACATTTTATACGCATCAATCTAATAAACAAATAAACAAACAATCAAATAAACAAACAAACAAACAAACAGACATGATACAAACAAACAAAAAGGCAATAAAAAGAGAGGATAGAAGGCTAAACAGGAAGTTAGCCAAGAGGAAGTGCGCAATGGAGCTCTTGAGTGCTCGAGGACATTTTTGATGTCTGCATGTTGGCTCGAACTACTGTTCACACACATGCACACACATATATATATGATCATAAATTGCGTTTTATTATATAGGAATTTATTTGAAATGATCTTCTGTCTCTATGCAAGTAATGTTTCACTTGGCCGAGACAATGTGAATAGAAAAAAAACTATTAAAGAATTTATTGTTTATTCTATTTACGTTACATTGGCCAAGTGATACATTCAACGTACAATGACAGGAGATCATTTCAACTAAGAGTTTCTGATATGATATAACTCAATTTGTGATCATTTAGTCTGATCATATATCTATTTCCCTTAATACATAACTGTCATGTTGAAAGAAACGAATTGAGGAGATATGGACCCAAGAATCAACAAGATGACAATTTGGAGTGAAAACAGTTATTTGGGCCTTTGCATTACCAGTGGCTGGTTAGTTCCATGGTAAGAGCAACGCTACGTCAAAGCGGCTACCCAGTTCGAATTCTGCAGCCGACCCATTTTCTTTAATTATTTACTTATTTTTTACTTTGATGGGGCAAGATAATGCATTAACCGTGTAATGACGAGAGATTTTAGCAAATGATAATTTGTACTTAAAATAACGCAATTTATAATCATTCTGTTGGATTATAATCCGTTTCTTAATATATATATATATATATATATATATATATATATATATATATATATATATATATATATATGGGAAAAGCATTGGGAAGTCAGGCAAAGCTAGCGATCTTGAAAGATTGTCTTGTAACCTCGTTATAATTTTCAGGAATGACCTCAGGTGACCTATTATGACCATCAGTATCAACTTCACATTACCTATAACTTAATCTGTGCAAAGATATCTCCATATTCAGCATCGTAAGTGCAATATCATGGCCAAAAACTTGGAAAATTCACCAGAAATAACCACAGAATACATATGCTGGCCTAGGAGGACATCAATATCAAAATAAAATATCTGAATACTTTAGCTGTGAAATTATCTATTTCTATACCAATTATATGTATAAGGAGGCGCAGAATTGTGGTTATCAACTTGCAAAATTAGCTAGAAATGACTAGAAATGACCTCAGCTGACCTCAAATAACTTATGTCAATATCACAATGGCAATGATTTATGCCATGAAAAGATTAACTCTTATGCTGAATTTCGGTCACATAAGTGCGAAATTATTGCCCCAAGCCTTGAAAATCGAGTAGAAATGACAAAAAATGGCCTTTGGTGATTAGGAATGACTTCTAAGGCTAACCCAACTTAGCCTTTTGCCATCAATGTGAGATGCACCCTAATGCTCTAAGTTCTTTCCATTGTTCTCTGTGTGGTTTTGAATTTGTTTTCAACCGACTCTGTTAGTTCCCTTGTTTAGCATCCGTAGACCAAGGCTGGTATTAAGCCTCCATTGTATACTTTACGGTTTAAGCAGAATGTAATCTTCAATGTGTCTCTATAAATACCAAATGCTTTCCAGCGGATCGTTTTATTTCGCTTTCATGGCCTTTCTCCAACTTAATCAAATGTATTTCTTGATCATTTTTATGTCTCATACCTTTATTCATATAGTTTTTTTTAAGGGAAATTATAACTGACATTTACTTTTGCAATAAAATAGGGGTTAAAGATGAATCCTTGACCTCATTTCAAGACTCTCCCTACCTAGGTCACTGATGTTTTTGTGAGTCATCTAAAGGTTTCTGATATCATTGCAAAGTCATCAGCATATCATTAATGTTTCAAATATCCTCGAAAAATATTTTCTCCGGATCAGTTTTCCGATAGATGTTTTAAAAGCCCGCTGTAAGTAATTTACGTGAAATCGTAGTCCTATGACACGTTTCGTTTTCAAATCTTTGCTCGTTTGTATCTTTATAAATTCTAATTATTACAGCGCCGTTTTCTTACATATTTTGGATGACTTGTACGCGTTTCTTGTTACTGCCTTGACTTCTCTATTGATATATATATATATATATATATATATATATATATATATATATATATATAATGCTCCTCTATTCAGGGTTGAGCACTCTTTGAGTGAGGTAACTCATCAATTGTAAGCTTATGCAATGCTCTTCCATAGGAATAGAGCAGTCTGGTGGATGAGGGATTTCTGTGTAAATTCTGCGGGTCTGAAATGAAGGTTTCAATTCTGCCTCACGGTACTGGATTGAATATTAGAATGTCTATAATCACACTGAAGAGATGTAATACATCAAAACAGCTGTCTGTGGATGACACAATTATATATATATATATATATATATATATATATATATATATATATTCAATATTTATCTCTTTAAATATATCCATATCTACATAATCTAAGTTTTTTCATGTTTATGTTACCCTATCATCTGTCTGTCTATCTCTCTATTCATTTTCCTATCCATTCTATCATATCTACCTATTTACCTATCTAGCAATCTATCTATCCGTCTGTGTGTTTATATCTATCTATCAATCTATGTTCATGTCTATCCATGTCTGTTCAATTCCATGTCTGTTCATATCTGTCAATCTGTCTGTTTATCTATCTCTGTATGTCATCCTCTTTCTCTATTTCTCTCTCTATCTCTGTCAGTCTGCCTGCCTGTCTGCCTGTCTGTCTGTCTCTCTCTCTCAATTTATATGTTTATAAATAGAGAGAGATTTATTCTTATATATAACCTTCAATGTCATACTGACTTTTGATTTTCTGCATATGTTATACTGCATTGCCCTGCCAACTCTTTGCTCCGAGGCAAGATGAAGCTTGATTTAACAGAAGTAGAAAAATCGTCTCTATCGAGTGCAACAATGTGTTGTAAAGAAACTAAGCGTGAAACAGTTGGTGCTTTTGAGCAGATATCTGCAAGGCATGTTGCATACTGGAATCGTCAGACGGATAAGATGCACAACAGGCTTGTCTAAATAGCCATCATTTGCTCAAAGCGAAGCGAATTAAGAAAGCAGGAAGTCTGCATACTATCAACACCCCACTGAAGATGAACTCAAAGGAAGCGAATATCAATAAGAAATTACGTAAAGAAATTATTCACGTAAGAACAATTGCCAATTACGACATTTGAAATCCCGGGTTAAAGCATTATTCTTAACCCATTGATTATTTGGTCTGGTAGCCCTATCCTTCTTACTTTCACTCCATAGTTTCAGCCGATAAGCTCTCTAGCTTTCATCGGCTGTGATTTGAAAAAAAAAATAGAAATAGAAAAATCCTGATTTCTTGGGTTATTGTACGAATTTTGTTAGACGGGTCACTTTAATCATTGTAAATTGTTCAGTCAGATTCTCTTCTCGTCTACTTTACTGCTTTTCTCTTTCTCTCCGATTGAGTACCCACCGGACATTTTTAGGTTTCAATTGTTCAGGAATTTAGAAACTGGTTCCTGTTGCACATGATTTTGTATCTACTTGTTGCATCAGCTCGGGTTTTGGGGTACTCAGTTGATCTTGGGGGTGGTCTATGTCCAACTACAGACGCTTAAAAGCTGCTGCTGATGTTGAAGATGAATGACTATAAGTCTAAATTCGTACTTAAAATCTTAAAATTCTCTCCGTACTGACGGTGGTAAAAAGCATCAATTAGTAAACTAGTTCGGTGGAATTTGAATCCAAGGTATAGATTTTCAGCCTGAGATCGTCAGATTACCAACAGGAAAATGGTTACTAATCTATTACCGTAGGGAGTGGTTCGTCAAAAAAAAAAAAATTAAGCAAAAGGGTTGATCAATAAATAAGTCACCTCTCTCGTGTTTTGTTGGTCAATGATCAATAAAATAGGTTGAATTAAAAAAATAGAACACACGTAGTATAGGATAAGTTTACATTGCAAACTGAACTACCCTCTAAAAATGTATTTAGGGAGGATTTTGAGAAAAAAACAAACAAAAAGGTTTTTGCTAATACATAGGAGTAAATGCTTGAATTATCGGTTATCTGGCTTCATGGGTGCGACCTATACGCATGA
Organism: Thysanoteuthis rhombus; assembly: GCA_963457665.1. Taxonomy (NCBI): domain Eukaryota; kingdom Metazoa; phylum Mollusca; class Cephalopoda; order Oegopsida; family Thysanoteuthidae; genus Thysanoteuthis; species Thysanoteuthis major. Next base: position 3,577,797 of record OY735226.1, on the reverse strand, counting down.
TACCTACTTAACCAACCAGGGAACATTAGGCGTTGCCAGGAGGTTGATAATTCAAAATATAACCGAACAGGAATTATATGATCTTTTATACATCTGTTCAGACGAAACACACCAAACACACTATGTAGCTGTGCAGAAGAAATATTCTAATGCACACAAAAGAACAAATGAGGCCATCGTTTAGTTTAACAGGGTTTCTGGATACATAACATAAGAGTTTCTCCCAATGGATGCCAGTTTAAAAAAGTTGGGGATCCGAGCCTCAAAACAATCAATACAGAGATGTCCATGTGAAAAATATGGAGAACTCTGTCAAAGGCCTGCGATATTGAAAGATTGTCCTTGTGCATTGTTACAATTTCCAGAAATGACCTCAGTGACCTTTAGTGACCACCAGCATCAGTTTCTCATTACCAGTAACTTTCACCGTATAAAAATGTATCCGCATGCAAACTTCCTATATCCTAAGCTCAGTATTATTGCTAGAAAATGACTAGAGAATTACATATGCTGACCTCGTGAGACCCCGATATCAAAATCGTATTTTGAATTCTTTGATCGTAGAGAAATCCCAAGTTTCGGTTTCATCAGCGCCGAATTGTTACAAGATGTGACGCCAAATGAATTCTGAGGTCAATATTGCATCACCTAAAATTTTTGGCAACAAAAGATTTACCTCTATATTCAGGTACATCGATGAAGAATTATTGCCGAAAGTCTCAGTATGAATTACAAAAAATCTCCTCTGGTCACCTTGAATAATCTCCAAGGTTGACCCCGCTTACTCTCTTACCTGTGATATACATATACTCAATGCCAGCACCTTTGTTGCAAAATTGTTGCCAACAATTATTAAAGTGACTAAAATGATCTCTGGTAACCTTGAATGACCCAAGGCATATGACCTTCATCATGGAATGATGTAACTCTATGCCCAATTTCAGTTTCATAGGTGATAAATTATGGCCAAATTAGGAAAACTGTTCCGTAGTGATAAAAAATGACCTCTGGCGACCTTGAATGATCTCAGATGTTAACCTCACACACACACACACACACACACATACATATATATATATATATATATATATATATATATACATATATATATATATATATATATATATATATATATATATAAATGTGTATGTGTGTGTGCGTGTGTGAATAACTCTATTCAAGTTATGTCATATTCATAGAAGACAGCAACATTATGATTAACTTTAAATCTTTTTACTATCTATGATGCATTGGTTGTTAATTCAGAACTACTATCTAAGCATATTATCAGGTTATTAGACAAGAAATGTTTTCAATAGATATAATACATGGTCAGAGGAAAAAGGGTTTAAGTAGCCAGTATTACACTGATTTGAATCATGAACTGGTCCAAAAATATATTTTTGTAAAAATTCTCGAACAATAAAATCTAATATAGTCAATATTTTGATGGCTCAATCCTTTTAGGTATCGACTTATATCAAGAATGTATGCATTCAAGTGTTATTGTATTTTCTCAGGTAGACTTAATCGCTGCTATTAAAATATCTCAAGACATCTTTTTATTTTTCAATTCTTCACCAAAAGCATTCTTGAGTTTCCCAAGAATCGTTTCTATTATAACTAAATCCGGAGAGTTCGCTGATCAGTTTTAAGTGCGGATTCGCTTGCAGGAAAACTAATTTGAAACGGAATATGCAACATGATGGGGGAGGGGTATTATCTTGCTCGAATATGTGATTTCTTAGGTTCGGTAGCGGGTGTTCCATCGATAGCAGTTTCATCTCTACGATTCATTAAAAATATGTAGGTCACTCTTGTTTTCCGGTAATATGCAACCACTTACAATTATTGACAGAGTGAATTTTACTGAATGTTTCAATGTATTTTTCCCCTCCAAATATTATGGTTTCAACCGCTGTGAGCATATTGGATGTAACATTCTTCCCTGAATATTACGCTTCAATCCTTTACAGTCAGCAACTCTAATAAAAGTCTAATCCGTCCAGCATGTTTTTTTAGAAATAAGAAATTTTTCAACTTATATTTGTACATTCCACTTTTGTTTGCAAATATACAAGCAGGTGTCTTCCTCCGTTTTTTGTTACTATTTAGCTGGTTTTGGTGTAGCCTCGGAGTGCTCAAGTGTGGACGCCCAGAACGTCTTTGAGGTAAGAATATTGCTTCATCCTTTATTCTTTTCTGAATTTTTGCGACGGAAGATTGACCAATCTTCATCTTGGCTACTATTCCGTGCTGACCGACGACCTGTGGATGCTAAGTATGACGCCATTTTTTCATTGGTTTACATCAGAGTGTCGGCGCTTATTTACTACGAGAGATAAGATACATTTCCAAAAAAAGAGTTAATACTTATACTACATTTTAGATTAACTTGAAGATTGAAAGAAAACGCCTTTTAATGAAAGAAACGACGCGATACATTGAATACTTCTGAAATATAATATATTTTTGGAACAGTTCGTAATTGGAATCAATATAACACACGCTACTAAAGTCCCTTTTCTTCATTATCCACTTATTTTACTAATTGATAAAAGCTCAGATAATGTACCCAGGTAGTGGTTTTAATGTATAATAAATTCCCCAAAGTCTTGACCGATTTCGTACATATCTTCGTAAGGCTGATAAGATTCCGTTTCTAAACATTAGTTTCCACTGACCAGCATAGGGGATTAAATTCAGGTCATTTGTACAATAATCTTGATTTGAATTCTAATTCCAAGTTGTTGGTTATTTTTTAAAGAGGGTTGATGCTGGAACTCCCTTTTGAGGAAAGAGGTGATAGGGCACAGGTTTCTATGTGTGTGAATGTGTTTATTCACAGTACGGTTGAATTGTTATTTTTGGTCTACCAATTCACGTAGCGGGCGGTAAGATGGACGTTTATGAGATATGTGTAAGAGAAAGGAAAGGTGTCAATGGATGTTGAGGGGAGGAAAGGTTTATTAAGAGGGCCATGAGATTTTGGTGAGGGGCGTCAAACTTTGAAAAATGGAAAGAGAGCAATGTTTTCCCAGAAAATGAGAGCTTGGGCTCCAACTCCCAATTAAAAGATAGTTTGAACTTGTATATAAGTAGTATACACACACACACACACACACACACACACACACACACACACATATATATATATATATATATATATATATATATATATATATATATATATATATATATATATATATATATATACATATATATATATCGTCCAAGAAGATTTACAGCTTTAATATTGAACACAGTGAAAACCATTTTTTGTTATATCAGTGACACACACACACACACACATATATATGTATGTATATATATATATATATATATATATATATATATATATATATATATATATATATATATATACATATATAATGTATGTGCGCTCTAATGCCCTTTCAAAAGGCATGAATCCATTTTCTCCCTTCACCAATGGGAAAATAGCTCGGTTAACTGTGCTCTGCAGCTATTTTAGGCGACCAGTGTATGATATGGATAGATATGACTTAAAAAAACGAGCTCACTGGAATATTGTGGCAGCAGATGAGCTAAATTTGCCACTACTTTTCTGAAAATCCACATGACCATACAATCGTCATGGGGGAGGAGTTGAGAAAGGCATTGGTCCAACAGTGGGCATGAAAAGTCTGCTGTTGCTGATATATATATATATATATATATATATATATATATATATATACGTAGCTGAATATAGTAAATGTCCAACGCACTACCCTAACAAAAATGATTTTATCTATTTCAATCCCTTCCAAAACATTCGAGATCAAAATGAGCCGGTTACCACTCAAAAAATAGGTTTTATAATGGCGCAAAATATAATATCAAGGTTTTTTTTAAAAATTTGACAGTCTACATTATGATTCTTATGCATACTCCAATGAATCCTACATACTTATGAAGTTACAATATATCAAATGAGATTTTTTTTTTTTTCAATGAAGAAAAAAAAACTTCTTAGTTGTAGCTTATTCACACCGTAAGTATTTTTGGGAAAATTGTTATGCATATGAAAATAAAAAGCTTAGTATCGAAGCTTCTGAACAAGTTTAAAATCAGAGACGTAATTTCTAAAACAAGGAAAATATCACAAAGGGATCTTTGTAAGAAAAATGACTCATCAGAGTTTTGATAAAGCAAAAGTGATTATGCTCGAATAACATATGCATCAGAATCATAATAGGGAGTGTTCAAGCCATATATATATATATATATATATATATATATATATATATATGAGTGTGAGTATGCTACATATATATATATATATATGTGTGTGTGTTAACATCGACTGTATAAGGTCACTTCAACAGCCATTTATTTATATTGTGATCCCTTCAATCTTCCCCCTGCACTCTTCAACTAATCGTAATTTTTCGCACCCGATTTTATCAACGGATTAAGTGTCAATGTTTCTGCCAAATCCCTTGTTTAACTTGAGTCACAGCGGACAGCTTTATCCGCAAGTGGGCGGCCGTGTTGCCCGTTATCTGAAGTTTTAATCTGATTTCCTCTTTCGATTCGTACGACATTCGATACAAGTGCCGATGTATAGTCTGCGTGGGAGGTGAAGATTTTTTTTGCACTATTTTAGAAGGGCTAGCATCTATAGCATTGATTGCTGTCACTGACTGACATACCATAACGTTAGTTACATCCCTTGCTCAATGTTGCCATTAGCTGAGCTACGTGCCTCGATCAATATTGCCAATCAAGATTTTTTTAATCTAAATCTATATATTTCATTTAAATCTATGTTGGTTGTGTCAAGTCTGAAATTGCTATTTAGATATTTTCCAATAGAATAAATGATATTTTTATTCGGCCAACACATGAACTTCGGTAAAACAAAAATCATGTACAATAATCGAGTCGAGAATAAGAACACAACTATCAAGATAGAAGATGCAAAATCCAGCAAGGTAGACCACTACATCTACCTGCAACGAATCTCCATGAGACCCTCAAAAGAGGGGGAATCGAGCGAAGAATCACTCTACGATGGCAAGCCTTCAGCAGAGCAAGCTCATCCTTCAAAAACTTGATGATCCCAATAATCCTAAAAAGAAGAGTATACAACCAATGCATCCTCCTGATAGTCACTTATGGAGCTGAAACATGGAACCTAACCAAGAGACAGGCCTGAAAGCTGAAAAGTATGCAACGTGCGCATGAGAGAATTATGCTAAACCTTACATGGAGAGATCACAAGACATCACAGTATATAAGGAAGAAAACGAGAGTTCGTGACATCATAGAAATTATCAAACAACTCAAATGGCAATGGGCAGGCCATGTTGCGAGAATGAATGACAACCGATGGACATCATGTCTCACAACATGGATTCCCAGAAATCACATGAGGGACCGAAGCCGACTGAATACAAGATGGAGAGATGAACTAAACAAATTCAGGAAATACTGGCTCTGTGACGCCAATGATAGAGAATTGTGGCGAATCCACGGGAAGGTCTATGACCAACGACGGACGTTAAAAGACTCATGATGATGATGATGGTGATAGTTGTAATAAGTAAATAATACTTTTTTTAATGATTCAAAAGCAATATTACATCAGAATAAATGATGAAGGTTAACGACATTTTGATCCATTGAAAATACATAACATATTCCCAAGATCTAAGATATATATCTGGAGAAACTAGAAGTTTCTATGTAACTCAGGATATCTCTTGAGTCAATCTTAAATGTAAACAGGAAAAAAAAAGTTGCGCAACAATGCTGTCGCTATATGTTTACACAAGAAAAAACTACCGAATCCATGATCTAAATTTCAGGCTTGTTTATTCTCTAACCGATAAAAATTGCTGTTTTTTTTTAACAGTGTTCCGTTCCCCATGTGAATTTGACTTGAAGCACACAGGCAACATTATATATACAGGAGTTTATATAATAACATGCGAAACATGCCGCCTGGTTTATGTTCACGGGGTTTATAACGATTTAAGAGGAATTCCGACTCGAAACCTTTCGAAAAGACCTCATAACACTAAACGTCCGAGTGAGGGTAGTGTGTAGTTGTTAATGCAGAGGTTATCGAGCTTTATTGTACGACAACACACTGGGAAATATATCTGACATGCGATATACCAACTCTCCACTCCACTAAAATTGAATTTAGTTTCCATTTCGAATCATAACTGAGGTTCTTTAACTAGACTGAAAGATAGAACAATAAGAAATGTATCTAACTTATGCGGAATACCGACTCTTTACTTCCAACTGAGAATTATTGTAATCTCTGCTTTAACGTACGTCAGCCAGTTGGAGTATTCAATATGCATACGAAGCACCAAAAGTATTCATTGAATGTAAGATTAAACAACATATTCATCAGATGTAGAGACAATAATAAATTAAAAGCCTGACTCTTGTTCTTTATCAGATTTCGTTTCACGAGTTTTTAAGACGGAGACAGTGCATTTGATGTGCTAAGCAGACACTTTTTAAAGAACTAAATATGCTTTCAATATCATTATTTGGATAATTTCTTTTAGATTTGTTGTTTAATCATACTTTTTAATGAGAAATGATGCTTTTGGAACTCACTGTATGTATGACTTTTGGAGCTGTTGCCATCGGTTTATGTACGTCAAAGCAAAATGGTATATAAGACTCTTGCAGCACATCAACTCTTCGCTCTATTGAAATATGGATACACGTTGATATATGTTAAGCCATAATCAATCAATTATTGGCCAGATCCTTTCTGAACTTGACTTTTGACTGAGAGATTTTATCGTAAGGGGGCGGCCAAGCAGTTCGGCTATCTAAATTTTAATCCAATTTCTCTTTTAATTCGAGAGATATTCGATACAAATTGAACTGAACAGTCAACAGGGGGGGGGGGGTGTACATTGTTGCACTATTTCTTTTATTTTCCCACAGATGAAAAGAAAGCTTTTTCGTCTCTCCAAATCCTCATAGAAACTTGAAAAACAGAGACGACGTTATGTATACAGGAGTTTAATATAATTACATGCAAGACATGATGCCTGGTTTATGTCTACAGGATTATATTACGTTTCCAGAGGAACTAGATACCGTCAAACGAAACTGTCACAAAAAACTCTCAACACAGGTTTCTTCCGTTTTTATGTTACTGCCTGGCTATGTATCGTACCGTCCGAAACTCTTTATTCAAAGTGATCATAATAAACACTTTCTTTCATGTATAGGTCTAACTTAGAATTTCCAATGGAAGATAACGAAGTCCGGGGTTAATTCATGGAGTCACGCTTCTTTGGGAAAAATGTCATGCCTAGAAAAATTGCAATATATATACAGATATATATAAGATAAATCGAGGAATTTCTGTGTAATTCAAATATAATGCTTAAATTCAGCCTTACTGCCTGTCCAGTTCCGTAGTCCAGAGGGTCTGAAGTGAAGGTTTCAATTCTGCCTCGAGGTACTGGATGGGATAATGGAATGTCTATAGCCACACTGAAGAAATGTAATACATCGAAACAGCTGTCTGTGGATGACACTATATATATATATATATAATTTTGTCATCCACAGATAGCTGTTCAAATGTATTATATCTCTTCAGTGTGGCTATATACTTTCCATTATCCCATCAAATAACGCGAGGCAGGATTGAAACCTTCACTTCAAACCCGGAGACCGATATCCTACCTCTGGTCTACGGAACTGGACGGTTAGTGATACATTTATTTACGCAGAAAATTCCCATCTACAAGAGTGCTCTATGCTTATGATTTAACTTCACGAAAATAATCCCATAATATTAAACTTTTTTGACGGATTACTACGCTAGTAATTGTATAGCAGTATTGAATGGCTGCTTTTTTCACTTCATCCCGTCTTTCCTATTATTAGTAAATGTCCACTAAAACTGCTTGCAAAACTGCCGGCATGGTTTTTTTTTCAGTTTTCAAATTAGTCTAGCCTGCTGGCTATTTATGTATCTGTGCATGTATGAATCATATGTACAGGCCACACCGATGGAGGTAGAAGGCTGAAAATTGTGACTTTTACATACTATGCCTGGGACAGTATTGTTTTTTTTTTTAATAAATATAATTTTACTGGTTTGTTATGTCAATTAGCAATGCAAGTTTATATCTATGATCACTGGTTTGTACCCAGCATCATCCATACTCATTTTGATTTCAGGCTTTTTGAGAATACGACTCAACGAAAGGTTAAGGTAGCAGCTCATTCTTTGTCCACCTGCTCTTCCAATTTTTTTAATTGATCATCTCCAATACAGCATGCTGCCAAAAGACATTGCTCACATGACAGTTTCTTTTTTTTCTTTCATTCGCCTCCATTAACCCCCTATTGTATTTCACTTTCTTCTGTTCCATGTACGTCTCTTCTTTAATTGTTCTCCGCTTCATGCCTGTCTCAACTTCGTAAACGATTAAAAAAAATCTCATTGTTTGCCTCCCCTTGCTACATGTAAATCAAAAGTAGAAGTATTTGGGTTCGTTTGACCCATTTCATCTCACTTTGCTCGCGGCTGTGACCCAAAATGCATAACAATTCTTACATTCAATCGACACTCAGGACTTTTTTTTCTTTCTAATGAGACGAAACGAAGGAACAAGTTTCCAACGATACCAGTTCCACCACTGTTCCTACCACCCACGAAGTAAGGAATTCGACGGAAGGAAGTTCATGTCCTGACTTTATCAGGATATATACATATATATATATATATATATATATATATATATATATATATATATATATATATATATATATATATATATATATATATATATATATATATCGATTAAATACATATGTCTGTCTATGACGATGATATACCATTGTTTTGCTTTTTTTCAGCTCGTCATAGAGATAATATGATTGGGCCTACAGTTGTATAAATCCATTGTCTATCCGAGGATCTGAATAAAGCAAAACGAGGGTACATCGTTGCCAGAGACAAAGAGTCTGAATTTAACCGATGTGTTGTCTTTATCATAAGTATTGAGCACTGTTGCTAGAAGATTTTTCAGAATAATATATATGACTTGTGATAGATATTTCTGCTGCACACACAGAAACATATATATATACATATATATATATATATATATATATATATATATATATATATATATATATATATATATATATATATATGTATGTATGTATATATATATATATATCTGCATCGCTCAGAATTTCTATTAACTGGATGTAATGGAGATAAACTGAAAATTAACAAACCATGGATGTCTCATTTCCTCAGCCATTTTAAAGATTAACAAAATCACCATAATATCTTTGACATTTGGAAGCAGTTCAAACCCAGAATGATTTAATCATTAAATGGGACCCTAAAAATGGGGAACAGATTTAAGTGAGAATAATATACTCTCATAGATGGAACATACCACAAAGGACTGATGAATTAAATACGTACTAATAACAAAAATGCCTCGACTGTGCCACCTTGATTTATAATTCATAACTATAAAAAAAACACTGTATCCCCAGGAAATTAAAAAAAACAACATAACAAGCAATGACTAACCACTAAAGAAATATGTGTGTGTGTGTGTGTATGTGTGTGTTCGTGTGTGCGTAATAAAAGTAAAAGGAAGATAACCAAGAAAAATAGACCCCTTCCAAAAATATACTAAATAAGAATGTTGAATAAACCAAATTATTCGCCTGAAGGAACCCAAATAGGGCAGAAACATTCACGTGTTTGTGTAGCGAATTTTTACTCCATTATATTTTGAGCCCTGCCTCAAATCAACTTAATATTTGATATTGTACCGGGCACTTTATGAAATAAACCCATCACACATCGGATATTATACCATATTATATTATATCAAATTATATTATATTTTTTTGAGTTTTATTGCATATATATATATATATATATATATATATATATATATATATATATATATATGCAATAAAAATAATATATTTACACACACACACACACACACACACACACATATATATATATATATATATATATATATATATATATATATATATATATATATATATATATCGGCAGCACTATTCTAATACCATGGTTGAGTTGTACGGTTCACTTGTACGAAAAAAGAAAAGATCACTGAAATATTCAAATGATGCTCCTTGTCTGTCATTTTCAATGAGAGATGTATAAAAGGGAAAAATCGCTGCCAAAGAAAATGTATAAATACAGATATTTTTTATTGATAGATTGATATATAGATATGAATACAATACACTGTAGACCCCAGTTAATTGGAACACAGCAAGTGTACAAAAAGTGTCATGTATACATATACATGAACAATAAAATGCTGCTCGGCTCTCAAACCGCGGTTTATTAATCATGAATGAATGACGATCAACTCGAATATCCTTTAGTTCATTAACGCTGGCTCAATTGAACGGCATAGTGTCCCAAATAAACGAAAGAAATCATTGAATTCCCGATTTGTTTTCTCATAATTTGTTATCAGTATATATGGTCGCCAAGACGTGTTTGTATAGTTTTCCATATCGCTGCAATATCACGAAGTTTTTTTATACAGTCACGGGCTCCTTACATGCATTCATTTGTTCATAAACAGGAAAGTTGACTTAAAAAAACTAGAAGTCATTCTCTGTCAGTGGTTTTTAAACAAACTTGTATTAATAAAGGGCCACTTCCTGAATAAATATTAAACCGTAATTCAAAACACACAATTTCCAGCCAACGGCTATGGATAGATTTATCTTTTTGCTGTAACTATTCCGCATGGAGGTAATAAAAACAGACGAATGTCTCGAATACGTCGTCTCCTTTCAAGTTTTGAAAGGTAAACAAGGTTTGGAAATAAAAGTCTTGAGATTCCGACAGGGCGAACAAGAAGGATAAAAAAGAAACGGAAGGATAAAGATAAACTGTCACTTGAGGTGAAAACAAACATTGGCGATTTGAGAAATAAAACACGCAGCTAAAATTTCTTTCGCTTTTCCATTTTCTCACTTTTTTCTTCTTGTTCTGTCTCTCTATTCTCGCTTTGGTTTACTCATCTGATGTTCAACTTTCTTTCTTTGCTCTCATCTTTCTTTATCACTTTTGTTGTCCTCTTCTTTCTCTCTTTCTTTCGCTGTCCTCTCTTTTTTTTTCTTTTGCTATTTTTTCTTTCCACAAATCTTCTTTGTCTTTCTTTCTTTTCTCTTATTGAATAATTTCCAATGATGGTTCAACAATCGGGATGTTGAAAGTGACATAAACAGCCGTAAAATGTGTATCAAATGCGCCCATCAATAAAAAAATAAATAAGGTAAAAGTAGATTTGTGAAATTTGAATAAAAATTTTGAATGTTTTAGAATTTAAGAATGATTTTTAAAAAATAGGATCTTGAACACCGAAACGAAAAGAAGAAGTTTCCATAATTTATCATTTTCTTAATTCTTTTTTCTCCGTTTATTTTTCTTCGTTCCTTCTTCTCCTGCCTTTCATTCACTCCCTTTTTCCATCCTTCATCTTCATTCATTCCCACATTTTTCCTTCATTTCCTTTTTTTCCTTAGTTGTCGTTATCTAACTTTCCCTCTAGTTACACTTTTTCTTTCTTTTGACCGTTTTTTTTGTTAATCATCTCTTTTTTTTATAATTCCTCCGTGGAATGTGAAAAAAATGTTAGCCAAATTATGTAAATGGGAAGGGGCTACCTTTAAAATCAGAACTTGGGACCAAACCTCAGTAAATAGAGGGGAAAATGTCACAATTCCATTTACAAAGTAACCTACACATTTATAAAAATATGTATGAAAAAATTGACAGGTTGATCATCACATGCAAATCGAAGAAATTAACGGAAACTGTCTTTTTGTATACGCCCATGCAAATTAGCATTAAAAGTTGTGATGTAAAGAAAGTCACTTTTTACGTGTTCTGTTAAGCAGGGTTCACAAAAAAGAAGTCTGAATTTCCGAAAAATAAGCGTGGTTGCTACCAGACACGAACTAAGGCATTTACTCAGTAGAAACTTTCATTGCGAATTGAACCCTTTCTCAAAATATATCTGGGGACATTTAAAAGACAAAAACAAAACTTTTTTACTTCTCATAATAAGTAATTGTTGCAAATAGCTGTGTTAGTGCAGCCTGTGCTCTTGATATATATATATACATAGTCAGCCAGCCCGACCCACTTGAAAACTGAAGAATACTATGGTGACAGTTTTGGTTGACGTTTTTATAATTAAGATGAAAGAAGTACCAGTCAAAAATTAGTGGTAATTGACAATGGTCCATAGCAGGACCGAATCTAAAATTATTGGGTGTGTTATATTCGTTGAGGTCCTTTTATTCTTGAATTTAGCAATTGATTCGAAACAAATCGAAACAAAAATGAAATATTCTTTTTAATTATGATTATTATTTAATGTCAAATATGAATTGATAATCTATCTGTTCGTAACATAATGAATCATCCGCTGAGTTTAGTCAAGAGATTTTATTTCTTTACCCGCAAAAAATTAAAAAAAACATCAAAATGTTTTTCAAAATATACTTGGATGAGGGATTTTTTGATCCTGTGTAAAAGGACTGTTGGTGCTATCTCAAGTACGGCCCTTAGTTTCAGAATTCTCTATTGTTCAAGATATATTGATTCTCTTTTTCCTGTCAATAATCCAACAGAGTTTATTCAGTAATTATACTGTGTATTTATTTGAAAAAATGTTCCTGGTTGATAAGTGTTAATAGGTACAAAAATTTTAATTATTCCTTTTAAACTTTGCTTTTTCGGACCGAGACAGTGATTATTTGAAATTTGCTTATTTTCAATCGGAAAACGGGCAACTTTGCACAATTGTAATCACATCAAGCAAGAAGACAATTATATTTGAATATCACTGATCTGTCCAAAAATACAGTTTGAAAGAAATTATGGCCATTTTGTTTTTAATTTGTACACATAAACAAAAAGAAAATAACACGTACTACCCAGAAAAATAGCGTTGCACGGTGTTATCAAGTAGAAAACGTCAGCATAGGTTTATTTAGTTTTTAAAGTGGTGTAGTTGTCTATGTATGTGTAACGCGTCCAAGTTGCACCATTGGAGGTAGAGAGAATAAGAATATAAACACTTATCACTGATTATCTCTTGAAAAACCCGTTTTTGAAAATTCTTTCCCAATAGATTTCATGACGGGTGTTCAGTTTACAATACAAGTTTATGCTAAAAAATCTCTTACTTAGCTTCCAGGATTTGAAAAAAAATTGAACATTCAGTGAACCAACAAAAGGCAAGGGAAGTGACCTATTCATTGATCACCCCCTTTTTCCGATTTTGAATTGATCACCCCCAACACGACTTGCTACCGAGAGACGTCAGCAGTTTCTGTTTATTGAATAACCAGACCTCCATATTTATTTATTACTTTCTCTTTATCTTTTAGGGGGATCAACAGTTCATACAGCCGTCCAGATGTTGGGTCAAAGATGTTCACCAGATGTCCAAATCCAGGCAAGGTCTTAGATGTCAGTAGTCAAAGGCAAATCATGGTTGATAGACGGAGAAGATCAAACTGAGCCGACCTGCTGGTGATTACAATAAATATTTCAGAAATATTTATACTTATTCTTTTTTAGTTTCTCTTATTTGTTCAATGTGGGGGATTCTTACATCAAACATTCTTTCTCTCGTTATTTCTTACACTTGTGAATGTATTCCGGTGGTCTTACCATAAAAAATTACTTCCTTGTTCGTCAATAGGTAAAACTAGAGCCAGGGTTGGAGTTGGTGTAGGTGTTTTTAACTGTATATCAGAAAACTCACAGAGAGTTCATACCTCTTCTGCCAATGCTATCATGACAATAACGAATGAAAAATCAGTTCATATATACATACAGTGCAGGGTAAATAACTGTAAAATAATTTCTTGATCCTGCCTCCAAGATGCTTTCAAATTTCCCTTGAACAATGACTCATCTCTCCACAAAATGTCAATCGAATTTGGTGGAAATTTTAAGAATATTGTGTGGAAAACTCTATAGAATATACAGATGTATATATAAAAAAACAAACTAGTTCTCAATCGCGCAGAAATTCTGATTCCGGCTAGAAATTAACCAAAACTTCTCTATTCCAAGGCGTACCCTTCGAGAAAGTATGATTGAAATTTTCCGATTACTCCTGGAAGTATTGTATGAATATATAAGTACGATGTCGGAGGGATAATAGTTCAAATTCCAGTATCCATCCTAAAATTCACGCCTTTATTTCTTAGCTAATGGCAGACCTTTCCAGAAAATTTAATTGAAATTCTTTGATCACTTTTGGTAGTATAAGATGAGCGTATAGATACGATGCAGGGGAGGTAGTGATAATTATCCACCCTCAAATTCATTTCATTCTTCTTCGGCTAATAGCCGACTTTTCCAGAAAATGTACATTGAAAGAATCTTCGGAGATATTTTGCTGCTAGACAGACAGTTTTGTTTAGTCTTGTCGGTACAAAAAAAAAAGCATTAAATTTGCGTGGGCGCGCTTAAGCATTTTGTACATTGTTTCACGTATTCCTTGCAATTTTCAACGTCTCTTTGACGTTTTTTTTACCATTTTTTCGCTATTTCTTAAAGTAGCGCTTCTTAGCGCTCAAACTAACATGAAAATATTTCTTGAGCTGGCAACTCTGTCAGTATCTTTAGTAATAGTGCCAGGGACAATAACAAAACGTATACAAATGCAAATTTCTGTTTGGAAATATTAACATTAAATGACAACGTTTTAATGTGGGTTACGTGTTTTGTGTTCCATGTTTAGATTTTATGAGGTTGTTTTATTAATCTTTCAGACGGCACGATATTAGATTAGCGCTTTTTTCGGCTCTCCTCTCTTTTAACACCTAATAAAACGCTCCAGTAGCTTATTTTATCGGAAGAGAATTTCCAGGCTGCATACTCAGCAATATTAGCTAAGATCCTGGTTTCTATGATCGGATGGACCCAATTGATAGACAACCTAAAAGATTGACCTTCAAACCGAGAACCAAGCAATGTGCACAGGAGAAAATCGTGCTCAACATCACTTGAAGGTATCACAAGAATGTATGTTATAAGAAAAAACAGTAATTAGAGATATCATGAAAGCCATCAGAACCTTTTAAATGGCAATGGGCTGGTCATGTTGTAAGACCATCAGGAAACCGATGGACATCAAGACTCACAACGTGGATCCTCTGGGACCATAAGTGGAACTGTGTCCGAAAAAATAAATCGTGTGACAAAGTAGATAATTTCTGAAAATACTGGCCTTGCAACACCCATGATAGAGAATTTGGGCCTATCTTAGGAAAGATCTTTGTCTAACAATGGACGCTAAAACGTTGCTGATGGTGAATGATGAAGATTCTGTTTCTATTTCAGATAAACACTCTTTTATCTGATATTCGGAAAACTGAAAAGCTCCGGGCATTTTTTTTTTTTACAATGGCTTTGGTCTGCTAGCGTTTGGCAATAACTAGATTTGACCTCTGCAAGTTCATCTCATCCACTTCAGTTGCACTTTATCAGGCCTTTATGTTGAATCATCGTAGTCCAACAAATAGCCCACCCGACCAACAAGCCAAGTGGGCTGCATATTCCACTCTCTTTGCTCGTCTGCGTGTCTATGTGTGTATCCCTGGGTGTTCATAGTAACGTTTTCAGGGCTATAGCACTGGGAATGTGATTGCGTATACCATTAACCAACATCTAAAAAGGTTTTGTTTTTTTTCCCAAAAATGTGCTTTTTGGGAACTCTACGGTCATTTTGGACCAACAACACCCAAATAATATGTTGGCACTTTTTAGATAATTTTAGATAAATTATTTATGCATTGAATAATTCCAGATATTCATTCACATAATTGGTTCTGGTACACGAACAGGCTACGGTGATTCATTGATTCGAAGTGCAGATATATATGATTACAGATATTCAGTTTAGCTTACCTTATGGTAGAATGGATCAGAGGAAGGGTCGTTGTTTTAGTGTTTAAGTTTAGTGTTTCCTCTTCCATGACGATTCATCGGTGTTATTTCGTTACCTGAAAATTAAATCTACCTAAAAGCCATGTTGGAAACCATATTGTCACTTTTAGCTATTCAAAAATGTCCGAATCTAAAATGGTGATAATAGATGCATTATTGCTAAGATAGCCCCATAAGCATTGTATTTCTAGTATAAATGATCGAAATTATTATGTTGTAGTAAAAGTTCCTTGCACTATCTTTTAATTTCAATGAACATTTAGGAGTGTCTTTGGAGTTTTTTCAACTTCTTAAGCGTGTGCTGTCAAGTATGGTACGTGGTTTTGCAAGTTTCGCAAGATAGGAAGATGATTTCACATGAACCTAAAGAAAACAAATATCGGTCAACGTTCTAATTAATTATCTATTCATCCTGTTCGACGCAGAACTAACATAAATTATGGACAAGATAGTAACTGGCGGTGAAAGGAAGATATATTACAAAAATTGAAATCGAAGAAAATTGCCCCAAACTCCTGAGTACAAACACAATTTATCCGAAATTGCCCCAAACACCTGAGAACAAACACAATTTACCCGAACTTGCCCAGAACACCTGTGTACAAACACAATTTACAAGTACAAATGTTGTTTATGTTTGGTAGGATTCAAAAGGAACCGTTTATTAGGATTCTGGACACTTGACCAATTGTTACTGCGTAAAGATCCAGTGAGTTACAGACTTGTTTGAATGACACATGGGAAGAGAAAGCTCTCTCAAGTAGGCAAGGGAGACAACCAGTAATTTTGTATCATTGCGAATACGATGCAAATGGCTCTTTTGTTTGGAAAATTCTTTCACAGGCAATATACTTTCCCGTGCACAAGAAGTATTTCCCTATTTGTTATGAAAGTTGGTCAGTCGATATTTATTCAGCTTAGACTACAAGTTTGAGGCACTCAGTAAGGAACGAAATCACTTTTTATAGATGACTAATGTACCTTTGTCATCAAAATGATAACAGTTTTGTTCTGTTTTTATTGCATAAATTCTCCCTTCGTAGGCTTTTATCTGCTTTGAATAATCCCCTTTCCTCAATGTATACGATCTGACTGGAGTACTTAATGCTTTAAATTTTGACACCGTTTCATCAGTATACCCTTGGCCCATAAGAAAGCCATCATGTTTTTAAGGTGTGCGTCGGAGTTCAAATCACGGCAATCCCGATCAGTTATATACACAGGTTTCCCCTAAGCATGACAAAAAACAAATAAATAAATGAACAATCAAATAGACGAAATATCATTGGTGATCATTATATGTGTTTCAATTTCTCCACTCATTTATATCAAAGTTTGAGAATGAAATGACAATATCAGAACGCTTGTTGTTACCAATAATTCCTCTTGTCAAGAACTGGGGAAGTCATAGAAGACTTCCTCAGTTCTCGACAAAGCTCAGTTTGGGCAAAACGTCGGAATAAATAATCATTTGTTACAGCATGCCTTCTGATATTGTCATCTCTTTTTTGTATTGTCTGATTAACCGTAATCCATACCGATGAAACAATCGTATTAAAGTTTGTCTATCGATATTCATTAAGCTTGGATTAGCACAGTAGAAGACTGCAAGATTGATACACTTGGTGAGGAACGAACTCACTCTCTTGGATTTTCTCTTCTGATGCATTGGTCGATTTACCTTAAAGTTTGACTAAGCTAAGCGTAAAGAAATAAGGGAATGATCAAAACAAAAAGAATAGAAGAGAGCAGTTTGGTTAGTCACTCGAGAGAAAGCGTCATGTGACCAACATCCTTCGGCAGCAAGATTTTTTGGGTGATCAATTAAAAAATTTAAAAGAAAAATTTCCACGGATAAAGTTACATCGCTTGCATTTAGTTGGGGATCAATCTGGGATAAACTTACATCGTAAATTGGAACAGCTACTAAATGTCTACTGGAGTGGGGGGTAAATAGAAAAAAATGTTTTTCTAAACATCCCAAGTAAATGTTTACATTTTCAGCCAAGTGAGTCCGTTGGTGTGGCCTCCACGCATGATACGTTCATACTTACATACATGGCCAGCCAGCCAGCCAGCCAACCACCCCAACTGATGAAACCTATTTTGACACTTTTGGTGACAGTTATTGTTGGCGGTTTCTAATCAGGAAAGTTGATTAAATACCAACAGAGGCATGAATGGGATGCACCCGAATGGACATAGACCTTATCAACTCATCAACCCTATGCAAATCTTCCTAAAGAAATCGTTGATGGCTTGTTGTCCATGATATTGTACTTCTAGAGGTTTATATTTATCCAAAGCCTGTGTCCCTTTCTTTAAACGATTGCAGTACGTATTAGCCTACACCGAAGGCCCTTACACGACAAGGGGCTGTCCTGAAAGAGACCAGTTTATGAATACATCGCCACACCTATCTAAAAAATGAGCCAAACAAGGATACCATTGTTACTCCCTTTATTTTTCTTTTTTTAATGCAGTCACTATTTTTCGTTTTTCATTCTTCAACATTTTGGTCTAAAGATGAGGAGACAATCCAGTCTTTTGTCGACCCTTAAATTAGATGGCCCTCTTGTCGTAGGGTGGTACTTGCAGTTTGGGATCAAGTGTTTTCTTATGCCTGAAATTAGGTGGTCCTTTTGTTGTGGATTGGTACAGGCATGTGCAGATCAAGGGTAGTAGGGCTCAACTCAAGACAAAGGTTCAGGAGTTTAATTCAAAGCAGAAGTTCTTAGCCTTCATTGTTCCTTATCTCATCTTGACTGATCGAGAAAAATTAACGTTCATTCATTTTAATAAAAGGAATTCGGTGTTGAAAAGGTATATTGATATGATATTAAATTCAGAAATATACTGAAATTAAGTATTTCAAATCAAGGAGAAAATATCTGAAGAAACAAAAGCTTGGTGAAAAGGTATTGTTTCATGAGCTTCAGAGCATTCATTAAAAATCCTTTATTGTGTGAAATTTAGTATTAACAACACAATTACTTCGTCACTTTTATACTTCACAAAATTAATGAGTAAAGCATAAGTTACTAGGGATTCTATAGTAAAATTAGTAATCAATAGTATTGTGCTATTAGAAAATTAATCAGCTTTCAGAGACAGATCATCATATTGTCCCTAAGATATTCTTAATTCCTCTTGGTAGGAATCACTGGTTTAAAACGTCAGAATGGTTGTCAATATTTACAAAAGATAATCAACCGGAACTGAATTGATATGGGGTTTTGCACAAGGCTATATCCATACGAGGTCTGTCTGGAAAGTATTCAGATATGTAATGCACTTGCATGAAGGTACAAATCTCCCGTGGGGTTACTCAGTCGGAAGTGAGACGTCATTGAATGAGTTTCTGTACCGTTAAGCCAACAGAGCAGACCAGCCTATCAGTTTTTCCTGTCTCTAGCAGCTTCTTTTATTATTCAAAACATTGCATCACCCAAGACTAAAATGTTCGTGGTTAGGGAGAAGATTTCAGATCGTTGATGGGATGGAGAAGACTGCGATGATAATTCAACTGATGGTGATCTCGAAAGAGGACTTTAAAGAAAGCCAAGCGTTTCATATTGGATAGCAATGTGGAGGGTTGTCTCGGCTTTTCAGCCGAAGTTCACGTTCACTGACTGCTCAGTGTCCAGACACTGTCATCTGGACACAATTCACTCTCACAAACTGATATATATATACAAGCTTAGCTGATTCAGGGTCAAAATGCACTCCTAATTCTCTTCCGACTGAATATGATTACTGCAACATTTGTACTGTATATATAATTACTAAATTCTTACATATATAGGACTTTGTCAGTGTGATTCAGTTGGCAAGGCAGTCGCCTACCAAATCACAGTAGGTGAAGATTAATTTCCATATATAGGTCTTGTTTAACGTGACGTAATAGTCGAACAGTGAAGAGTTTACTCCCCTGAATTCGGTGAAGATTGTTCTTGGCAAGAGGTAGGAGGTAAAGTTAACTCTAACTTAGACAAAAGTTTGACAAAAAATATTGTATTCAACTTTTTCTATAAGCACTGAACTGAATGCCCGTGTGGTGTGCACTTGCAAAAGCCGGTGGTGTATCTAGAATGGGGTGAGTGGTGCTTGCCCTCAAGCGTCAAGTTTATGTAATTTTTTGTTTATGGTGAATACGCAATTCATTTGAAAGTTACCGTATAGACATAGAAAGCTAAGAAAAATACTTTGATGTCTGATTATACTTTGATACGATGAATTAATATGGAAAAGATTTCGTCAGAAAATGTCTGAAATGCTGCATTAGGCTAATAACTATGAACCTAACTGACTTTTCTGGAACTAAAATGTCGTTACCTTTTTCTTCCACCGTCTAATAACTTTGTTTTAAATTGTAATCAGAATCTCTTTAGATTCTTCTTGTAGCCCTGGGGCCCTTTGATCTATATCCTGTTTGTCAACACTCATAGCATTTGGCTTTCTTTGCCGTTCGTGAAGCGTGTCATTTTGTAAATCTTTCTCTCCTTTTTTATTTCACTTTCTTAAAGAAATGACTCGACGTTTTGAGAGCAAGCGATGAAATCAAACATATCAGTTTAGTCACTCAATGGAAACTGTAACGTAATCAGCATGACACGTTGGGGGTGATCAATGGGATAAATTAGAAAAAGGGATGACCTATGAATAAGTTTCTTCTCTTACTTTTCGTTGGTCGGCAACCTCTAAAAAAGTCTGAATTTTTAAAAAATAAGCAGACAAAAACAAAGGATCAAATTAGCATGAATTTGCATGACAAACTGACCCCCCTTTAAAAGTATTTGGGGTGGATTCTTTAAATAAAATACGAACAGAAAAAGTTGTTCCAGACGTAATAAGGAGTAAATGCTTGGCATTTCCTTGCTTCATTGGTTCAACCTGAAGACTTGATACATCCATATTCAACCGTACGAACCTGAAAACTGAAGAAACCAATTTGTTAGAGACGGTTTTGGTTGACTGTTTCCAATTACAGTGTAAATTTTCCTGTTGGTTGTCCACCTCGAATGCATACAGAATAGGAGCGCACAAAAAGGAGCTAGTTTACAGCTTCACCTTTTCTCTGCTCATTGATATCGAGCTAAGTCCTCTTGTCAGCTGAGATTATAAAAAAGAAGTTCAGATGTGCTGTTTTCGTTCCCATTTCCACCCACTAAACCCAAAGGCTTAATTACACGACCCAGCATATGGGAAGATGGAATTAATGTCCCTTATACTAATTTACAAAAGAACCAAAATCATTTCAAAAGATCCCAGACCCTTATAAGCATTATGAAAAATAGTTAACCAGTTGCATTTTTGTTTTTTGACATTATTCAACAACAAGGATATATTTGTACATACACGAATTCCGCAAATAATAAATCAGTTTTGGGGTTTGTTTTTCACAAACTGTTTTTCATTTGGAAGAGCGATTTATCCAACAGTTTACTAACCTGTTGTCTAATTGGTCAATCGCCAAGGCATGTCTGAGTCAAAACATTTCTCGCCAAAATATTTGGTGCTAAGAAAAAGGATGTGGATTTATTCTTGAAAAATATTTTCCAGTCAGGTTCCTGATGGGGCCTTTCCGTTGGACTCCCTTTGTGAGTTCTTTTATAGTTATTCTGATATCTGACTTATGATTGTCACATAAAATACTGTTTCCCCCAGAATTTATCAAGGCGTTTTTTTTTCAAATGTATTTATTGTCTTGGCTGTAAGAAGATATTCCAGCAGAAAGTTCCACGTGTTTCCGATCGGATGGAAAAAGTCGTTCCGACTTAATGCAGTCTGCGCAAATAGTGGGAAATTATTTTATATTATGTGTCGTAAACGTTAAGTGGTCTGTCCAGCTGTTTCACATTCGAATGAAATCAACTGCTGATCTGTCATAGGACCCGAATATCATCATCATCATCATCATCATCATCATCATCATCATCAGTCTTTTAACGTCCGTCGTTGGACATAGACCTTCCCCAGGATTTGCCACATTTCTCTATCATGGGGGTCGCAGAGCCAGTACTTCCTGAACTTGTCTAGTTCATCTCTCCATCTAATATTCTGCCGGTCTCGGTTGTGCATGTGATCTTGGGGGATCCATGTCGTGAGTCGTGATGTCCATCGGTTGTCTGCCATTCTTGCAACATGGCCAGCCCACTGCCATTTGAGATTTTTAATAGTTTCTATGATGTCCCTGACTCTTGTCTTTTCTTGGATGTACTGTGCAGTCTTGTGGTCTCTCCATGTGAGACCCAGCATTATTCTTTCATGTGCACGTTGCATGGTTCTCAATTTACAGATCTGTCTGTTGGTTAGGTTCCATGTTTCAGTTCCATAAGTGACTATTGGGAGGATGCATTGGTTATACACCCTTCTCTTTAGGAATAACTGATGATTAAATTCAGCTATTATAAGAAACCGTCAGCCAAAACTGTCACCAAAACTGTGAACATAGGTTCATTCAGTTGTCAAGTTGGTTTGTGTGCCTGGCTGGCTGGCTGGCTGGCTGGCTGACTGGATTGTGGGCTATGGGTGTATCATGCAAACAGGCCGCTGAAATTTTCACATTTACTCCTTATTTCCTCTAGAAACAAACGTCCGTGTTTTTTCTAGAAAAGTTCTCAGTTAAGATTTAATTTGCAAAGTATGTTAAAGGTATCATACAATCCATAAGAAATTTTCAAATGGCAATGGGCTGGCTATGTTGCATGAATGTCAGACGACTGTTGGACATCACGACTCACAATGTGAATTCTGAGACATCATAAGCAAATTTTTGCCGGCAGAAAATATGATGGTGTAAAGATCTAGACAAGTCCATAACGTATTGACCACGCAATGCCCAAGGGTTAGCGTTACTTTTTCTACTGTTACGTTGACAAAAGCAAAAATTGTTTTCCCTCGTCATCATCATCATCATCGGAACTGTCATGTGATGAAGACCTTCCTCAAGATTATTCAGACATCTTTATTTAGGAGAGCCAGTATATCCTCAGCATGCATGGTTCCTTATGTGGCCAGCAACACAAGTATGACTGGATCCTCTAGCGGACACAGATACACAGTCTTCCGTGTCTTCCTCTCTTTAAATCTGAGAGAGGAAGACTTATGTGGTCAGCAGTTAAAGTGTATCTGACACTTTTAGAGAAATCACAGACGCTACTTGCTGTGTCAGTGTTTAAATCTTAAATGTAAGTTTCACTCTCTTCTCCTGTTTGAGGATGATTGAAAAAAGGGAGACTGCAAAAGTTATGCGACTGATAATGATGTTTAGAAATGTAAAAATTCTAAGATATTTCTCGATTCATAAATAACATTAAAAAAACCTTTATTTTTTACGGGCACTAAGTTAGTATTAGACATCAATCTAGTACGTCTTTATGCTTATCCTTCGTCTGCCTGTACATGAGTATTGGTGTGTTACTAACCTGGACCTCTGTTGTTGGTAAAATAGTAGGAGAGACTAGGCTCATTAGTTTTGGGGAGGCAACCAGTCTAAGAGAAAGACAATTCTGATTCCAAACCAAGGAAGGTCGATCTCATAAAGTGCTTGGATCCTAACTTTGACCTCCGTTCGACAGCACAAGCAGCTAAGCAGGTGAAATTACTCCTGCATTACTATCCAAATTAACAGCTAACTATACACACTAGATATACCGGTTCCTGCATGATCACCAAAGTTTAGCGACCATGAGCCTGATCACTACCTGGGTGACCTTTGATGAATGGTTTAAACAAGAACAAGATTTTCTGTGAATCTGTGCCGCCGGAGCTAACAATAAGATTGACCTGTGGTGGTCTCAGTCTATGCTCTAGCGCCTAATACCATAATTTCTTGCCAAACAAAGCTCTGAAATGCTTGGCCGGTGTTATTTGTATGGAAGTGTAGACTCAACAATTGCTATCAAGAAATCCTCCACCGTTGCCCGTTAGACATGTGCAGCTCACCAACGCTGCTGACAAGGCCCTTATCATCTCAGCCAGCCGCCCTCTGTCTATATCTGGTTGCGAGATATGTGGGCCGTCCGTTGGCGCTAATATAAGACTTTTTTCTCCCTTAGTTAGAAAACAGTAAAACCAAGAGAGAGATATACAGAGAGACAGAGACAGAGAGTGACTCGTGTAAACAAGATGGAGGAGAGTAAGGTGGGGTAGTTTTAGGGGTGAGCAGAGTGGGGTGGTTTGTGGGTGGAACTGGATGTTGGGAAGTGAAAAGTTCTTCAGGTCTTCCTCTCCTATTCAGTTCGTTAGAACGTGATGTTTAATTCACACAGCCAATGCTTGAAGAGTGTTTCGGGCATAGTCCGAATTCTTGCCAGACGAACAAACCCCCATATAACTCCCCCATTTCGACCCCCCCCAAACATGCTCAATGTCTCACCCTCGCGTATTTACAGTAATTAGCCTGAACTTATTGCTACGTGCAGACATATTACCTTGATTGGATTATGTCAGTCATATGTTTACAAATCTGAGCTATTGAAGCTACCGTTTTGTACTTACAAGTTCGATTTGGATCAAGTTGAAAACTCAACTTGGAGGTGCGAGATGGTGAGAGAATTAGTGGCACAAAATACAGGGTCGGTGTATCGATCCAAACTGAGTCGAAGAAAGTTTGCATTCACTTCGCACTAATACACTCGGGAAAGGTATGTATCCTCCCCTTAACCATTACGTAAGGCACACCACCCAGATGTTTTACGACCTTGAGGAAGGCCTATGCCCAAAAGCTGACTGACCGCTGATAAAAATTGAAAAGGAAAGGAAAATAGCTGGATCCGTCTCGTGGCTGAGATAATGCTGCATTTTCGACTGATACTAAGGGCCATTGTTCAAGTCCTTCACAAAATAATTTTGTATGCTGAATGTTAAGATAGTAAGCTCAAGGGCTCGTGCAGGGATCTTGGGATAACCAATCTTCCCTAGAGTAAAGAGCTCGATCTGCCATTCCACCCGTAGCAGGATTGATGGAGATTGATTCATGCCTTTCCAAGGGGAATCAGTGCACATAATTAGCCCTGACTGGATTTTGAACTCAGGATGCCGATTCCCAAGTCCGTGCTGTAACCTATCGCACCTTCATCTGTTTATATATACATACCATGCCAGATTTCCCAGAAACTATCTGCTCATGTTAAATATCTCGAGAACTGGTTGCCGTACATTGATCTAACTCGGCAAAAAATC
>OY735226.1:3540087-3547587 GCA_963457665.1 Thysanoteuthis rhombus | reverse complement strand
TACTTCTCAGCTTGCAGGTCTGTCTCTTGGTCAGGTTCCATGTTTCTGCTCCATAAGTGACTATTGGGTGAATGCATTGGTTGTATACTCTTCTTTTTAGGATTATTGGGATCATCTGTTTTTGAAACTTGAGCTTGCTCGGCCAAAGGCTTGCCATCCCAAAGTGATTCTTCGCTTGATTTCTTCCTCTTTTGAGGATCTCATGGAGATTCGTTGTTCTAAGTAGATGTAGTGGTCTACCTTGCCGAGTTTTGCATCTTCTATTTTGACAGTTACTTTCTTATTCTCAACATGATTATTGCACATGTTTTATGTTTTACCAAAGTTCACCTGCAAGCTGACTTTTTTGCTTTCTTTGTTTAGATCATCCAGCATTAGTTGGAGGTCGAGTAAGTTCTCTGTGAAAAGGACAACGTCGTCTGCAAATCTAAGGTTGCTCAAGTATTCACTGTCTAATTTGATTCCTTTATTTTCCCAGTCCATTTTCCGGAAGATCATCTCAAAGCAGGCTGCAAAGAGTTTGGGTGAGCTGGTATCACCTTGTCTTACTCCTTTTTGGACCTGAAACGGTTCAGAGTCCTTATGTAGCCTAATGAAGGAGTTGCTTTGGTCGTATATGTGTTGCAGTACTATACCGTATACAGGTTCTACACTTTGTAGGGTGATGACCTTCATGACCATGGGAATTTCTACAGAGTCGAATGCTTTCTTGAAGTCTATAAATGCTCCAGTGAGTGGCATTTCGTATTCTGCTATCTTCTCTTTCAGCTGATTTATTGAATGAAGATGGTCCATGGTCGAGGAATTTCTTCTAAATCCAGCCTGTTCTCGTGGTTGATTCTCGTCTATTGTTTTAGTAATCCGGTTGGTGATGATTTTTGTGAAAAGTTTATGAATGCAGTTGAGCAGGCTTGTAGGTCTGTAGTTGTTGAGATCTTTAGAGTTACTTTTTTTCATGTAGAAGCATTATAATAGCAGTGTTCCAGTCTTTCGGGACTTTACTCTGTTTCAGACACAAATTGAATGGAATAGCTAGCTTTCTGTTGACTCTTTTACCAGCTTTTATGAGTTGATCGATGGGGATGTTATCTGGTCCAGGGAAAAATACCTATATGTGGGGTGTTAAATATTGTTTTTCAATAGAAACTTTGAGCGGTGCCGGCACTTTAATGCTACTTTACTCTTTCTGTTTAAAATTCCGTTTTTCTGGGTTTTTTCCTATTGGCGGACGTGACGATTTAGAATTTCTCATTTAAGCATAAGTTTCAATACTCTGGTTTATGTATGTTTGTTTTTATATTTTCCATTTTACTGTAAGTTTGAGATTGCTATTGGTCAGTCTCCAATGATATGTCGACAGTGATTTTTGCATTTCTCGTTTGTAAATTATTGTACATAGTTCGCTAATTTAAGTTAAAAGGGTGTTTTCGATATTCCCATATTCCACTGGTTTTTCTTCGGTTGATATTTCAGTATCATGCTTTACAAAGGGTATTGCAGTCTTGTTTATTTATGCTTTCTCCATTGAGATTATGTCTAATCACTTTATTGTTATGTTTTATTATGGACTCATTAAAATTATCCGTACATCTATAGCTGACTGTCAGTTTGTTTTTGCTTATTATTCTGCTCATTAAGCTGCTCGAATGGGGATTGTTTTCATTGGAAGAATATTCTTCCTTGGTTTTTACTCGTAGGTTGAATGGCAGTGTATACCAGATGATTTTCCTCCCTGTATTTTTTGTTGTTGCCTTACTTTACTGCGTTAGATTTTGCTTTTTCATCATATTTAAAGCTAGTTCCGGTTGAACTGCTGTTCTATTGGTCTTTCGTATTGTTATTTCTAAGATTGTTGAATATTGTTTCATGTGAGGAATCATTTATCAGTCTAGATTCTATTGATTTGGTAACCTTTTTGACGATTTTGTTTGGGTGGTCAAACTTATATTGATGTACGTCTTCGCAGAATTTCATACACACACACATACACACACACACACACATATGTATATATATATATATATATATATATACATATATATATATATATATATATCGAATGGCCAGTCATTGCAACAAATATTCAGCTGATATATATATATATGTTTATATATATATATATATATATATTGATAGATAGATAGATAGATAGATAGATAGAGAGAGAGAGAGAGAAAGAGAGAGAGAGAGAAAGAGTTAGTGTCATATAATTGAAAACATACACTCACAAGTAAAAACAACAAGAGATACACATAAAATACACATTGCGTGGGCTACCAAATACATACATTGGAATACACACACATACACACACATACATATACACACACAAACATGTGCGTGTGTGTGCACGTGCATGGTGGTATACACAGTTGGTTTTTTGTGTTTGGGAAAATGATTTATGGCACTAAGTAGAATTACCTACCCTGAAATAAAAAAAAAAATGATGTAATAAAGCAAAAAGGAAGAAAAGAAAAAAAGAAGGGAAAAAAGGAGAGAAAACCAGAATGGAAGATGGAAAGGAAGAAAGGGAGGAAGAAAAACCGAAGGAAATAAAGACAGTGAGACAGAAAGGGAGCAAGGAAGAAAGAAAGAAAGGAAAGAAGAACAACGAACGAAAAGAAAGATAGACAAAAGGAAAAAAAGAGTCAGAAAACGGTGTAATAATGAAAGGGAAGAAAACCAGGAAAGGAAATTAGCAAAGAAAGGCAGGGACAGTGAAAAGAGATCGAGAAAGAAAAGAAGGAAATTGGACTTCGTGAAATACGAGAAAAAAGAAGAAAAAAAAGAGAAAAAAGAAAGAAAACAGAAAAATATGGGATGAAGATAAAAAAAAACAAGAGAAAAGCCTGGACAAGGAAAAAAACAAGAGAAAAGAAAGAAAGTAAAAACAAGGGGAAAAACGAAGAACTAGCGAAAGAAAGAGTGAGGAAACGATGTAGAAAAAGAAGGACCGGAAAACGGAAGGATGAAATGAGAAACGAAGATAGGGAAGAAAAAAATAAAGAAAGAACGAAAAGAGAAAAAAAATGAAGCTGATAAAAAATCGAGGGAAGAAAGAAAGAAAGAAGAACATAACAAGTGAACTATTTATAAGTAACTTCCAGATGAAAACTAATGAGTCAAGCAACTTTCATACGATATTCGGGAATCTAATGTGATAATTCCTAGAAATGAGGGATGCATTTCATCATGCAGTCAAGTCACTTTATATTTGCTCCAATAACCCAGTAGTTCCGCTCCGATCCTGATAAAATCACATATTAGTTTTTAATCCGAAATGGTTATTTTAGATTTAGTTCTATATATATTAGTCGACTATATTCCTCTGACTTGTCTGGTAGATATATCGAAGGGCGGTTCCCTCGTGGGATCCTTCTCCCACCCCCATCCAACTGCAAATGCACACCAAATTACGGTGCAGTTTCGCTGTTTGAAATGAAGAGTTTCAGCGGGTGAGGTTATGCACAATTTGGAAAATTATTAATAATGTATTTCTTGTAAATAAATAGACTGGACAGGTTTGTCACTCAATAGAAACCGTCACATGATCAATGTCCCTTAGCAGTATGTTATGTTGGGGATGATCAATTAAAAATGGAAAAAAAAGTGATGATCAATGGATACGTTAGTTCTCTTGCCTTTTGTTGGTAAGTGATCACTAAAAAGTCTGAACATTCAAAAAAACAAACAAACAAAAAACAAATGTAAGTGCTGCTGGACACAAACTAAAAGAATAATTTGTCATGAACAAACAAGGCAAATTGAACCCCCACTAAAAAACCAATGTTGGGGTTAGGGTTTGAAAGTAAAACCAAGACGTTTTTTTTTTAGATATATCAAAAGTAAACGTTGAAAATTTAGGCGTCTACCTCGATCAGTACGACCTGTACGAACGTTGCATACATAGCCAGTCCACTGAACCAACTTCAAAACCAAAGAAACCTGTATTGAAAGCTCTTGGTGACAGTTTCGCTTGACGGTTTCTAATGGCAGGAATCTTGGAACAGCTGAGTCAAAATATCAACTTGTCACACGCTTCTCCTGTTTTTGGTTTCTCACCTTCAATAAAGACAAAAAAAATCGTTACCTTATTCAAAGGTTCGAAAAAAAAAAAAACGAATTAACGATGACTCAACCATAGAAATACTTACAAAACAGAAAAAAATATGAAGGAAAAAACCTCAACAGCATCTTTGAAGCATCGTCTTTGGACAAAGACCTTCTCCAAGATTCGCAAGACCTTTCTATCATGACGGTGCCAGTACTTTCTGAACATGTTTAATTGTTATCCTATCTTTTTTTCTCTGACGGTCATGGTTCGGCATACGATCCCTGGTCTTGTGATGTACAGTGGTTGATAAAAAATATGTTTTTCGATATTCCATGCACATATGTCCAGTCTAGGGAGAGGAGGTGGTCAGTTGTCCTGGGGCAGCTTCTTCTCCTTCCATTCGAGACACCGTCCACGAGGACTACGCAATGTTCAACCTTGTTTACACGAACGCGTGTTGGTCCTCACATTAAACCAAATTAGTACCACATTCAACTCATGTGAAGAGATGGATTGAATACCTATAACAGTTTTAAAGAATCGAATGAATTCGAAAAAAAACAAACAAACCAAAACAAAAAACTGACCAATGATTAAGTTCTTTCTCTTGCTTTCAAGCAGTGATCAATGAAAAAAATCTGAATTAAAAAAAAAAATGAACCTGAATGCTGCTGGACACAAACTGAGGCATCAGTTTAGCATGGACTTTCATGCAAATTGAACCCCAATTAAAACAAAAACTATTTGGGTGTAATTTTCTCAAAAAGAAATATTTTGGTAGATATTAATTGCAGGAGGTGGCGAACTGATAAAAGCCCTTGTCCGTTGAAAGACCCAAGTCTTGACTCACAGATACAATCATCAATCAAAATAAATAATCATTTTAGCCAAAGAATTGCTATTTCTGTCATTCGCAGTTCATGGGTTAAATTAACACTACAATGCAACAGATTTTATAAAACTGACAGTGGTGAGGAGTGATAGTTATCCAGTACAAGATAAAAGCCATAGTTCTTTGCAAGATATAAAAAAACAAAACAGGCTCATACATATGACTGGGTTGCCACAAATCACAATGGAACGGAAATGTTATTGAGTTAACCCCAGAACTGCAAAGACAGAAATCCCTGTCATCAGCAGTTAATGGGTAAATATTCAATTCTCAGGAATATTTAGCTCTAACAGATGTATGCCTGGAAGACACCTGAAAGAAGTGAGAAAGAAGAGCAAGTAATGTATATGTATGTGACGCAATTATCAATTATATATATATATATATATATATATATATAATTGTGTCATCAACAGACAGCTGTTTCGTTGTATAACAACTGGTTAGTTTGGCTATAGTCAATCCAAATCCCTTCCAGTACTAAGAGGTAGGGTCAAAACCTTCGGTTCAGACCCACAGACAGACGCCCTACCCCTACCCTACGCAGAAGTGGACGGTCAGTAGTCCCGAATCAAGCTGTATATCTATTTACACATAATTCCCCATTTACTGAAGTGCTCTATTCCAGAGTTTGAAGAGCATTGCATACAAGAGTGCCATACATAAAAGTGCCCAACCCTAAAGAAGGGAGCGTTAATATGATAATAATTGATAATTGTGTCGTCCAGATATATATACATAAATATATATTCTACGAAGCTTTTCATATGTATATATATATATGAAAAGACAACCCATTGAATAGAAACTTAAATTTTCAGCCCTGACTTCATAGGTGAGGACTGTATGACAATTACATACATAGCTCACCAGAGAGACGGATAGACAAACTGTAAAACTAAAGAAACCAATATTTACATAGTTGGTGACAGACATGGTTGACGGTTTCTAGCGAAGTAGAGAAAGAAAGAAGGAAAGAAAGATAGAAAGATTGAAAAATGGAAAGATAACCCTGGAAACTGAAAAGGAGGTAGTAAGAAAAAAAGATAGATAAATAGAAATAGAAATAATGACAAAACAAGAAGAAATATAAAAACGTGGCTGAAGAAAGAGGGAGGAAGAGAGTGGATCATTTAACTGAAGCAAGGAAATAGACGTGAAAAGAAATAGTCAAATCTATTTAAAATGCAAAAGCTGAGAAAATCAATTAAATATATTCGAATTAATTCTAAACGGATATGACAGATAGCTGATGGACATTGCAACTCACAACATGGATCCCCAGAGATCACAGGCAAAATCGAGGCCGGTGGAGTATTAGATGGAGAGACTAGCTGGACAATTTCTGACGGTTCTGGCTCCGCGACGCCAACGATAGAGAAGAGTGGCGAATCCCGGAGAAGGTTTATGTCCAAGGATGGACGTCAAAAGATTGATGATGATGATAAATATAAATATGATCTTTAATTCGAGAACGAATGAATAGATGAACAAATACATGAATAATTGTGTAAACGTCCAAAGTTTTAAAAATTATTATAGATTTAATGTATTTGTTGAGATTTGTTGAGATAGCATAGCATGGCCAGAAATGTCATTTTTGCATTTTGAGTAAAAGGTTGTTTCTGACATAGTTTGATGCGCTGAATCCAATGAGATCATTTGTTTTCCTATATTTGGTGTATTTGTTGAGATAGCCTATGTCGGCTGGAAGGGAGTTTTAAAAATTAATTTTTGCATTTTGAGTTTAAGGTCGTTTCTGACATAGTTTGAAGTATAAGCACAAACAACCGTTTTGAATCAAAGCGGAAATGGCGGAATCAAAGAAGATATGATGCATTTATTATCAGAACCTAAACTAGAAATTGAATTAGAACGAGTAAGATTAAATTTACATATTAAGATTGAAATCAAAATATAACGATCAAAATCTGCATAATTTGGTTTTAGTTAATTATGATTAAGATCTGAAGTTGAAACTTTGTTGATTGAAATCAATGATGATTCTGTTTCGAACCGAAACAATCTAATGTTATTTTTTCGTTCGCCATCACGTATTTAATTTCATTTGATTGAATCGATGATAGTGATTCAGCTTATGATGACTTTGAAAAGAAATATTACCTAAAATATGCACAGGCCATATTTATTAGTTTAATACTTAACAAGAACGGAATTTCCATTGGATCTCTAACAGTTACTGCCTTTTGCCCGGCATTCATTTGGTTCTATGAGACATTTCCCACAAAGTATCATATATATATATATATATATATATATATATATATATATATATATATATATATATATGTGTGTGTGTATGTGTGTGTATGTGTGTATGCGTGTGCGTGCGTGTGTTTGTGTGTGTATGTAATTGTTTTAAATGGACTCAATTTAAACCAGATGAAATAATTATCGAGAAGAGACGTGCCTTTTGCCCTTTTTGCAGCAACCATTCCGTTGATAAGTGACACCATTGTCTAAAAATCTATTTCTGGGAAGATCACCCTCTTTTCAAGCAGACCGTACAAAATGTCTGGACGTGCCAGACTTT
>OY735226.1:3415087-3535087 GCA_963457665.1 Thysanoteuthis rhombus | reverse complement strand
GAAACAAAAATATACCGCAACTTATGAAAAAGAAATAGGAATTTTAATTAAAAACGGTTACCGGTCTTCGAATTAAAAGATGCAAAATACGTAACAGACATAAATAAACTCATAGACATTACTTATCTAAATGGAGGGGGTGGCATTTCCCATGAAGTATTGGGCCTGAAGCCAGAACTATTTCGTAGGAGTAAGATAAAAGTATATTTCAAAACTATGAATCATATCGAGAGAACGCTTGATTTAATTACTGTTGATAGAAAAATGGTTTGAGATTTGCTTGATCTTGCCTTCTGTTTATATCAATAATTAACAAGCTTTAGCTAAGGTTCTTGCATCTCTCAGAAGATTTATAGCTATCCATTACAAGTTAAAAGCCCTTGTCCATTGCAAGTTGCTCATGTTATATATATTGCAAGATATTGCAAGATAGAAGCGCTGACACAAAGGCTAATAGAACGGGGCGTCCGTCTATCGCAATGAAACGGGAAGCAATTAAGTGTGAGGTTGGGATTTCCCGTTATTCGCATTTAATGGGTTTTAACAAGTGGTGTTCTCGTGACCAAAATTAAGCTTCGAAAAGAAGGTTCACGAATTGATCCTTGACGTATGGATTTTAGGGTTCTGCCTAATCCCAAGCGGAAATAACATCCCAGAGGATCCATTCTAAATCACATATGACTCCTACAGGAAACCAGAACTCAACAATTGAAAATCTGATAATTTGTTATGATAGATAAATAAACACGTTTTCCAATAATAATGACAAGAGGGATTTCTATTAAGAACATTTCAATGCACTTCTATAATCAATCATTTTCAATGCATTTCTACTTCCTCGCAAGATGATCCATTGCATGTCATACATTGCAAGATAAAAGCCCTAACACAAAGGCTGATAGGACCTATCACAACGAAACGAGAAGCAATTAACCGTAATGGCAGAAACTCAAGTCATTCACATTCAATGTTGATTTAATTCAACACGTTTTCCATACCATGTTGACACGCAGAATTAAAAAAGAAAGGCTTATCATTAAGATTCAAACACATTTCATCTTCATCTAATAATCTAATGTAAGCACTGGTAAGAATGATAGGATTATCTAGGCCGTAAGTATAAGCTATTCAGGTGGTACAGGTGGCCAAACAATTAGAAGCTCCGTTAATGGAATCAATGAGTCGAGTTCAAACAGAGACAGCATTCAGTTCGTACTAATCCCCTAAGGGAAGGCATGAAACTATCTTTTCATCCCTCATAGCTACGGCTAAATAGGAGATAAAGTAAATGACGTAATTCCGGCTAATTGTTGCCTCAAGGTCAATTGTCGTATAGAAGAACTTCGAACTCTTACAGAGACAGGAGAGTGTCGAGAATGCCTGTGGTACGTGATGCTCGGATAGGGACAGCTGGGACCATAGCCAGTGTAAGGGCAACATTTATTTTTCTCTTGATTTATCACAAACTTTTCCTCATTTTTTTTTGTTTGATATTATGGAGGAAAGAAAGACAAAGGTTTTAATAAATTGAATGAGAACAACTAATTATGGATAATTTCAGGGTTTAAAACAGATCCTAAAGAAACACTTGCTAAGAATTGTTTTTTGGTTTACTAGAAACAGCCAACAAAGACTGTCAACATAGGTTTCTTCCATCTTTAGGTCAGTCTACTTGGCTGGGGGATGGGTGATTGGCTGGCTGGTTGACTATGTACATATCAAGCATACAGGCTACACCAACGGGGCAAGGGGTAAAAGATTTTAACATTTACTTCTTGATAAGTATAGAAAAAAACAGTTCATTTTGTTCCCAACCGAATAGTTGTTTGGTGGGGTGGGGGGCGAGGGGTCAATTTACATTGTGGTAATATGCTAAATTGGTAACTTAATTTGTGTTTGGAAGCATTCCCTCTTATTTTTTTTTCACACTTTTAAATTTTTTTTAGTGATCACTGCCCAGCAAAAGGTGACAAGTAACTTATTCATTGATCATCACTTTTTCCAATTTTCTAATTGATTAACCCCAATACGGCATGCTGCCAAAAGACGTAGGTCGCAAGTTTCTATCCGTTGAGTAACCTGACTTGTTCTGTTCTGTTTTGATCATATGATTGTTTGTGGTGATTTTTAATGGGGACAATCCTAAAAAAATGTCTTCTGCAACGTATTCATTTTTAAAGACAGTATACGGTCTTATAATTAAAGAAATGTCAGCATATTTGTCTTTTTGTCCCGAAATATTTCGGAAAACTCACAACAACTCTCAGCCATAACCACCATTTGCAGACGGTGCCTCCACTGGTTGGAGCATGTCTTTGGGCTCAGCTACTTTTTTCATTGCCTCGTATTGAATCATTCGAGTCGTTTTCGTTTATTTCCGGTCTCTTTTGTTACTTAACAATCGGGAAACATAAAAACGATGTGCCTGTTGCAAGAAAAAGCTGTACGAATAAATGAAAAGCAGGTCTGATTTAAATAGAATTTATCATGAAAAAATCGACTCTTGGCAGCATGCCCCGTTGGGGTGATCAATGATGAAAATTGGAATAAGAAGTTATCAATTGAAAAGCTACTTCTTCCATCTTTTGTTGGAACCCGTAGAGGTGTCACCCCCCCCAAAAAAAGAAACAAACAGGCACAAACTAGAGACCAATTTAACAGAGATTTTACTTGTATCTTGACCCCACACTAAAAACCTATTTGGGAGGTAGAGTTAAAAAAACGTTCTTTCTAAACAAAATAGAGACTAAATGCTTAAATTTCCAGCCCATTAGATCAATTGTACATATGATACGTTGCCAGACAGATAGACCAGATTAAAAACTGAAAAAATTCATTTTGACAGTTATGGTGATAGTTGAATATAACAATGGTTCCGATAAGAAATTCGAACAACCCAAAACTATTAGTGTTACTAATATTTCACGTAAACAAGTAACAATGGCGTAACCTGACCAGATGAGGAATAACCTCACCAGTAAAGCTCTGTCCATATCAAATAAACTCACAATGAAATGCAACAATAATGAGATGGAAGTAATAAAAAAATTTATGACAATGCTTCATTTGAGAAATTGGGACAACTATTATTAACTTGCCTGCGTTTTAACCCATTGATGCCTGAAGATTTTTCAACCGATTTCGGTATAATAAGAAAAATGAAGAAAATGAAAATATATCACCATATTATATATGAAAAACGTTAACAACCGCAGGACACGTTTTTAATCATCTTGAGGGTCTTCATACGTAATTTGACCCCTTTTCTTTCGTAAGTATATTTTCTGTGGCAATTTTTCGGGATGGACTAATATTGGCATATAGACATATACGGGTTGGAGGATTGTCTCTTTCACGATATATTTTGCAGAGTGCTGTCTTTTATTACACATTTACCCCCTCCCAACACACACACATACACACACAGACACACACACACACATGCACACACGCACGTGCGTTACAGTATATGTTACATTAAGTAGAGACTAGGGTTTTTTTTTGCGAAATGACTCTTATTTAATAACTTTCTAATGTTTCAGACAATTTACCCCAATAGTATGTTGAACGACTTTGTCTCTTGTCTTTGAGCATGTCTTATCTCTAAGAGCAGCCCACTTTTTGTACTTGCAAGCTCTTGTCTGGGAAAACAAAACTGAGACAATTCTGGGGTTTTGAAGTCCTAATCACGGACAAAGAATAACATCAGCTGACTCCAGCGATTTGAAATGTGTTCACATGTGCGAAATTGTAAACTTTAAAAAACAGTAGGAAGTAAAGCTGCTTCGGGGTTATCTCGCAAGCTTAAGTTTTATCCATGGTGCTACAACTATGGTCTCTATTCTGTCTGTATAGACAATGGGACACCCAGACCCCTGAGATGTATGCCTGGGCGACATGTATCAAGATCCTTGGATGCTCAGTCCTTTTGAGTTTGACGATTTAGTCCAGAAGAAAGTAGAAAGCGATACATCTGGCATCAGCTTGGCTGCTGGGACTGTCAGGGGGGATTCAAATTGAGCGTTGAAGCGTAGTAAGGGTGTTTAACTCCCTGATTTGCCCTTCTTCTAGACTTTCTGTCCTACTATTTTACCTATAGTTGGGAAGGAGAAATGGATTCATGCCTTCCTCCAGGGTATTAGTACGGAGGAAAACAGCCTAGACCAGATGTGAACTTGAGTCGCCGATTCCATTTTCTAAACCGATACTGGGTAAGCTTATTACGCCCCCTACGATTATAAATGCATCCAATCTATGTACGAAGAAAAAGACATTCAAATTCTGGTAAAATCTGTTTACATTTTCCAATAGTAGTATAGGATGTAATAGTATTTGAATTCTTAGATAAAACATTAATCGAAACATTTTTTATTAGTTTTTCTTTCGTTTCATTTCTGCTGGTTTTCATTGCAACTTTCGCATCGCCCTTCTTTATCATATATCCACGCTTCTTACTTAACGATCGTGGAAGGCCGATCTGGGAATTGCGATGAAGATTAAAATGAAAAGAAAATTAATAAGAATAGAATTAATTATAACTCGCCATCACAGTCAATAATTGAACCACAGTAGCATCAAGTCATGTGAAAAAATCCATCGAAGACTAGATATGGTCAGAATAAATTCTACTTATGACATCATTGGACATCATTTTGCACTGGAAAACGTCTAAAAAAAGTTAAAAAAAAAACATCAGCAACATCTTGGTTCTGGAGAATTTACATGCTATGAATAAACTATACCCATCAAAATAAAGTCCAAAAAGTGTCAAAAATGCTTTTCCTCGTAAAAACAAAAATATTTTTTTAGTGAAGTACTGATACTGATTTTCAGGTCAGTAGACAAAACTGTTTGGCCAAGAGCACTGAAACACACAAACACACGCACAAATCCAAAAAAGGATCGGACCTTTCGCTACATTCTATGGCTTCGGTTGTTCGATTCACTATCCTTCATTCAAGAAATTTGTTATGCGTGCTAGTTTTACATGGTGGAAGTTCATGAATGCTCATTTGAGACATTTGGCTTTATTGTTCAGATTTTATAAGGTAATTTGTTTCACACTGGAAGAGTAATGAGTTAATAATGCACACCTGATCGCAGTGCCGTTTCGCTGATTGAAATAAAAAAGAAAGTTGGTTGATGTCTTGCATAATTCGGAAAAGTATTCTCGATGTCTCACTTTTAAATAATGAACGAACACACAGGTCTGGGTAGTTTGTCAACAGAAACTGTCACATAACCATTGTCTTTTGGCAGCATACAGTGTCAGGTATGATTAGTTGAATAATTTGAAGAAAGTGGTGATCAATGAATAAGTTCCCTTCAATGCCTATTGTTGGGCCATGATTACTTAAAAGTCTGAATTTCCAAAAATAACCTCGGATACTCAGAAAGGGATCCATATAGGAGAAACATATTGAAAATTGATCCCCCACTAAAAACCCATTCGGCGTAGGAATCGCGTGATGTATACATACACACCGTATCGGGAGCGTTTTTCGGCCACCTTTGTATAAACTCCATTCGTGACAATGCATATTTTAAAAGTCTCATTAAACCCATCATTTCATATATCAGAATATAAACAATAAGTATAAACACTTTTTAGTTGGTAATACAGATTCCAATTCTGTAGATCCATTAGGTAGAAAAATGGCCGATTTTACAACTAATTCAAAGGGAAGTTATAATTCCAGCCGGTCAGTTTCATAATATCGTCCACCTAAAATTTCGAAAGTTTGAAGATTTTGATTATTCAGTAGGATACATTCATCCAAATTATCGTTGACGGGTCTTAATTAATAGGAATATTGAGACGTTCTCATTTGCAACAATTTACAGTGATTGCTTGTTTGATGTTAAACATCTCTGATCAGTTCACAGTATCATCTCCACCCTTTGAAAGCATGCGTTCCCATAATACCATGCGTAGGTTCAAAAATTGGATTGAACTAGACTTTAACTAGTACCCATATACTTTATTCATGTTGATATTGTTCATGAGATCTTTTACCCCAATTCACAAAATCGCTTTTTAAAGAACAAAGAGGGTGCCGATATTACCTGTAATGAATTATACCGACATTAAAGTCACCTTATATATATTTTAAAAAGTGGTTCTATGAATTTAGGTAACAGCTCACAAGGAAAAACATCAACACAAATACAGTACATTGTTAGCAGTTAGTGAAAATAAATTCAATTTTCCTAAGATACACTTTGTAATGCTTGTCTCAGAAGAGGGGTATTGTTACTGTTTAAGGATTTTTTTAAAAATGGATCTATGCAGGTGATCACTGTTAATCGTTGTGAACACAGTCCGATTATTCCCGTTAAATAATAGCCCACGACTGGTTTCTAGTATAAATTATTACTATCCAAATCTTCCAAACTCACAAAACTTCAGGTGGTCGGTATTAGTAGTAGGCTGATATCAGATCTACGTATGCTGTATCCATACATACATGGCAAGCCAGCCAGACTAACTTGAAAACTGAAAAAAAAACCTGTGTTTACAATTTCGGTGATAATTTTGGCTGGTGGTTTCGAATAGCGAGCAAGGTTTCTTATTTTTCCTTATCCCAAAAGGATGAACAAGACATGAGAAATGTATTTTTGTTCCATTCCCTTAAGGCCACAATTTAAAAAAAAAAAAGAAGATAAATCCTGAAAAGAAAAGCCATAAAGTGTTGAAAAGAGCGGAAGTCAGTGCGAGTCTGAGATTTTCGTTTTTTTTGCTTAAAAGCAAAGAAAAAGCATTTGTTGGCTTGAATTTCTTTCATTATAAAAAAAAGATCGTCCGTTGGGAATCGGAATGACGTAAGAGCATGTGTTGCATAAATGAAATGTACATACAGCCGTGAATAGAAATAAATTCGCAAATGACTCATACGGTTAACAGAGAAAGGGGAATGATAGATGCCTATAGATATAGTAGACTCCCGTTATTACAGCACAGCCGGGGATTAACGGTGCCGATATAAAGAATTTGCTGTTACAACGGGTGGATTTTTAAAGAAGTGTATTAACATTGAGAAAGCAAAAAGTACAATAGACTTCCGTTATCACGGCACCATCAGGGGTTTTAAAACTGTCGTTACAAAGAAATTACCATTATAACGGGTCGATTTTTATACGAAGAGTATTGATAATGAGAAATCTTTATATTCTGTTGTTGCGAAGTAATCTCCGACAAAGGTCTTGCAAGAGTATAAAAGTGTATCAATAATGAGTAATCAAAAAGTACAATAGACTCCCGTTATCACGGCACTATTGGGGGATTTAAGAATGCCGTTATAAAAAGATTCATCATTATAACGGTTGGATTTTTAAACGAAGTGTTTCAATAATGAGAAGCCGAAAAGTACAGACAACTCTCGTTATCACGGCTATCTCTGGAATTTATGAGTACCGTTATAACGGATTTGCCGTTATTGTGGATTATGTATAAATTTATGAATAATCAGAAACCAAAAATTAAGACCAAACAACTTTTTATTAATTTCCTACAGTCTGATGTCCTGTATACAATTTATATATCTTTTAAAAATCATCCAGTGTAATATCTCTATGTTGTTGCTTCAAACTAATCTCTGACGATAGTTTTGCATGAATTTGAAATGAAAAAAAGTGCCGTTAGAATGTGTGAACCATCAAATGGTGCTATTAAAATAAGATTCGTTACAACGAGAGTTAAGTGTATTTTCTAAGCTTGGTTTGGCTGACTTAAGTTCAAATGGGGAGAAATTATGACGAGAAGATTGTAACGCACCTTTTGGAGAGGGTTTGACCGTCTTGAAATCAAGCTATCTAACTATTAGTCTTTTTTTCCCTTGGTTCTAACACGGACAGGGATTAACTAACTACATCAGCCTATGAAGCGGACCCCAAACTGGTCAACTTTATCGATACTTACGACTCTAAGCCTCAGGTGGTTTAATTCAGAGCAATCAGACATAATCTCAGATGATTTGACATGGGTCATCACGTCGGGTTCGTACAGCTTGGAAGTTGGAGAGTCATATTTATTTGGTTGTGTCTGTCCGACTCGTTTTCGTCTTTCTGTCAGTCCACACGATATCTCTGAAAGTACTGAATAGATCTTGATGGCATTTTGTGAAAGTCAATGGAATAAGGGAAGGACAGTTAAATTTGAGGGAGGATCCATACGCAATTACCTCCTGACTGCAGTGTTGGCAGAGGTATGCGCTTTCCGAGTGCTTCCTAGTTTCTGTCTGATTTTTAGATGAAGAATTGTCATTATACATTGATCAAACAGTTGCTGTCATCTTATCTACACACACACACACGCATACGCACACAACACACAGACACACACAGACACACACACGCACACACACACACACATAAACTTAATAAATAAACCGCCTCAATAACCGCCAGTGATCAAAAACTGATCTTAAAATCAAAAAGTATTATTTTTTAAAATGTATATTTAGTAAAACTATGTTTTTACCGATATGACCCCCATTTTTCTCAAGTTTTTAGATCCGACCTTGCCTCGTATAAAGAATGTGATACATATAGATCCATTCATCAAGGTATACAAAAAAAAATTGAAGATGACCTCATATAGAAGGTTCTTTTAAAACCTTACTTTTTGGTCGAGGAGACTTTGATTTAAACAATCCTGATTAACCTGATATAACATAACAAACAATAAATCTTAATTGTTCGGTCAGAAATTGTTCTTCGCAGATTATTTTCGCCTCCGAACAATTCAACTGAAATTGGAGACGAGAAATAGGCAACAAGTATATCCTGTTCACCAGTTGCGCGATAACTCTGTCTCCTGGATGAGATAAGAACACCCAAAATAGAACACGTAAGGGGTGTTTGGATTATTTCACTTTTCAGACGTCTCAAAGTACTTCAGGGAATGGATAATATAAAAAATCAAGCGAAGCTCTATCTTTGTCTAAATCCAGTACAAAGTTTGTTTACTTACCGTAAAAACAAGAACAAGAACAATCCTCATCAAAAGTGAGGGGTGTTAATCAACTTTCCCCTAGGTATTTACTCTAAATTATATATTTTAATTTTTTCTATTAATCTTTATATGTTAGTTGCAGTAATCATCTTCAGTTGCAATAGTGATAGGAGTTGAGTCCAACCCAGTAGTAGTGACCAGGATTATTATTATTATCATTATCATTATCATTATTATTATTATAATCATTATTATTATTATTATTATTATTACTATTTGCAATCTCTCACCAGTTGCCTGGTGGTTACTGCTGGAGTTTGAGTGACAGCAAGTCTCCTCAAGTTTCCAGCGCTTCTCTCCCAGTTCTCATTGGCCACAGTAATACTGCGGTTTACAGTTTCACACTGGTTGCCCAGTGGTCATCGCTGAAGGCTGAGTGACAATAAGTCTCCTCAGGTCTTCAGCCAATATATCTTCTCTCTTTTGCCTATAATGCCAGTGCTGTGGTTCACATTCCCGCTTTCATTTCCCTTCCTTTGTTAGGTCACTGTTAACAATTAGTGTTGCAGTCTTTATATTTCGAGCACTTTCCTCATTATCCGCGCACTTCCTAGCAGTGCTGTAGTCTGTACAGTCTCAATCCTCCCCTTTATCCTGATCTCCTCCAGTCTCGCCCTTGGGGTCTTTGGGACAGTTCCTAGTGCACCCACTATGACTGGCACTACCCAGGCCTTCATGTTCCACATCTTTTTCAGTTCTCTCGCTAGATCCAGGTATTTTTCTAGTTTTTCACTCTCCTTCCTCTTTACTCTATGGTCTGCAGGTACAATCACGTCTACTATTTGGCAAGTCTTCCTCTTCTTGTCTAAGATTACCAAGTCCAGTCTTCTTGTCTGGATGAGGTGGTCGGTTTGGATGTCAAAGTCCCAGAGTAATTTGTGGTTGCTATTCTCCAGGGCTGGCTCTGGTTTGTGCAGATACCAATTTCCCGCATGGTTGAATTCTATTATTATTATTATTATCATTATTATTATTATCATTATTATTATCATTATTATTTGCAATCTCACACCAGTTGCCTGGTGGTAACCGCTGGAGTTTGAGTGACAGCAAGTCTCCTCAAGTCTCCAGCCCTCCTCTCCTAGTACTCATAGGTCGCAGTAATTCTGCAATTTACAGTTTCACACCGGTTGCCCTGTGGTTATCGCTGAAGGCTGAGTGATAATAAGTCTCCTCAGGTCTTCAACTAACGTTTCCTCTCTCTTTCGCCTATCATGTCAGTGCTACAATTTGAGTTTCCGCTTTCATTTCCCTTCCCCTGTTGGGTCACTATTGACAGTTAACGTACAGTCTCAATCCTTTCCCTAATTCTGATCTCCTCCAGTCTCACCCTCAGTGTCTTTGGGACGGTTCCTAGTGCACCCACTATGACCGGTACTACCCTGGCTTTCATGTTCAACATCTTCCTTAATTCTCTTGCTAGGTCCTGGTATTTCTCCCGTTTTTCACTCTCCTTCCTTTTTACTCTATGGTCTGCAGGTACAATCACGTTTACTATTTGGCAGGCCTTCCTTTTTTTGTCTACAATTACCAAGTCCAGTCTTCTTGCCTGGATGAGGTGGTCAGTTTGGATGTCAAAGTCCCAGAGTAGTTTGTGGTTGTCATTTTCCA
The DNA here is from genome assembly GCA_963457665.1 of Thysanoteuthis rhombus. Taxonomy (NCBI): domain Eukaryota; kingdom Metazoa; phylum Mollusca; class Cephalopoda; order Oegopsida; family Thysanoteuthidae; genus Thysanoteuthis; species Thysanoteuthis major. The sequence continues at coordinate 3,524,463 of OY735226.1, read as the reverse complement.
AAACTGCCTCTGGCTTGTGCTGATACCACTTTTCCACATGGTTGAATCCCATTCGTTTATTTAGTTCTCAGTGTATCATCGTTGCTACTCTATCGTGTCCATGCTTATACTCCTTCTGGGCGAGTTGACTACATTCACTAGTTATATTCTGTCGATTTTTGTTTTTATGTAGTTTGTCCTTATGCTTTTGTTTTGAGCTGCCATGATGAGCGATTCTGTTTCTCTCTTCAGGTTTCCTTTTCGTAACCAGGTCCATGATTTCTCGTCTGCTACATCTTGTATCTGCCTTTTAAACTGGCCATACAATTTTTTCTCTTCCAATCTTTCTTTTCTTGTGTGCTGTGCTGTTCCATTGTTTTCTACTCTATTGTTTGTTGCACTATCTCTCGCACTCTTTATGATTTCTTCGCTATTCGTTTGCACTATTATTATTATTATTATTATTATTATTATTATTATTACTATTATCATATGTAAGTTGCAATACTGATATTGACAAGGTTTGCTGCAATGAGGTTAAACTCCCTCGCTTCTAATCAATATCAAAAAGGTAAACAAAACAAAAATCACATCTTCATACAAAATCATTCCAAAACCATGAATTCCATTTCAACTTCTTTATTATTGGTTCCTGTTAAAAAAACAAGTCGCCTTGGGTGGGAAAAATGAATTCATCATCAATTTTTGCGAACCTGACTCTTGTCTGAGTCTTCATGACGTCACTGGTTTTTGCTGGAGCTATTGCCATTGTTGTGACTAACAAAAATAACGTCTTAACTCAAAAGTAGGAGTCTGACATTATTTTTCATGATAGAATTTCAATGTTTACAACAAAATAAATCAATACCGAGAATTCGCAGATAACAGATATGACGGCCTAACATAACTCTTTCTTTCCCCTCTCCCTTTTCATCATCATCATCATCATCATCATCATCATCATCATCATCGTCATCAGTCTTTCAACATCCGTCGTTGGACATAGACCTTCCCTAAGATTCGACACACTTCTCTATCGTAGACAACGCGGAGCCAGTACTTTCCGAATTTGTCTAGTTCATCTCTCCATTGTTTGTTTACCCTCTCTTTGAAAAAGTAAAAGTCTAAAATTATTTGGATATAGAATATATTTATTCATTATCATTTTGTGACTAATCCTCTCAAATACATTGTCACTTTCCTGCACAACGTTCTAGCTGAGCTTAATCTGTGGCTAATAAATACATAGATTTCAAGAGCATGTCAACGTTGCGCTTCGTGATAAATGCCGTGATTGCGTGAAAAAAATAGTCGAAATAGTAATAAATACTTCATCTCGAGACTCATTGATCTGAGACCCACTTCACTGAGAACCACTGTGGCTGAATTGGTTAAGGTATCATCCATGTAAGGCAAGGTCCCCTAGCTATGGGACACAAATTTAAATCTCAACGGACATCAAGATCTAGATCTAGAACGCCTTGAAAAAAAAAGAACCGGTCTTGTTAGTCACTCAATCGAAACCGTCGCGTAACCAACGTCTTTTGGCAGCATACCATGTTGGGGGTAAGCAATTGGGAAATTAGAAAAGGGAGAGATCAATGAAACAATATGAATTTCCGAAAAACAAGCGGACATGAATCAAAGGATCGATTTAGCATAGACTTACATTGCAAAATGAACCCCGTTCTAAACAGCTATTTAGAGAGAATTAAAAAAAAACCACGCACAACTTTCGTAGATATGGTAAGGAATAAATGCTTAAATTTTCAGCCCTCTTGCTCCATTGGCGCAGTTTGTAAGCATGATACTCACAGAGATATACAGAGCCCAAACTGAAGAAACTGTGCTGGCAGTTTTGGTTGACAGTTTCTAATATCTGATCCAACATCTTTCATTTTCATTTGAGATGTATCGATTGAGCCTACGCCAGCTCAGTCTGAGGTTTGAGTACTTGTGTACATAAATGCATAGCCAGCCAGAGCCAGACGGACCAACTTGAAAAATGAAAGGAATGTATGTCGACAGTTTTGGTTGACAGTTTCTAATAATTTTTTTTCGGAAAATAGTCCATAATTGATGATCAATTTTAAACATTTTAGATAATCGCTGAACATCGTAACCAGCAACATGTCCCCATCCCCGGGACTATGGGCGGAAATACGGTCAGTAAAAAGTAAGACAGCTGATGATTTACCCAAATTAAGAATGTTTTGGCGCCGTGACACTCGAAAGTGTAAAAAAAAAAAAAAAAATTGGGAGACCATGGGAGAGGTCTATATCCAACGATGGGCTTCAAATGAATGATGCTGATGATGATTCTCAAGAAGGATACGAGAATGTAACATGGCCATGGCTGAAGATGTCAGAGGGCAAAGGTCTTCACGCGTGGATTACAGAAATGGACACCCTGGAGAAGAACGGTAGGGGCGGGGCACACAAAGACGCATATATATATATATATATATATATATATATATATATATATATATATATATATGTGTGTGTGTGTGTGTGTGTGTGTGTGTGTGCGTGCGTGCGTGTGTGTGCATACATGCTTAGGTTAAACACATACACTTATCCATATATTTACTTACAAACATACATGCACATACACTCTTGGAAAAATTAATACGCACACGTGCATGTGTGAACAAGAGAAATTCAAAGTCGTATCAGTTTATTTTGGGTAACATTTGTCCGTGCCTAAGAGTTAAACATTAGCCCAGTCATTGATACACTGAAGATTAAACATTCCTAACCGAATTATAAGCTGCTGAATTCGGTCTCCGGCTAAGAAGTTTCAGTAACCAATCCATCTCACGTACTGGCAAATGTAGAAACGGATTTTATTCAAAATTTGAACCCATGTTCAGCTATGAGGTTGGCTGATCATTAAGATTAATTACACGTCTTGTTTTCTTTTTAGTACACAGTTTTGTAGTTCCAATCATTATGTTTCAGCGACCTTCGAGCTAGATGTCATGTCATTTTATAACCATAGAATTTATATTATTACTCGTTTATTCCGTTATAAAGAACTGTAAATAACAGTTGATAGACCTGCAGTTATTTCCCCAGAGGATCTATTTTTTTTTTTTACAAATTTTCTCTTAATTGAGCAAATTATTTGGAAACCAGTTACCCGAATTGACTTGATATAGCTTTATACTCCAAGTTAGAGCATTTTAACCGTATTGTGCTGACACAAATTGCTCTACAATGTGTCTTTTACACTGTGTTACGGAAATAACCCCACAGACCAACAAACAAACAAACATGCAGGAATCGTATTATTATAACTGATAGCAATACGTATTTTTCAAATATTTTGTTTCTAAAAATGTTGCAACTAATAGCAGAAAAGGCTTCAGTAATACTGGATTGGAAAATGAAACCGTTATTTCCGTGTAAATGCACAAAAACATAGACTCCTTTTGGAAGAAAAGCGAAGAATTGTGATTTTTATCTCACCTGTCAATAATAACAAACATGATCCAGCACTTTGTGACTCAAAAGAATCATATGACTACTTGGTGAGAAATGCAATACTGTACAAATACTGCATATTTAAGGTTTCAGGCGTTGATATACTCGTGTGTGTCTCTAAGTGGGTGTATGTGCACGTGTGTATAAGTCTTCACGTACGTGCTGCACACGCATGCATACACATTTTGGGTACATAAACCATAGATACACATATACACACACAAGCACACTTATATTTGGATACATAAAACATATTAAAAAAACACACACTTATATATATATATATATATATATATATATATATATATATATATATATATATATATATATATACTTAATTTGCTTTTGAATTTTTTTATATTCACCGTTCAATATTTATGTGTGGGTGTATTTTTCAACTGCCATTGACTGGGTCATACACACGCACACCATACACGTGTGCGCGTCTTAAGATTGATCCTGTAGCTTCAAAAAAGTAAAGTATGCTCAGTTTGGGGGGAGCAGTTGCCCCAGGCAGCATCTGCCAATAGCACTGGGGGCTGGGGTTGACGGGCTAGCTTCGACGCATTTTAGCCCCTTAAATAAAATTGACCTCGTGTATATCATGCCTCCATAGGAAGGCAAAAAAGTCCAATATACATATTATAATCAATACTTGTGTCATTCACTGACAGGTGTTCCGTTGTATTACAGCTCTTTAGTGTGGCTATAGACTATCCAATAGACCATCCAGTACTATGAGGTAGGATCGAAACCTTCACTTCAAACCCAGAAGCTCTCTCCCTGCCCTATGTGGAACTGGATGGTCTGTGGGACCGAATTAATATATATATATATATATATATATATATATATATATATATATATATATATATATATATATATATATATATATATATATATATAATGTGTACTTTAGAGAGTGAGACAGACTCGGGAGTGAAGTTTTTGGTGGTAAGGTTTATTAATCCTTATATGTCAATAGTCCATACATGTTTCGGGATTTCTCCCATCATCAGTGGTTTGTGTTGTGTGAGTGGGAATTAAAATGTACCATGTGGAACCAGAGTCCACTGCCAGGGGCTATGCATTGTGGGTAGGTTTTGTTGTCAGGGCTACTAGAGGTCCCCTGCTGAATGTAAGAATGACCAGGAGGTATTGGGATTTTGGTAAAGCAGCAGCAGTTGGTCTGGTAATTACAATAATATATATATATATATATATATATATATATATATATTGTTGTAATTATATTTATTGATCGTTGGATACCTTTTTTGGTGATGCCTACGTAAGTAAGCACTTTGTTTTGAAAATTAAATGATGCGTAGAATAAAATAACATCAATAAACAAACATGTATATATCAAAATCATAGCTTGACGGGAAGTGGTGCTTGATCAACATCTTTGAGAGCTAGAGCTGCTTCATCTAAGATGTGTGTACTCAGATTACATTACAAGTGATCGCTTTCGTTTCAGATGGTTATATGAGGCCTTTTATGCTTTGAGTGTTAACATAGTTTTATTTGCTTCAGTTATTTCTTATTTAATTCACATTTGTAACAGGTTTTCAAAGATTCATTTAATTTTTCTGATTGATATTTCAAATTTTATCTTCAGGCGTTTCAGTTGTTATAGAGCGGTAGGAAAAATGTCGCTACATTTTTGCATTCTATTTTAATCCACGATGAAATTCTTTAGGTTTTTTTGAAGAAATCATTTTAGTAAATCATTTTATGTCAAAATTCACAATTCCTGTTATTGACTCGTTTTTAAGTTTTTTCAATTTATATTTTGTTGTTTTTTTTTTTCATTTTTTACAATTGTTCTGGTGTTGTAAGAAGATTTGGGAGGGTTATTACTTCGTATTATATTAATCTTTAAAGTTTTTCGAAGAACACCTCGTTTAAGGTCGATGTTTGACATCTATCTGTGACTTGAAGTGTTTGTATATAAAATACTCAAAGTTCTGAACACAGTTGAAATAAAGATATTTCAGTTTGATACATACGATTTGTTACACACACACACACATACAAATTTATATATATATATATATATATATATATATAGAGAGAGAGAGAGAGAGAGCCAGGCTGCTGAAGAAGCAAACTCCACTCCTACCCCTATACCGTCAGAATATTATCACAGCAACTTCTGTATTGGCTGAAATTTAAAAAAATGGGAACATTTTTCCACATTCTGGAATCTATAACTGTAAAGCTCTGTAGACTATATATATATATATATATATATATATATATATATATATATATATATATATATATATATTCTCGAAGGCCTTACATATTTAAATACTAAACATTAGAAAAAATCTTACTTACATTGGGGGGGGGGAATCACTCAGTCGCATATTTACCAATATTTGTCAATGAACTTCATGTAATTTTCTTCAGTATTTTCCCTGTTATACATATAATTCGTTACAGTAATGTCAAGTTATATGCTGATTCTCTCTTATGGGGATCATCAGATGTTTACTATGCAACCATTTGTTGATTTTAAAAACAAAACAGTTGTATTAACATGACACCTCAGCAGTATTGATCAACAACCCCCTTTCATCTATGATATTTAATAAACAGTTAATGTCATGCATGTTTTTGTTATATCATATATGGTATTACATATATTTTTGTAATATCTTTTAAAGATTTCAAAAAGGGAGTTTCATTCAAAATGTTGTCATAGCAAGGTATCTCCTTCAACCTAGCATCGCTCTTAATCATTGAACTTGACTGCCTGACGGATAAGTGAATGCCGAAATAATACTTATATCTCTTTCCTAATAATATAATTGTCTGCGTTAGGAACAACAGGTACAGACATTGACAGTGAATGAACAAAATCAAAAGAGAGGGTATGAAGCGGTTATTTGGGCTTTCACCTTTCCGTTTAACTCAATGGTTAATGGTGATGCAACTTTGAATGTATGATCCGATGGAATGATTAAGTCGCGTTAGGTTGTAACAAAACTGTATTTGAAATGATTTCCCGTTATTATGTGGGGTGTTCCTGTTGGTGCTGGGCCCACAAACCATACTAAACCAGCCGTGGTTCTGGGTTAGTAAAAGAAGGCAACAAGACGGAATTTCGTTTATATGTTTTATATAGAATATTGATTATCAATATCTCTGGAGACGGGAAATGCCTATTCGCAGTTGAAAAGAGAGGAGGCCGATTATCATCTAAGTAAAAATGACGACTGGTCTCTCATGTCACGAACGGTAGTCTACTGAATGGTAGCAGCGGTTGACGGTTACTAAGGGTGGCTTCAAACACGAGAGAGCCGGCAACGATTCTCTTCTCCAAAACCAAATTTTACTCTGACTACTTGTTACGGAGATCCCTCTTATTTAAGCCCTTGGTATCAACACTGTATCTCTTGTAATTGACTTCCCTTCTCTCCCTCTCCTGTTATCTCGGTCTCTCCGGAAAACCCCAAACATTGACCTTCATTCATCTCGCGACGCAGGTCTGTCCAAGATCATAAATTAGTCTCCCCCCTCTCTCAAGGGCTCTGCAAACAACCTTTCTTTCATAAGCTTTACTCTCTCTCTCTCTAAACACAAGACACTAGCCCTTATATCTGGCTTTGTTTTTGCAACCCAGGATTTGACAGATGACACTAGATTGAGAAATCGCAGGTGCCCGCACTTGGAAACACACAATTCTCATATTATCTCGAAAAACACATTATCCCTTTTAACACGGATAACTCCTTTTGTAATAACAATAGTAATTACTGGTAACAACCATAGTAATTTTTTGTAACAGCCATAGTAATTTTCAGGACACGGGGGGCTCCTGGCCCCCTAGTGTCACAATTACACAGTGAACGTATCATTTGGTTTAGACAACGTAAGTACGATAAACAATTGAAGAAAATGGGGCAACAGCAGGAATTCGAACCAGAAGCCAATATGGTAGTTGCTTCAAAGTTGCGTTGCACTTACTATTGAGCTAAGCCGCCGCAGGAAATGCCTAAATAATTGTTTTAAACCAAAGTACTCATGTTTGTTCATTCATAGTCTGTATCTGCTCTATTCGTTTCTTCCTGTAGGTGAATAGCCTGCTCAAGGACCAAGCCAATGGGCTATACATTCTTTTTTGAGTGTCCTTTTGTGTGTGTGTGTGTGTTTAAACGCATGAATATGTATATGTGTGTGTCTATAAGTGAAGTTGTGTCAAAAATACTGTCACTTCCATTAAGTGGGAAAAAGCACGTAATAATGAACATATTTGCATTCTTACCATAATTCACTTGTACATCTAGATGCGAAATTAGAAAAAAATATAAAAGTGTTTTATAGAGGGAAGCGTTTTAATATTAACCTAAACGTGAATCTATAACTTCAGTATTCATTCGGATAAACAGAAACTAACGGATAACATTCAGAATTATGTGTTCATTTTGATTTCCATTTGCATATTTTATTTGAATACCAAAGTAGTTATTGACTGAAGACTTCTCATATAAGACCGAGAAGTGTAATTGTCTCCATGATTTAATGTAATTTTCAAACTCCGCAGGACATATATATATATATATATACATATATATATACACATACATATGCATATATAGATATAGATACACATACAGACACACACACACAACACACACATATGTATATAGACATATATGAATATACAAATCTGGAATTCAATTTAATATAATATGATATCCGATGTGTGATGGGTTTATTTCATAAAGTGCTCGATACACTGAACATCAGATAGTACATTTAGAGTAGTACTTAAAAAAGGTGAGATATACATATACACAAATTTATATGCATGTAAATATATATATATATATATATACATATATATATATATGCATACATATACATTTACACACTTATTCATGCATATACATACGTGCATTTATATTATATACATATATATATGCACATATATACACGCACACGGACACATATCTATCCATCTATCTATATTATATTATATATATATATATATACAGTTGTAATCACTTGAGTGATTTTGTTCACTGATGTTTTTTCCTCTCAATGTTCTAGAGTTACAGTTTTAAAACCTGAAAATGGAAACTCTCAACTAAAACAGTAAACATAGTTTCCATAGTTTTCAAGTTGATCTGGCTGTCTGGCTATGTATGTTTGTATAAATAATGCGTACAGAATGCACCAAACGTAGCTAGAGGGCAGAAGATTTTAACTTTTTGATCTTTGATATGTCTACAAGGAGTTTGTTTTCCTTTGTTTTGTCTATTGGAAATTCCCACTTCAAAATAATTTCAGTGGGTCACTCCATTTCCTTTTTTTTTTTTTTTAAGTTCAGACTTTTTTAGAGATTGCTTCCCAACACAAAGCAAAAGAAATAACTTATTCATTAATCATCCCTCTTTCCTTTTTTTTAATTGATCACCCCCGACACAATATACAAAAATTTCATGAACGACTGGATGCTGAATGTTAGCGATTTTAGCCATTATTAGTTAAGTACAGTAATCTATGAGAGTGTGGCGATCAAGTGATACACACACACACACACACACATATATACATTCATATATATATATATATATATATATATATATATATGCACACATATACATTTACATATCTATGCATTTACACCTATATACATGTATATACACACATGCATGTATACTATATATACATGACAAATATTGCATACATAGGTATATGAACCTGAAGTCATGGTCACCAAAGCTAAAACTGAATAATTCCATTATTGAAATATCAGACATGTTTGTTGCATTGTCTGCCAGAATAGCACGTGAAAACATCAATTAGTGAACTACGCTAGAAAAAAAAATCGTTTGTATTTCAATGTCTATGTTCTTTTAGAAAAAATATAAGCTGCCTTCACATCTACTACAGATACAACAGTAACTTAATTTGACCAATGGCAATTCAGTGTTTTGTAATTATTCTCTTGTCATTAAGTGCGCTGAAACGTCTTGAACCATTCAACCTGGATCTTTCTATCGAGTATGTGATTAGGAAACATCTAATTATCTAAAAGCTGAGTCGACTATTAATCATGATGAACTTGCAAGAGTCTTTCCTTACAGATTATGATCATAAGTGAATATCCGTTGCTTCGCTAAGGCTGTGTTCTGTGTCAGTAGGTTTACACAATAATTTGGAAGGTTGATGCAAGTTCTTGTTAACAGGGATTCTTGCGTTCATTACGGGTTTGTCTTCTTCAGAATTTCTTCACGTCTTCAACTGTTTTTCTTCGTTGGAGACTTGAGCATTCACCCATTGAATTGACACAAATTGTGACCACGCCCCTCGATGCTGGGGGTCCTGTAATAATTGGGTAACCAACCGATCCAATAAATAATGGTTATCCCTTTCCTAAATCATTCAGCATACCGTTCTCTCTTTTCCCACCCCTTTTCCCCCTTACAGACATATCTCAGCGCATCCGGAAAGAGGAATCACTCAACAGTAGATTGGGAACGAAATCTTTTTCTAATAAATCTGCTTTTAATAGGTCACCAGTGGAATACCCATGGCTCTGCTTACAGGGTACCCAGGGGTATACATCTTAAGCATTGAAGTATCTGGGTAAAAACAAACCATTCTGGCACTCAACAAAATCTCTCAATCACTAACACTTGAAAGCTAGTTCGATTCCATCCTTTTAATTTCTCGCTTTTTTTCTTCTTTTCGATGCCCGGGTCAAGCCGTTCCCCCTAAGGGAATAACTTTGTTTCAGCCCTCAGAACCTCAACGTGCTCGTAACTACTCTTCTTCTCTCTCCTTCTTCGCAGTGTCTGTGTCCTGATTCCATTCTCAGAATTTCTCCACCGTTTTTAGCCCTTTCAACGTAATATTTTATCTTTAAAGTCTGACAGACAGACGGAAAGTAAGACGGAAGTACAGACAAATCGTCCATTATAATATAGATTGTAACACGGCAAGGGAAAACAATGAATTAGTGCCTTCTACAATCTAATCTCTGCCCATTGACTTTACCGCTACTCCAACACTTCCTTGTTTTAGTACATAAACGAATTAAGTGTTTTTGGTAGTAAGGACGAACATTCGGTGACTGTAGAAATACATTGTAAATGATTTTCGTATATAAACGCATTGAAAATCAGAAAATAAGATATTGTCAGCGGTCTGGAATTATACCCGCGCCTCAGGAACACGTCTAACATGGACGATACCTCAACCAGGGAGACTCTAGGGTAGACTGGGCTCGAATCTATTGTCATTCTGTCACTCCTGCCTTCGGAATTGAACGGTAACCTAAGCCGAAGGTTGATGGTGCCAATCCTGCGATGCTTTCAATGGATGAATTGTATAGTGTGGATCCTGTTCCAGATTTGCCCGGCTGAAAAACGACAAAACATTCCAGGGAAGATAAAAGTTTTTAGGAATCTATAATACCAGAAGGTGGAGAAACATTACACGGAATTGACGATCAAATCAATTGATGTATACCTGTTGACACCTTGTAGGTAAACTCTCTCTCATATATATACATATATATATATATATATATATATATATATATATATATATATATAGAGAGAGAGAGAGAGAGAGAGAGAGAGAGAGAGAGAGCAAATTTTTTCAATTTATCTGTATAGCTATCAATATATACTGATAGCTACTCCCTTATCTCACTATGTATTGCTATCCCTACCGATAGATAGATAGATAGATAGAGTGTGAAGGAGATATTGTGTCAACTCGGTTAGAGACAGAGAGGGCGGTTCCTTTCAGTGAATCTGTCAGTGTGATGAATTTTATATTTACACAGCTTTTTCCTCTCATTCATTTCTGTTTGACCCCCGACAGAGTGAATTCAAATTCCTCTTTATGACTAGGGGGTGTATCTATTTATGTACAAGTGTGTGTCCTCTGTCCTGTGTTGCGAAGATGATTTGCTGCTCCAATATATATATATATATATATCAATGCTAGAGGTGCTTTGAATAAGGTTTCGTCGTTCATGTTGTACGTTGAGCATCGAAAATACTGAAAAATGTCATTTTCAGAGCGCAGGTATTGGGATAAGACTTTTCAACAGAATTTAACTATTTCATGCATTTTATAAATACAGTGTTGATCGTTTTACCGAAAAAAATAAATAAATTAATAGCTATAGAATTTTCTACATAAATGATTATGGAATCATTTCCAATATAAACGCATTGGAAATCAGGTGAAAAAAATCACCAGTAGTTAGGAGTATTACTGGCAGGATAGAACATATTTATTTTCTATAGTTTTGAAAGGGTCATTTAGCATTCAAAGGGTCTTTCGGACAACTCTGCCCCTATTGTTGGTTTTATTGTTAACACGATGTTTCGGTCGATCCATTCTACGGCTTTCTTCAAGCGTACTATCCGTTGGTGATCGTGGTAAACATAATTTTTTCGTGATGTAAACTAAGTCCATAACGTTGGATTCGGGTGATATCTTTTTCTTATCTTGTTAGGCCTGGGTTTCCAAATATTGTCCCTGCTGTTTACCAGATGATCGACTTTACAGGGTACGACAAAAGCAGTGCATCTGTTGAGTTCATGGTGTGCAATCCGATAAAAAAACGTTTGAATTTGATTATTGTGTTGAATCTTGATGGTCACTTTGTTGGATTATACTTTTTGATTAAAGAAAAAAAGTATATTTTAGAGCCTATAAATGACTATTGGGGCTTTGATATTCTGATTTAACACTGTCAGGTACGTCAAAGCAAATCACCGAAAATGCCTCTGACGACTCGCTTGAAAAAAAAAAAAAAAATAAAACCGTATGAATATATAAAAATATATCATTTCAGATTATATGTTTTCTTTTGTGCACAGGGACTACTAATAATCCGATCCAACGCACCAAAGACCTTTCATTATCGAAAAAAAGAAGTATTATTTTTTTTAAATCATCATTACTAATTTTGACTGATATTTCCATTATTATGATCAGATTAATGATAATAGTCTACAAGAGTCTACGTCAAAAAATTTCCGTATTTTCTTGCAGACCCCAAAAAGAGATTTATTGCTGACATTTTTATTTTCAATTACCAAGACTGTTTGCTCTCTTTTTTCTCTTTTTTTCTAATTTTCTCTTAACGTTGCAGGATTGTTTTCCCGCATCAATAGACAATCGAATTGATGCAGAAAAATAGTTTTTACGCTGCTTACCATATGTTAGAGACCCCTTTTCACTTTCTGCTCTCCGCAGGCGACTATAAAGATTGATGCAAGTGGGTGGCCTTACTCACGTCTGTCGTTACAAATCCCCTAAAAATGTTTGAATAGGAAATTAAAACTTTCACATATGGTGCCTACACAAAAGTATTCGTCAACCAGTACGAAAGAAAAGGAAGAAATAATGAACAGAAAAAGACAACTGAGGTCAATAAAAACAAATTAGATATTTTGGTTAGTCATAATTAAATCCGAGAATATTTTTTTCTGTCGAGCAACATGGAGTGTTCTGGAGATATTAGCGATTTTATTAACTTTACTCCTCTGGGAATTATTGAAAAATTAAAAGAGAGAAATCTATCCATTGAAACATGATTCATTTTAAGATCACTGATACTAAATAAGTGCACTTTAATACGACACAAAACCTCTGGTGTATGATGATACCCCAAGGAGATCGGATCAACTGCATTAGTAACTGTCAGCGACACTTGTTGGATATTTTATGTTGATATTTGTTCAGCTTTGCTGCACTTTCTCATCTAAGCAGGTCTTGAAAATTAAAAATAAAATTCCGACGAGGATTGTTTCATCAATCTTTTGTGACCCCCTCCCTCGTTTTTACATAACGTAACAAACTGATGTGCAAAACCAATAACATCAGTTTTTTTTCTAGATTGTAAAAACTCAAATGGCAATGGGCAGGCCATGTTGCAAGAATGAAAGACAACCGATGGACATTACGTCTCACAATGTGGATCCCCAGGGATCACATAAGAAACCGAGGCCAACAGAACATAAGATGGAGAGATGAACTTAACAGATTCAGGAAATACTGGCTCCGTGATGCCCATGATAGGGAATTGTGGCAAATCCTGGGGAAGGTCTATGTCCAACGATGGAAGTTAAAAGACTGATGATGGTGATGAAACTTATAAAATCGGTATTTCATGTTCTTTATAATGGCAATAGAATGGATTAGAACGATAGAAATTAAACTTCAAACATTTGATTCTCTCTCACTTATTCTATCAGGTACGTTGTCATTGTAGATCTGTCTGCTCGTATAAACGGGGTTTTATAGCTATGACTGTTTAAACGTGGAGGGAACTGTCCTCACGCATAACCCATAAACTCATGGTCCAGGCTTTAATGTAAAGGCATACTTGGGGTTCGTCCCGAGGTAGACGCCACTATAAAGCCTTCCAAGCCAATTAAACAGCTCAGTGTACTCAGTTGGTTGCTGTGTACAAATTTGTCCTACCTAAAATCGAACCCGTGACCTTCTGCAGGTAAGGCAGACGTGCTAACCATTACATAATCCTAGCAGATGCTTGATCCAAGTATACTTAAATAATAAATAATGGTCGGATGCGACCAATAAGATCACATCACTATTATCTCTCTTGATAAAAGGTGAGCGCAACTCCTTCTCCCCGATTAGAGCAGAGAGGTATTGAGTAACATTGTTTAAGTGTTTGGTATGACTGCTTAGGGCACCTGGTATTCCAAGATGATCACCCATCTAGGTAACTAGTAGGCTTGACGTTGCTTGACTTTGGAGACCTTATGAGAACCAATGTATCCAACACGATTTGAGCGTACATACGTTACCTTATTCAGAAACAGAAAGAAGTTCACTAGAAAATTGCTTGAACAATTCTTACCTGTCGTCGTCAATAGAACTGGCTTACATAAACGTGAAGTGTATTTATGTAACACTGGACACTTTTAGTTGTGAGGACCCTTTGAATCCTTCTCAACACACCCACAACTATTTCCCTACATAACTGTAGCCAATCAGCCCCAGACAGCTATCGAACTGTGACCGCTCAAGCGAATATAAGATGTTTGGTCGTTATCATTTTATCTAATTAAGACACTGACGCATGCCCCTCGAACAGAATCAAAGCAGAACTTTTCGGGGCTGCTGAGGGCATTTAAGGAGATTTCAAACAAAGTGGAGCACTGGGGAGTTGGGATTTCGAAATATTTTTACCAGTCAGCCATAAATAATGGACCCACGCCCTAAAGCAACTGACAGGTTAGGCATTAATACTCTTGAAGCATATCTGCCTCGTTAGAGAATACGTCAACCACACACACAATCTCTCTCATATATATATATATATATATATATATATATATATATAGAGAGAGAGAGAGAGAGAGAGAGGGGGGGTTGGTTATACACTCAATAGAAAATGTCATGTGACAAGTGTTCTTTGGAAGCATCCAATGTTGTAGGTGATCAACTAAAGGATTGGAACAGGGAATAAATAGATGAGTAACTTTTCTCGCCTGGATTTTCTGATGAAACAGTTGGGTTTATGTATGAATAGTCCATAAAAAAATTCGATGTCGGATTTTATTAAGGCGAAAGAAAAACGTTTCTTCTGATCATAATGAGTAAACGTTGAAACTTACAACCCTCTATCTCCGTTGCTGCGTTGTGTACGTGTGATACATACATACAAACAGTCGGACCATCTCAACAGCTGTAGAAACTTATGCTGAACGTTTCAATTGACGATTCCTTTTATGATATATATATATATATATATTGAATAATTGTGTCATCTACAGACAGCTGTTTCGTTGTATAACAACTCTTCAGTGTGACTATAGACTATCCATCATCCCATACAGTACCATGAGGTGGGATCGAAACCTTCGCTTCAGACCCAGAGGCTGGCATCTCTACCTCTACCCTACATAGAACTGGACAGTCAGTAAGGTGGAATTTAATAGATATATTTACTCACGTGTAATTCCTCATCCACCAAAGAGCTCTATTCCAAAGCTGGAAGAGCATTGCATGAGCTTATGATGAAAGAGTTACCTCACTTAAAGAGTACTCAACCCTGAATAAGGGAGCGTTAATATATATAAGTAAATAAAGAAAAGGCTGGTATGTAATAGAAGATTGAAGACCGACTCAAAAGAGCACAATCTCCAATAGTACCAAATCAAACTAGAGAACCCGAAGGAATATCTTAGAAACCACTTGCAATTGCGAGTTATGGCTCATTAAGTCTCATTAAATTCTAAGGAAGCCCGGTGACAACGACTCAGCACAGGACAACAAAGCAAATATCTTCAGGTACGTGGGTCGAATATATATATATATATATATATATATATATATATATATATATATATTCAAATAAAGGTACATCTCCAAGCGCTTATATCTGGAAGATTTAAACCAAGTTATAAATTGCAAAATTTTATGGGAGCCCAGTGAGATAAGTTTCATTGTTCATTGCTTGCAAGCCGACCACAGCACTGTTAATAATATTCCTATTTTGAAAAAACCTTTTACAAGACGAGACAGCTTATCTCAATATACCCCGCCATGGAGGAACGGTTGGTGTTTTGAGTAGTAGCACTAGATAGGCATTGACGTCAACACTATGATGTATATCCAGATACCCGAGAACCTTGGTGACAACGTCCTCAAGCAATGCCAGATTGTCCAAACAATTTAAAAATCCCAGTGACCGACCGTACAGCGTGACGTCAAAATTGCAGGCAAGGCGTTGCAACTTTTGAAGTCAAACGTACCCGCGTCCGTGAAGAGTGTGGTCGCAAGAGGCATGAGCGTATAACGCACAGACCCCACTGTAACCTGGTGATAAAATCTAATTCCTTAAAGTTTGGGCCCTGAAGTTATAAGAAGAGCCATTGAAGCCATTGCAACAAAAATGTGACGTGTATAGAGAAGAAGTTGAAACAGCAATTAATGTCAAGGGTTGAAGGAAGTAAAAAAAAAAAAAAAAATGAAAATAGGATACAAGAACCATAAGTTCAACGATGCATCTAACATACATACGTTCATATCTGTGATTTTTAATTTCAGGACGACTCTAAACGAAGAAATAGAAGCATTACTAGTTGTGGTAGTAGAAGCAGGAGGAGGAGGGGAGAAATAGGGCAAGTTATTTTCCTTTGAGTCAATTCTCATACGTAGCGATATGGAAATATTCTGTGAGTAATATTTAACAAAAATCGTAAATAGCCATTTTTGGCGATTTTATTTTGATCATTTTCTGAAATACAGAAACGGACCTTGAACAGGACATTAGAACAGCTGGTAAAAAAATATCCAATTGGATGTTCTGTTTATAACGCCACACTTTTTAATGATATCATAGCTCTCCCTATCTTTGTTACAGGATCCGACCAACAAACAGACCGTCCGAAGGGCGTGTTATTGAGATATGTGTACACATCAGAAAAGAAATCGTGATATGGTTAGTGGTGGTAGGGACGGGGACAATGTGTAGATTTTCAATGCTTACAACCTGAAGAGACGTTTGATGAAACAATCTCTTCGGGCTCTCAGTTGACAAGGCCAGCTCCCTTACTCTCCCCCGTCCCCTTGCTCTTAATGTGGCACTCAGAATCAAGGGTCCCTGGCTTGCATGATTCAGCAGAACAATATGCAAAGCCCCACCCAGTTATTTCTGTTTGACTGCCATGAAAATAGACCGATGCCGAATGAATTAAGACCTCATTTACGCTGATTTACCCAAAGTGAAACCTCTCAACCCTAACTCCACCACGTTGGTGTTACCCAGATACTTATTGTTCAAGAATCTGTACTTAAATTTTAAAGCATTTGGAGATTGCATACCTCTACCAATGCCATTTACACAAATAACAGAAGGAAGATATATGATGCAGGGAAGGTAAATGCAGGATCCGCCCCATTTTTTAATTACTTTTTCCTTGGCCACCCTTGTACAGCTGTAGAAGGCCTTAAAATAGATCGACCGAAATGTGATAACAACAAATGCAACATATAGAATGAGTTTGTTAAACCAATCAAGTCTTAGAGTAATAATGACTTCTCAAAATTAATGAGAGGAAAATTTGTGATAATTTAAACATTTTATCTTTTAAACTCTTTTGACTCAGAACAAACTTGGAAAATCAAATTTGATTTGTATTTTCGACGTAAGTTGATAGTTCTAACAATAGGGAAATATCGTGTAAGATATTTGTAATTTAAATGGATTAACGGCGTTTATAAGGAATTAAGTAACCTGGGGTGATTAAAGAGATAAAGAAAGCGTTCGAAATGGAGAAAGAAAGCTTTTACCGATGGGAATGGGAATATATGCAAGATGGATTCAAAAAAAAAAAAAAAAAAAAAAAAGAAAAAAGTACGATATCCAGAGTGGGCAAAGAAAGGAAAATATTTTCTTTTTCACTTCACACTACGTCACATGATTCACTTAAGAAAAAACAAAACACACAAAAACAAAACAATAATCAACACTAGAGATAAAAAATTTTAAATACAAGAAAGAAATCAAATCATACTGTGTTTACACATCATAAATATTAATACAAAACTCCATTTTACAATGAAATATGATGCATTTTGGACAATAATTCACTATTTCTTTTTTTTTTTTTTGAGTAATGAATATTTATTTTGGGAAGAAGTAGTTTTATTGCAGAAACAAATGTTGACAAAAGTTGTGAACAATCTTGCAGGTTTAACAGATTCTGTTGGTTTTCTTGTTACAGATTGATAGAGACTTTTATGCAATAGTTGAAAAGTTGGAGTGAAAAAAATATGCCAAAACAAACCCCAACATCTTCGCCTGCACTAGGATAAGAAATTCGTCCGTGCATTTGTTTGTCTGTCACATTTTGGAAATAAAAAAAATGTCACCTTGACATGGGTGATGGTAAGGTAGGGGTTCTGAGAATGGTATCCCAACACAGAGACCGTGAAGAGAGCGGGGAGAAGGAGAAAGGAAGCAGGATAGCAGTTGGCAAAAGGGTAAAAGGTGAATCAAAGATACCTGCTAAAGGAGAACTGCCAACTCAAACATCTGAAAAAAAAAAAAAGAAGAAATGGCAGGCAAGCGAGAAAGTGAAATGAGGTGGAATTGAACTCGCTTTCGAATGTACGTGAGCGGAATATTTAGTCGAATACCGTGGATGGTCGCTTCCGGCAACTTTCTCTAGATGCTACACTGCTTCTTGGTTCCATCCATCGGTATACAGTTTAGCAAAGCAATTGATATTTTGCCAATAGAGAATAAAGAATCATAAGAGAAAGTTTGATCGAAATAGAAACATGCCAAGTCTTGATAAGACTATATCACAAACGAACAAAGACAGGTTTACCAACTGATAACAAGCCTTCCTGCAAATAAGTCAACCAAAGGATCTGTTCCGAAATAAACAGACCGAAAAATAAAATAAAAATAAATAAAGCTGATAAGAAAATGAGAAATGTCTAGGAATAAAAGACTGATTTTTTTTCTCTAGATTGTGTCCTTAACGCTTCTGTTAATTTCCAACCGCTGACAAAACCCGATTCTTGATTTTCGATGCATTTCTACGCGAAGATCATTCTGCTCACTAGCTCAGGTTTACAGTCGTCTCAACTACGATTAAAAAGTACTTCTGTGCAAGAATGTTGATTATCTAACCTTCATGAATACTAGACAGAACGAAGCAAAAGTAGCCAAGTTATAATTTGCAACATATTCCTATAATAAGTTCGTTTGTAATATTTTTTCTATAGTAAAATCCAGGCAAATGTGTTTAAGATATACTATATATATCCCCGATTCTTTCAGTAACTCTAGAATTAAATCAATCACAAACCTTTCTTTCCTAATTCAAAACAAACCAGGCAGATTTACTGACAGTGAGCTTTTCCTGCTCAAGTGCCATGCAAAAGATTCGATCGGACATAAACAGACTGCGTAAAAAATAAATAAAGCCGATAAGAAAAGTCAGGGAATAAAAAAGACTGAATTGTTACTGGGGTTATCCAAAAGGGTAGATTACACGAGAGCAAGTAACTATCGTGGTGGTTGCGCCAGGGGTTAGGAAAATTAACTAGATCTCACATAGTTTATAGTTTGAAGTACACAGCAAACCTCACTAAAAGGACCCAGTGTGTGAAAACAAATGACAGTGGGAAAATAATTGAATATTCAGTTTAACGGGCAGAGTCAACGACAATAAAGTTAATATCATAAAAATACGTGAGAGGGGTCTGCATGTTTGCCTGTCAAGCTATAAAAAGTACCTAAACATAGGTTTAGCCCAACAGGATGAATATGGAGTGAGATTTAAATGAAAAGTATTGAGATTTTTTCTAAAGGGAGGGGGGATATTTACGATGCAACTATAACGCTGAAGTGGAACTTACTTTCTAACCATGTATTATTTGATATGTTCATATATAATTCTTAAAGGGTCCTTAAGCAAGGAGGTAATGCATCCATTGGAGGGTGGAAAGTGAAAGATTTTCATTCTAAATCAAAAGGTTTTAAGAAAAAAAAAAAAGATTATTGAATGTTTGAGCGTCCTAGATGTAACTTGGCTGCCAGTCAGATTATAATATCCATGCAGGAATAGACTGAAATTCTCCCGTGGAGTCACTCAGTCGGTAGTTAGATATCATCATGGGAATTTGTATACGGTGTCGCAGTCACATTCACAGTTGTTAAGTTCGCCTGGTACCAACGTTTCAACATTGCATCATCCACGTCTGTCAGCTCCTGCCTGCTATCCAGATTAGACTAAATGTGATCTCTGGCCTTTCCCGAACGGTTAGACACTCTCCAGAGAGACCTTGTAACTATCATGCAAAAAAGGAATGGAACTGATAGATCTGTTATAATAAAATATTCATTTGGTTTATTGCCATTATAAGTGAATTTCAAGGCTTCAGGCTTATGAGGGAAAAGCAATGAACGAATGACAGTAATAGTAGAGGTCCCTTTTGTTCCCATCCAATCATAAGCACGCTCATCCATTACATTGTGGGGTTGGCATTTAGAAAATAAATCATAAAAGCAAGGGACTGGTACAGGGCTGTAGTGCTCGTTTTGTTGTACTGTGAAAGGTTAAGGGAGAGTAAAATTGTAAAAAACAAAAGGGGGGTGCGGGGGTTAAAATCACTCTAAAGCGTAACGCACAGACGTTTTAACGTCAATTTTCATAAATTTTAATTACTTGAAATCAGCTATTTGAAAGAAAAAAAAAAGTAAATCCAATCCTTCAGTCCATGATCGTGCCTTATACATACAATTTAAAATCTGAGCCGTAAACCATCTGCTAAAAGGATATTTTATTTGGGTGAATTGTGAAGGACAATTAATTTGCTACTACTACTATAAACATAACATTATAGTGGTCTTATTTTTTTTGGTAATCTTCGTTTCGACTTATATACGAAAGGTTCCGACGAGTATTACTTTAAAGTATAATTAAACAAGATATTCATCAGAAATTACCATAACAAGATTGAACGAGTGTCGTTCATACGTATGAGCTCTATGTACTCGTCGAGGTACAAAGCCATAGAGACAGAGCCTGGGGTATCAGACTGGCGAGTTCATGGTGCGAAATCTGATGAAAACAAGTTTAATTTCAATTTTTGGTGAATATGTTCAAAGATTTCTTTTAAACAATTGTATTGATGGAACTTTTGGAGCTTCTCTACGCTGATTTAAAAAACACCATATGTTTATCTGTCAAAATAAAGATTACCATATTTATATCCGTCAAAGACAAAATGATTGTGAATTGCAAATGAAGTTTCAAAGAATGAATACATTTTTCTTATTTGATACTGAAAATGTATTCATACAAGACAACTGGTTCTGTCAGTTAGTTATTGTGTTAAACAAAATTGGTGTGCATTCCAAGTGGATGAACTTGAACTTTGAGGAAGGTGTTATTTACACACAACTATAAAACAAAGCTGAACACTTACTTTCCGTTCATTGGTGCAGCTTAAGAATACTTAGTTGATCTGAGAGAACTTGGAATGTATTTTTTTTTTTATTTAAGGAGTTTTAGAGGGGGAATATTAATGATGTAGCTATGATATTAATCCAAATCATTAAATTCTGTTTAACAAGCATATGGAAAATGCTCAACAGGGCAGATTTTCAAAAGGAGGCAAACCAAAGCTGAACGAGACATCTTTATGTAGAGAAATCTATTGCACAGAGTTATTTGCAGTCTCCCCACGTTATATCATTGGAGTGATTCGAAACGCCTGCCTGTCTTCAGAACAAACTTTAATTATTATGAATACAAATTGTTTATATAATGGATCAAAATGATTCTACTGCTCATAAATACTATAGAAGGAAACCGGTAATTATTTGGTCACAATTTTTTGTTACATGGGAGGAACAAGCAATGAATTGTTGAAAATTTATTTACTGCAGCAGATGTGAAGGATTTTCGCAAGCAATTTGGATTTTTTTCGTTTTTGGTGCAATATTATAGACATTATCAAAAGTATCAATTACAATGTAGTTAAGTGTTAGGTTTCCTAACGAGGAAAGATTATACGTTGAAGTTTTTAGAAAAGCAGATAAATATTGTCGCAAGAAATGTACGAAAAATAGTTAATATTATAAAAAATAAGGTTTTAAATCGTGGTGGGATAGTTTCCGAAAACTTATCTCTTAGTAATTTTAAATGTAAAAGCGCCAGATTGTACGAATAAAAAGTTAGTAATCACGCAGTTGGATTGTTACAAATAGGCATCGTGTGTCCCTTTTGGGTCTTATAAAAATCTGACAATTTCATGCAATAATTTCTAAAGAAGGATATATTGAAATCCGATAATTATTCGGTGATTCGTACAAATATTTTCTCTTCTAATGGATTATTAGTAAGGCTTCAAATCCCCATGAGTCAGAGTTTAAGTTATATTCATTTTCATCCGACAATTGTTTTCAGGGAGTTCGTTGGAAAATAGGTTTTCACATATTTTTCCCCGAATTCCATGATTCTTTGAATATATACAGAGAAGAAATTAGAAACTTGTATTTATCAAGCGTGGATATTCGTAGTTGGTATCCTTAATCAGTCTTTGGGATCAGGGTGACCAGATGTCTATTGTCATAGAAGACGATTAGTATGAACTTGGAACCAAATAAAGTAGCTTCAGGTCTAAAATAATTGAAAAATTCTAAGTCATTAAATTGCTTTGAGGAGAGATGTTATACGTTTAAAACTATTGTTCACGTATATTTACTTATCAACGTAGGGGGGTTACATTCTGTAAGTTTAACTTCAGTACGAAATCTTTTTTTTTCCGGGAATCAATGACTTTGTTCAGTACCAAGTTTGCTGACTTTCATGTTTCAAAATTGGGCAAGAGTACAAAATGAAAACCCTGCCGATTATCAGGATTAGAGGTCAATTTTATGTATTCAAAAAAGTTTCACATTACGGGGAGTCTTTCAAGCCTGGGGCATCTTCAAGGTTTTAAGTAGTGAATAGGGATTTTTTTTATAGAGTGAAGAAAAGCCTGCAAATTCGATTGAGAAAAAATATCTATAACGTCCACTCAATTGAAAACTGCAAAGAAAAATTCAAATGGTTGGTTTGCATTTGTTGGGAACTGAGTTGAATATCTTCATAAGCATAGTGGTCGCACGTTTAGCGTGAAAAGCACAATATTTTCAACATGATCAACTAAATAAGGCTAGCTGGCTTCTTCAAAAGCCATCACAATAGAACTCTCGAAATAAAGACCCGTCATGTAATTTTATATTGCTGAGATTCATTCTGATCATTGAGCAACAAGACAAGACAAAATTGTAATTTTAGGATCCTTAGCTTTGACAAAAACTGAAGTAAGAGTTCCAAGGCTTTCTTGCAAATAAATATTTTCAGTAGCTAAGACTAAATTTACGAGGGATTTAGCAGCCCTTTTACTGGTTAGGGTTCCACTGAATGATTCAAGCTCTCTCGCCCCGGATTCGGCGGGCCAGTTGGATATCTTTAGGCATAATGGTCACACGTTTAGCATGAATGGCACACAAGTTGGTATCGAAAAGACCAACTAAATAAGCTTCACTAGCTTCCTGGAGGGCCATTACAGCAGAACTTTGGAAACGAAGATCAGTCTTGAAGTCTTGGGCAATTTCACGGACCAAACGCTGGAATGGGAACTTTCTAATGAGAAGCTCAGTAGACTTTTGGTAACGTCTTATCTTACGAAGAGCTACAGTTCCTGGTCTGTAACGATGGGGCATCTTCACACCTCCGGTTGCAGGAGTGCTCTTACGGGCAGCCTTAGTAGCTAATTGTTTTCTGGGAGCCTTTCCTCCGGTAGATTTACGAGCGGTTTGCTTGGTACGAGCCATTCTAGATCCAATTAAACAATAAAATGTGTTGGCGAAATACCACGTCGCTATTTCTCTTTAATAGCAAATCATATTGCTCTGCAATTAGTCGAATTATTTTGAGTACCAAACATATGATTGGTCAATCAAGATGATCGCTGATTTGCTTAGAGGAGAGGTAATTGAAGTTTCTGATTGGTCAGTTTAAATGGTTTACCATATAACTCTTACGGAGATTTTAAAAGCTTAATGATATAAACATGGCATCCCAGCTTTGTTGATTAAAGACCACCTCCCTTCAGCTATGATCTTAATATATAGCTTTTGTCATACTACATGTAGTTTTTTATTTTATATAGAACATTATCATGTATTGTATATGGATGTTATTTTATAGTACGTATCATCTAATCTTTTTGAAACAAAGCTCACTCACATCGGTTACCCTGTATATATATATATATAACATTACAGCTTCACGCTCAAAAGATATATAAAAAAATCCCCTAAAATTATTGTCATTTCAGTAAATTATTCCCTAAAATATGGGAATGCAATTTTTGCAATATTTTTAGTATTTTTTATATTTTACACATAATTAAATATCATGTAACTTTTTCTCATTGGTATCGTAGGTTGTTTTCCAAATAACGGTTTCAGGGATTTAGAAACAAACACCCCTAGCAGTGCATATCAAACACTTAAGCTATGATTTTAATATATAGCCTCATTTTATTATTTTCAGGGCTATGCCATAGTACATGTAATATGCGTTATATTACGTAGAAACTTACTTGAAACGATCTCATTTCGTTACTATAAGAATATAGGGTTGCCATTGGAAATTAGCCTATCACCGATAGGAGAGCCGCTTCTACGTAGCAATGTTCTTACCATTGAGCTGAACAACGTAAAGGCAGTCAATTGAAGCTGTGGCAGGTTCGATTCCTGCAGCAGCCCCATTTTCTTCAACTGCTTGTTCTATTTACGTTTCTAGGTTGAGTGACATATTAATTGCGCATTGACAGAAGATAACAGGGTTGAGCACTCTTTAAGTGAGGTAACTCATCTATTGTAAGCTTATGCAATGCTCTACCATAGGAATAGAGCATTCTGGTGGACGGGGAATTTAACTTTTTATAATCAATTGGTTTTGAGAGTTGAAACCAGGAACATTACACAGAAAAGCCACATTTTATTGTAATCAACGTAACAAAGTATGCATCTAGTCATGTTTCATAGTTCTGAAAGCCAAATCATTTTTCTTTTAATAAAATAGGCAAATGGAAATAATTTTTTCAATCCTTCTGAAATTTTGTTCAGAACCGATCAAGGAGATAGCAATGTGATTTTACATTTCTATTTGGTAAAGTCGTCAAAATAGTGAGTAATTTTTGCCTCCCTGTCATATCCTTTATTGTCCATGCAATGTTAAGCAACAAGAATAGATTTTGATGATTAATCAAATACTTAACAATAATCTTATAGCAGTACTTGCATTTAAACTATGGTTTGTTTGTTCACCCTAGACAAGACTTGAAATTTAGGCTCCCGGTTATTAGATCTTAAATTTTCCCCTGAAAGGTCAGTACTGCACCACTCCCGGGTTTGCACCTAAGGTAGCAGCCTACTTAGCTTAATAGTAGCGATGTCCTTGGCTATATTATATCAAGAAAGATAATTGATTTTTCATGGCTTCTTTCTGTCTCTCTGTCTGTATTTCATTTCAAAGAGCACCCTAAGAATGCTATATTAGCTTACTTCTGCTGCTCAAATTTTGTTCAATCTAGGAAATGTTACATTTCAAAGTATCTGCATGTAGGGCTGTATTCAACATTAATGGGGTCCCTGCGATCAAGGCTTTTTTGGGGGGAGAACCTTCTATTTTTGTATTCAACTATCATTTTCAAACAAAACTGAAAATCGACTCATACACGAGCAGGGCCGAATATCAACATTGATGGGTCCCAGTGTATAACATTTCTTGTGACTCTTCTATTTTAGTATTTAGGTATTATTTTCAAACAAAATCAAAACAAAAATGAAAATCGACTCCTACACGAGCAGGTCCGATTGTTGACATTGATGGTTCCCAGTGCAAAACATTTTTTGTGGCTCTTCTGTTTTTATATTTTAACTATTTTCAAACAAATCAAAATTGGAATATTCATATTTTTAAGATGTTTAATTGAATGTGGAGTCTTTTATTAATCAATATCTTTATGTAACTTAATGAATCCAAGACTAAGTTTAGTGGAGACACATTTCTCCCATACATACTTTTCGTAACTGCTAAAACCCTGGGGATATTGTGCAGTACCAATAATTTCGTTGCTTTAAGTACGGCCACGTGTGTAATCTGATGCAATCCAACCGTTTAAATTGAATTTTCCGGCTCCTCTGAAGCGCATGAAACTTTCTTCAATCTAAATAAAAACAATTCCTTTCGTGAAGATCATATTCTTTATATCAACTGACAATTGGAGTCTTTTTGTTTTGACTTGCTTGGTGAAGTGGGTTTTTTTTTTTTTACCCATTTCCTCATGGTAAAATGAACTTCCACCATTACGTATTTATCTATTTACTCCGTTCTGACTGCCGTCTACACGTTTTTAGTATCAGTTTCCACAGCTTTTTTTATCTGTACGTCCCGGGCAGGGCTGGTGCAAGGCTATGCTCGTTAGGGTTTTTTTTCCAGAAAGACTAGAATAGCAATATTTCCGCTGTGTACGTTCTTCATCAGGAACTGACAACTGTCATGCCCATTAAGAGGTCGTATGAGAATTAATATTGAAGATTATGAAAGATTCTGCATTCTTTCGGGTGATGTCACCAGCCGAACAAACCATTACTGAAATCAACTATGGTTGGACGGAAAATACCGTTATACATTTTAATTCATATGGGTGGATAGCGTACGAACATTGATAACTATATAGAGAGACGGGAATACTATGGCATTTGATATGCACACACACACGCCTGTTAATAATTTTACGAAAACGACAAAATGAATCGGGAAAATATAAATATATATAAGTAAATGCGTCCTATGGTGCTCCTATCAATTTTTATAGTTAATTCAATATTGTAGGCTGTTTTTGAACTTAAATCCATCTTCATAGGCAGCGATGGGATCGTGTGTTTTAGTTTAAAGAAAAAAAATCTGAAGAATGGAAACAAAATATCTTCCAAAAAAAAAACAAAAACAATTTGTTGAAGTGAATTGTGAGCGGTTATTCCTGCTACCCAAGTTGAACGTTCCTATAAAATCATTTTATAAACTGAAAGGTCGTGAACGACTCGGACAGTAGTATCGGTGACCAGAGTTCAAGTTCCGGTCGGTGCTGTTTGTTTTCATTTTGCACTAATGCCCTCGGGAAATGCATGTAGAGATAGAATCAAGGCTATTTATCCATATCAGATGGATTTTTGAAAATGGTGAGGACGGTAGGTCAGGGTCAGCCAGATGAGTGGGATTCAAGAGACCGGGGCGTAGCAAAGAGGAAGAGGGAGTGCTCTGCCTCTATAAGTTTAAGAGGAATAGTATAATTCAAAATGGTGGATAGGGAATATTTATCAGCAAACCTGTTACATTCAATTTGAAAAGTATATGGTTACAGACAGAACCAAGAAATCTTGTATAGACAAAAGATCTTAAAGGCAATATATAATTCATAATATATAGCAGTCAGTTTCAGAGGACACGTTCGTTTATTAGTTAAATCATGAAAGTATTGATAGTAAAAAATAGATTGTGTTGGCGGTGGTGGTGAGAATTTATCCTTCCAGTTTCCTTAAACAGTTTGAGTCGAAAGAAAAGGCTTCTGGTATCCCAACAGTTTCCCTGTGTTAAATCATTAAAATTAAGTTCAAGTAGCCAGCTGTTCTGAACTAATTCGCATTAGTGTGGATGCAATACGTCAATCAAAAAGGATTCAACCGTCCATAGAAATACTATCCAAGGAAACTGGTATTTATTCAATCTGGTTTCTTAGTAGGAAGAGGTATCAGTGATGAATTAACATTTGTTTTCAGGAGCATACGTTTGAAATAAATTTCCAAAAAGGTCTTTACAGAATCTTTTTTTTTTTTTGATGTAACATTAAAATATCTTTGAAAATATGTTTAGATGGTTATGGACATCCTTTGGTATAATGGTCTTTAACGGGCTGGGGTAGGGGACACAACCAAGATTAACTCAGGAAATTAAGAAAACAGACAAGAAAAATCTATCTCAACACCAGAAAAACAAAACAATTCTGAACGCCTCTAGTAAAGGCTATGGGTGTTAGACATAAGATTTGATAAAAAATGCTGGATGCTTCAGATTTGAATTCAATATTTCATTTATTTGAGCGAGGGAGGGGGAGTGGCTAATTGACGCCTCTTGGTCTATTTCACACTTTGCAAACGGCTCGTGTAAATAGTAATTAGATATGTGCAGCCAGAGCAGGGACAGCTGAAGCCGTAACCAGCGTAAGGGTATAACTTTTTATAAGAATAATCCATCCAGGTCAACTTCTAAAGAAAATCAAGGATGCAAGTTTCATTGAATTCCATTATTCAGTAGAGGAATATGAAGATTTCCTTCCGTGAATAACGCTTCCAGTTTGAAATTCGATTTTAAAAATTTTACAATTGTTTAAGATGTAGAAGAAGATGGGAGTGAATGGAAGAGACTAACAAGTAATCTGGAGAAAATTTCGAGTCTACGTATTTTACGATTCAGGAAATCTGCAGCAAAAAAAAAAAAAAAAAAAAAAAAAGTCAAATTGCATTTAAGCAAAATAATAGTGGGGAAAAAAAATGTACGAGTCTTCATTCTATTTCACTAGGATTGCAATAAGTAGCTCCAGTGCCAAAATCAAACTAAGCCTCCAAGAGAGAAAAATCTATTGTTCATGCACACAATTGGGTTTCAAGGATTGCTATCTTTTGCAAATTTTTCCCTCAGTACCATAGTTATCTTATTTTGACCTTAGAAGAATAAAAAAAATTTAAAAAAAAAAAAAAGTGACATTCCTGCCAGTGACCAGCGAGTCAATTTTCATTTGTCTTTTGTACAAAAACTGACTTTTAGGCCTTCGTCTAAAACATCGAAGTACGAGTAAGAAAGGCGCGGTGGGGAAACAATTAAAGTTTAGTTTTGACAAAGTGCCGAGAGGTGGGAAGAAGTGGTTAAGTTTAAAATGTCTGATAGCAATTGATTGGCTTTTGACGTCAATATAAAAGGTTTTTCGCCTCGAACTATTAAAAAAATGATATTCATATTCACACACACACACACACGAAATAATCACAGCTTCTATCATTGAGCTATTTGGCAGGATTGGATTTTCAGATCCCAATTAACTTCTGCAGGAACTGAAGTAAAGAGCTCCAAAATTATCTTGCAGATGAATGCAAAATAAAAGTCTTCAGTAACTAACACTAGACTTAGGAAATATTAAATGGCCTTTTAGGGTCACAGGGATTGATTTAAGCTCCCTCTCCACGGATTCGGCGAGCCAGTTGGATATCCTTAGGCATAATGGTTACACGTTTAGCATGAATGGCACACAAATTGGTATCTTCGAAAAGACCAACTAAATAAGCTTCACTGGCTTCCTGAAGGGCAATTATAGCAGAGCTTTGGAAACGAAGATCAGTCTTGAAGTCTTGGGAGATTTCACGGACCAAGCGTTGGAATGGGAGCTTTCTAATAAGAAGCTCAGTAGACTTTTGGTAACGTCTAATTTCACGAAGAGCGACGGTTCCTGGTTTGTAACGATGGGGCTTCTTTACACCTCCGGTTGCAGGAGCGCTTTTACGGGCGGCGTTAGTAGCTAATTGTTTCCTGGGAGCCTTTCCTCCGGTAGATTTACGAGCTGTTTGCTTTGTACGAGCCATTCTATTGGAATGTTAGATGCAATCGAACGATAAACTCGGTGACAAAGTACCGTATGACAGTTTCTTTTAAATATGTAAACATCTTGCCGTTGATTGGTCACTCAAAATGATCACTGATTGGCTTAGAAAAGAAGCAATTGCTATTTTTGATTAGTCTGTTTCATTGGCTCTCTGGAGCTTACATTTTTCTTTTACTGTCTTCAACATTGGGTTTGCCAGAGCACTAAAACGAGGGACACGTGGAGTAGCGATACATCCAGTGGGTAATGATAAGAAAAATGAAAACTGCCTGCGTATGTCGGGTTCAAATGGATAATTATTGTTTTAGTTTTCTCTTACTTCCAATTTGCAACTCCCCAAAAGGAGAGTTATGGAAGGAAAAGCAAAATTTAGTACATCTGTTTGAATTTTACTGTCTTAATGAATAATACTAAAAACTAAACTAAATAAAACAACATCACAGATGAATTAGTTCTCAGCGCACGACCGTTCTTATCACTGAACTATTAGAACTCCCCAAACCATTCTCTTCAGCGTCATGTTTGTTATTAATTGTTTGTTTGGTTCAATCCAATTTTATTTGATCTTCATTCGTTTTATCGGATGAAATGTTGTGAAAAATTATTATGAATTTTTTTTTGCTGAAATTTAATCCAATCTTAATGGATAGAGATAAAGAGTGAGTCTAGATTTGAAGGTCATGAGTTCGATTCCCAACTCGGACTTATTATTTATTCTGATTCACGCTGCGTTCAGAGTGGGTTTTGACACTCAAGGAACCAAAATTGGAGGGGAACCGTTTTCCTTTCCGAGGGAGCAAAAGTGAAAGGGATCTCTTTTCCCTTGAAAATATCAAAATGAAGGAAAGCTTCTTTCCCTCTACGGCCTCAAAATTAGTGGAGATTTTCGTTTCTCGTTAAATGGGTCAAACGTCAGGTGAAACATTTTTTTACAAGTCCGAACGTTTTAGTCTTCTTTACCTTTTTAAAGATCAAATCTGACGTAGACGTGTACTTCAGCTAGTGTTCAACATATCCACGTAGACAGTGGCAAGAAAATAACTTCAATATCAATTGTCAAAAAGAGGCGGATGTGTAATCTAACACAATTTCACTGTTTAAATTAAATTTCCTAGCATTTCTGAAGCATATAAGAGTCCTACCCAAATGAAATAAAGAAAACAGGTCTGACTTGTCACTCAATAGAAACTGTAATGTAACTGTGTTTTGGCAGCATGCCGTTTTAGGGATAATCAATGAATAGATTACAGCTCGTATAGCTCTATTGATGTGACATGTACAAGTGATACTTACATAGCGAGCCAGACCAGCTTAAAAACGGAGTGAAACCTATGGTGATAGTTTTGGTTTGCAGTTTCCAACGATTCTTTGCAGTAAGATCGAATTTCTTTATATCAAATGATAATTGGACTCTTTTTTGTCGTGGTTAGTGGCGAGTTTTTTCTTTTTACTGCTTTCATAGTAATATGAACTATTATCATTATTTATTTATTTCGCACCGTCTACTATCTACTGAGGCTTGGTATTTGTTCCCCTGCTTTTCATATATGTCTAACTCTTACATGATTTGTACTAAGCCATGCAAGGTCATGTTCGTTTGGGCTTTTCCTGGGACATTGTATAGCTCTAATGGTTCCACTAACAGGGTATATCCTTTGAAGATTATACTCCATCTGGACTTGTGCGTGGCTTTGTAGGATTAGACATATCATAGCACCAATGGTTCCACTAATAAATCCTTTGAAGATTATACACCATCTGGATTTGCGCTAGTGACATGCCCATTACGTGTGAGAATTAATGTCAAAAACAATAAAATATTCTTTCAATAGACCTGTCCAAAAAAGTATCCAGTCATTTAACATAACTGAAGATCGCTTACCTAGTGTTTTCGTCATTTTCTTATAGCCCCTCGAGACATCAAAATCTTATCCAAACGTCCCTTCAACTTTTCAAAACAGTCTACAAAGTCCTCCCTCGGGGTCACCCTCAGCCACCACGTTTCATTCTCCCAAATCCCCGATCTTCAATCTCTTTTGGAAAATCGTGAGGTCACAGAGAGCCAATTCTTCACTGGGTGGATGGAGAGCTAACAGGCTTGATTGATGCGATCTTTTGTCAAAAACTCTACTTGTGATTTGAGTGACCCTTCCTGAGTGACCCTTCCTGAGTGACTCTTCATGCATGTACAATAAGACGCTCTTTGATTGCTGGCTCAAATTGAATCAAATATCTCAAATTATCCAAAATAGCTTGAAACTTATCGGACAGACATTGTACGAAATCATATTTTGACAAAAGGACCAGACAGGAAATAGGCGTCTCCTAAATTTATCCAGTGTATCAACTGATGAAAGCGATACTTCAAAATTTGAACATTTTAAGCAAAAAAAAAAAAAAAAAAAACCAGGTTGGTTAGTCAATCAATAGAAATCGTCACGTGACCCATGTCTCATGATAGCATACCGGGAGTAATCAATTAGAAACATTGGAAAATGAGGTGATCAATGAATAAGTTTCTTCTTTCGCCCTTTGTACAGCAGTGATCACAAAAAAAACAAGTGTGAATGCAGATGGACACAATCTAGGGGTCGATTAAGAATAAACTTAAATTGCAAATGGAAATCCCGCAAAAACATATTTGATGGAGTGAATTGAAATGAAGAATACGTTTTTCTGAAGGCATAAGAAAGAGCAAATGTTGAAAATATCAGCCCTCTAGCTCCATTGGTGTGACCAGTACGCGAGATACATGAAGGTAAAAAAGGTTTTGCTTCACTTTTGACCCCTTAAAAAAAGAGTTTCCCTTATTCTCCAGCGATTGTGAGAGGGAAAGTTTCCCTATGATTTTTGACCCCTTGAAGAGGAAATGAGTTTCCTCTCAATGAAAAGGAAAAACTTACCCTGTCACTTTTGACTCCCAGCCAAACTGACTTGTAAACTGAAGAAACCTATGTTGACAGTTTTGATTGAAGGTTCCTGACTGAAAGAATCAGCGAATATTCTATTTTCAAATAATCCAATCAGTAAGCCAATCATAGATATCAATACGGAATGACCGACTTTAATTAGAAAAAAAGCATATATTATGTTTAAGAGGTCACAAATCATTGCTTGAACGTCTGTCCTCTAGGGGTTTGGATGAGTGCATGAATATCAATGTGAAAGCTCAAGTTCGATCCCAGGGGCCGGAAGTGCAGAAATCCTTATTGCTCAGTTGAGAGGTAGAGCAAGCAAAGTTACTAGTGCTACAATACCCTGGGAATTTAACAATTGATTCTACACCGTTTAACCCGACCTCCTTGCAGAGTGTCTGGAATACAGCCAACCGTAACATAATTTCAGTACGATTAAATTTACAGTTATTAAACTGACATACGACGATATGAGATCTTTCTCCATCCTTACCTCGGTTGAGTTTTGCACACCCGGAACACACATACTAACACATGCACAAACACAAATATATATATATATATATATATATATATATATATATATATATATATATTATAGAAAGATGTACACACACACACACATATATATATGTATACACACACACACACACACATATATGTGTGTGTGTGTGTATGTATGTACTAAACATAAATATTTTATTAAAATGTGCAGGTCAAAAGACAAGTTAAAAAGTAATCTAATTTCCTATTAGCAGCATATCATCTTACTCTCTCTCTCTCTCTCTCTCTCTATATATATATATATATATATATATCAAATAAAACAAAAAGTTGCATAAGCAGTGAAACCTCGCGGAAGAGAAAGTTTTTTGAAAAATAAACGTTGAAAAAAATAAATAATTGCTGGAAAAGATATATGATAACGGAACATTTAGTCAGAGTGTAGCGATACATAC
This sequence comes from Thysanoteuthis rhombus, assembly GCA_963457665.1. Classification (NCBI taxonomy): domain Eukaryota; kingdom Metazoa; phylum Mollusca; class Cephalopoda; order Oegopsida; family Thysanoteuthidae; genus Thysanoteuthis; species Thysanoteuthis major. The sequence continues at coordinate 3,490,865 of OY735226.1, read as the reverse complement.
TTAAAAAATGTCATGGTTCTATTTTATGAACTTAAACTAATCTTTAAATATAGAACACTCTATATTTGACAACAAAAACATAAACACACACACACACACACACACACATATATATATATATATATATATATATATATATATATATATATACATGTCATAATGTTTCGTTGACTTTATATTTATTTTAAATGTAACCGATAAAGTTCAGTACAAGTCGGAATGAGTGCTCAGCATGAAACAGATTCAAATTAGTTCATGGATATATTCATGCTTTAATATCTAATATATATATATATATATATATATATATATATATATATATATATATATATATATATATATATATATATATCAACATAGGTAATTACATACAGTTGGAAGTCGTTAATTTTGCGTAGGTGTTGTTAGGGTGTTTTCAGTTTATCCAAAGAAGCGATAAATCCATCAATGCTTTCTTTTCAAAATACTCTTCATGTTTCAAAGAAAAGAAAAAAAAAGAACTGCTGAAATTCTGACGAATTGTCACACTTGGGATATTTATTGTAAATAAACCCGTGCTAAAGGAAAATTGAGTCAGTATGTCCCCGTTATTTTACCAAATCGACCTGAAACCTTTTTTGAAAATCCTTTTTGTAAACGACACCAGATTGTGCTTTACAATTATAACCAAACAGATCTATAGCAGTGACGTATTTTGCTTTGTGTCAAGGGTCAGCTGAGAGTTATAGATAGAAAAAAAAGCAATAATATTTTAGTGCTATTAAAAAGCAATGGGTAATAAAAGTCTTTTTTGTACAACGAAAAGAAGTTGGTTCCGATTGTAAATTGTTGAAATTTACATCCTCTCTCATTCAAAAAATCAAACAAGAAATAAGAAAAATAAGTAAAAGTCTCACGTTAATTTCAGCTAATTAGCAAATGCGTAGAAAAATATACAAGAAGAGGAGAAAAAAGTTTTGAATTTATTTATTCAAAGTAAACCCTTAAAAGATTATTTTGATCGGCACTCATCATAGGAAGACCCATCAGAAAATGTTTGCATCTTCCTTACATTATACCGAGAAGTTTTCAACTGTTCATGCCTTTTGGAGACACTAGAATATTTTGGCGTTTCCGTACATCCTTATATCAGAGTGATACAAAAAAATATGTGACACTGATTTAGGGTCCGCTTGGTAGCTGATGTACTAGAATATTTACCCCAGTTTTAACGGCCGGAGTTCGATCCCATTGAAAATCCCTGATTTCAGACGGTAATTTTCAAGGATTGCAGGCAGATTATCCTTTCTTGAAATATTCGCTTCGCATAACCATCCTTTCTAACTAATTGACCGAGTGCTATATCGCGAAAATATCTAAAATAATGATCAAATTTCAAAAAAAATAAAAAAGGGTTGTGAGAGTAGAATGTCAAGGAATATTCAAGTGCCAAAATACAACATTTTGATGAAATATCAAAAGAAATACATTAGAAGTATCTAATCATGATTTTTTGTGTACATGATGAATGATTTATTATTTATTGTTCTCAAGGGATTCAAGTATGAGCTGTGTATTGGAATAAAGTATTGCTAATCCGACACTATGAGAGTGAAATGACAATATCACGAGGCCGATTTTATGATTTATTTTGTTAATTTTATTCCGATGTTAAACCTCAATGGCCTTTTTCAAGAAATGTGTTCTTTTCAACAAACGTATCTGAAAGAAGTACTTTTGAGTGATTCAAAAATTGTCACCAATTTTCTTTCAGGTTTTCCTGATTGCTTCAGATGTGGGTGAGGAGACTAATTACCTTACTTGTAACTTCTGTCAGTCAGCCTTCTGCAGGTGGGAACGTTAAATCCCCACCCTTCTACTTGGGTATGCGTGTATCCCGTTACTCAACGCAAAATTGTTGGGACACAAGAGATGATTCCATCATAAGTGTATCAACTGCTTGACGAAGCTCATCCCTCCTCAGGCTGGTTGCCTGTCTCCTAGACTGGTTGCCAACTATGGTTAGTTGCCTTACTACTCATAGTAAGGGCGAGGGGGAGAAGGATTCATGCCTTTCCGAATGGCATTAGTGCAAAGTGAACTAGAACTGTCTGAGCCAGAGTTTGAACCCGGCTCGCCGATTCCATTATGTGTCGTTATAAAAGCAGCTATCTCGTACTCCCATTCTAAATATATGGTCGATTGGACAATGGACCACACAGTTGCATTTTTTTTAAAATCCAGAATCGCTTAGCATATGCGCAGAAGCCTAATGAAAAGCTGAAAAAAGTAAATCAGACATTGAATAACGAACTCCATCTTTGCATAGGAGAACGGAGTAACCTATTGGACTATTGTGAATACATGGAGCGTAGGCTTTGTTCCAAACGAACAACGTAGACACAACTTCTGAATTGAAATCACTAATCACTTGAATAAAGAGTCCTCATGAATATGTGTCCTTCAAATAAAAGGGATTCATGTTCCACAAGTGCGTTCATGCCTTACCAGCAAGACAGGAATGTCAGGCGCTTGATATATCCAAGAAATCAAGTGCTTGATTTTAATCATAAAAGCATTTCCAACAATTTTTATACATCGCAAATTATCAAGGATAAACTTGCCGTAAGTTCGTTTTGATAACAATACCCTTACACTTGTTGTTTTCATATAATTTTAACATAGGTAGGAGCTGATCTACAAGCATGGGTCTGTACTGTAAATCCAGTAACGACCGAACTCAATGCTGTAATGATAGTCTACGAGCCTTGCTGGCAAACTCCTGGCCCATCCTTAGTTGTGTTCGGTTCTCATCGGGTCCTTATTGGGTGCCCATCTACTCCAGCCTTATGCCAAGGTAGACAAATACGAGCAAACATCGACTGTATCTTAGAATACTCTACCTTTCCTTTCATCTATTAACATTCTTTTAAAGTTGAGTTAGTCATGCATTCAAGAGACGAATTAAATTACAATAAATAACCCTTACTCGTAAACATTACAATGCACAAAGCAGATAAACCGTTAGAGAGTGCCTCTTTGAAAAGATTTAAAGTGTGAAAATCAGTGACTCGTGCGTATAACATGTACGTGAGTTAGAAAAAAAAAGACACATTTTGTTTGGGCACCTGCAGAGGTGATCTCTCGGTTTCTTTCTCTTGATGTTTATCTCCTACTAATGATCTCTTGGCAATGCACTTAACGGCTAAAATTTCAACACTTTTATGTAAACATAAGCTCTTGACTTATACAGAATTGCATAAAGGTGTTGACTTCCTTCGGTATATCGAGAAAGCTATTATAAATAGGACTATTGAATGCCGGGAAAAAAAACGACGCATTCCCTTGGGACAAAAGCTGTTTATTTAACCTCTGATATCACGGGTAGTATTTAGTAAACAAATACAAAAAGGAATTGCGCTAACTCTAATCGTTACGTGAATAGTGAGACAACAACAGTAAAAAAAAAAAGATTTTTTTAAAAAAAGAAGAAAAATTTGGCTGTAGACGACAAAAATACGATAATCATTCCTCGTAGATATTTTCACTATAGAAATTTCATTTTTTTTTATTATAGAAGTACATTGAAATTTGGTAAAGATGGATTATTATTGGTCAGGTATTAAAAAACATATTACTGACTGTAAACGGCCATGATAAGTACCACACACTGACCCACACAGAGACACACATACACGCACGCGCACACATTTTGCATCAGTATTTTACTGTGGGGAGACGTTGGTGATAATTTTAACTACAGAAATGTATTGCAAATTGTTTTGCAAGAGATACATTGAGGATCAGATCAGAAAGTCATTTTCGTTGGTCAAGAATTGGGCTAAGCATAACTGACAGAATAGTGCTATGATAGTTATGATAATCTTGTCTTTGTGAAACTGAAAATTGTTGACATATTGATTACTTTAGATTTTATCTATAATTAAAATTCATTTCAAGCTTGTATCACTTTTAAGACGGATTATGCAGGGTGTTCTAGAAATGTATACACTTTGTTAACATGAGACTTGTTTATAAACCGAAAATTAACTAAACACTTTCGAAATAAAGAATGGTGTTATAACAATGGTCAGAGAGAAAAACTGTGGGTGTTAATGTTTAAACGGCGCTTGATTCTAGGGTCACAGAATACTCAGAAAAGTTTGGCACAAAGTTATCAGTTGATAAACTGTGTATACATTTCCAGGACATGTGGGATGAGAACAAGTGCTCGAGGGAAAGGCATAAATCCACCTCTCTCTCTTCTCGTTATGAGTAAGTAGCCCCGTGAGTCCCAGAGAATGTTACTATGACATAGCAACCAGGTAAGAATGGAGCCTGTAAGACAGACTGGTAGTAAACTCGGCCACCCTTCTGGCAACTGCTACAGATCATCACTTGAGAGAATCATGATACCACTGGAAAATTAGTTTCGATGAAAGAGTCTATTGTTTTAAAAGATGTGAAGATGTTTTTGTCCGACATATTGTTACCTTAAGTGGAAAAGTTCATTGTTACATCCATCTTTTGATAATTACTGAACTAAATTTATTACGGCACACGGCCACAAGTGTAGAGACCTCAATGAGGATCAAATTCACTACAGTATTAATGGATAATTACTAAACTTAGCTTAGAAGACATTTTGCCACAACAGTTGGGTATCCATAGAGGATTAAACTCACAACAGTAGGTATGGGAATTAGACATTTTAGAAACAATAGTATCTAGGAGATCTTGGTAAGTAATGATGAACTGAATGAAAAAACCCTGTACGATAACGGTGCAATGTTTTGATTGGACTGTTGAACCGGAAGTGATACGTACCTGTAAAATACATTTAATCCTTTCATGTCCGGTTAAATCTCCCGTAAATCCGTTTTTGCTGCCGTGTTCATGAATCCCCAAAGGAGGCAACACTGGTTTTAAATATGCATTTTTCTCCGCCAAAAAAAGCACTCAGTCCACCCGCCCATCTAATCAATATCTTTTTTAAAAGTCAATTCGATCGTAAAACCTACCTTTAGGAATATAAATGGGGGGAAATTTGTTTCTTACACCTGGACTGTGTTATACTGTATTTTTTCCTCACCTTGATTTATTTCTAATTTGCCACCTGCCCTCATGGGTGGGCCAAGAGTTAGCAGATATATTCAACTAAATCGCATATGTTACAGAAGATTAATTCAATCTATTTGCACTAGTTAGTGCAGAGGGAAATCTGAACATTTTGTCTTGAATTTATAAGATGGAGAATTGTCATTATTACACAACCACTCACTCAGAAGAGTGGACTCATTTTGGTTGTATTAATCACAAAATCTCACCCGTTGTACTCTCCGGTCTTCTTGGTGTATCTCTCGTAGACAGTAACCTTCAAGTTCGGATCGAAATTCCCAGAAGATTACAGCAAACAGAAGAAGGATGATAGGTATTACGTCGCAACGTTGTGAGTATAAAAGCCAAAACACTTCCGCACACAAACCAATTTAGTATGAACTTACATTCTAAATTGAATCCTCTACAAAAATGTTTTGAGTGGGATTTTCAATAATCGAAATAAACGTTTTTTTGAGACGTGATGAGAAGTGAGTAAATGTTCAATTTTCATGCCTGTGAATATGACACGCAGATGGATAGATGAATAGATAACCAACTAGAATCCCTTCAAGACTGAAGAAACTATCCTGACAATTTCGGTTGAGGGTTTCTAATATCAGGTGATACATCGATATTTTTTTCAAATTTCATATTATTGGATGAATACTTTTAACATTATTAATTTTGACTAGTTTTCACCTTCATCCTAATTTTCAGACGTTTTTTATCACAACTTTGACTCAGACCATAATCCTCCGCCAACGATTAAACCGCGTAATCAGAATTAAAGAGTAAGCCCACGGTGAGAATCGAACCCACATCCTCCTCGGCCTAAAGCAGCCAGGTATATACTAGACTCCTTCTTTCTAGAGGCTGTGTGTTCGGTTTTCGCTGTTAGATTACACTATTTAATCGTTACAGTAGAATTACTTCCTGATTCAATGTTGTGATAAAAAGCGACTGAAACATAGAATCAAAAATCAATAATAAGAATTATACACGTCTAAAATGTTAGAAACGCTTACTGAATGTCTTGAGAAAAGTGATCTCTTTGATTTAGTGCATAATCCTGATATTCTTCCTAATATCCTATCGCCAGACAACTTTGCAAGGACCGAAAATTACCCACGTGATATTTGTGTCTTTCGTATTAGGTTGTTCCAAATATAAAGACCGTTTTGTGGAAGCTCATGTGGAACGTACGTATCGTGATTTTTCACTGAACCAATTTTCTTTGGGTGATCAGATACTGTCACACTACCAACACCCGGTATCTGTGACATTTCTCTCAAAGTGAATATTAGTGAGAAGAACATATATTAAACATTGAAACTAGCTATATATATATATATATATATATATATATATATATATATATATATATATATATATAAGTTATCCTGTCGAATCATTCATCCATTTCTCAATAACATAATTTTTTGGCATTGAAAGAAACGGACTGAGTAGATATATGCCAAAATGAGAATTTGGTGTTAAACCAGCTATTTGGTTCTTCGCATTACCAGCAGCTGTTTAGCCTAATGGTAAGAGCAACGCTACTTTGAAGCAGCAACCCTATCGGTGTCAGGCTCAATTCCTGCGGCAGTGTCATTCTCTTCCATTGTTTATTCTATTTACGTTGTCCAGGCCAAATGACAATGTCACCGAACAATAAGGGGAGATAATTTCAAATACTATTTCAAAATAATATAATACAGCCTTTAATCATATATATTGGTACGATGGACAATAGTGATGTTGTAGGACACGAGTAAAAATTGGTTTCTAGAATCAGCCATTATTTTCCAAACCACCTTGTATTTCCCAAATAACAGTTTGCTGGCAGATATATTATAAAAGGAAGAAAAGCGAACTAGTGACTGAACCTTACTGTTTTCGGCCATGCACGTGCAAAGAGATTTTACCACCAGCGCACAAATGATATCAATGTATGCACAAAATATTAGCTAACTTGAATTAAGTAATGATCAATAATTAGTCAGTCAATAGAAACCGTCAAATGATTAATAGTTTTGATAACATTCCGTGTTCGGGATGATCAATTAAAGAAATTGGAAAATGGATTGATCAATGAATAAGTTATCTCTTTGGTCTTTTCTTGGACCACGATCACTCAAAAATCTGAAATTTTCAAAAAGTGACCGTGACACAAACCAAGAGATCAACTTAGCATAAACTTGCATTGTAAATTGAACCCTTCTAAAAAAAAAAAAAATAATTAGGAGGAAGATTAAAAAAAAACGAAAAAATTTTTTCTCTAGACATAACAAGGAGTAAATATTGAAATTTTCAGCCCTGTAGATTCATTAGTGTGGCCCGTGGGTTTGATACATACATACACATACATACACACATATCGAAAGAGCCAATCAGATCAACTTGAACATTGAGAGAACTTATGATGACAGTTTAGGCGACAGTTTTGGTTGACGTTTTTTTTAAAAGGGAGAAAGATCTTCAGAGATTCCACATCCATGACATAACAAGCCAGACCCATTTAAAAGTCAAAGAAACCTATGTTGACTGTTTTGGTTGACGATTTTTAGAACCATTGTAACTGAACCTTGTTCTCGGCCCTGAACATACAAAGGACATTTTCAAAAAGCACACATAGGATATTCAAGAGCACACAAAAGCTTAATTAACTGAAATAATGTAATAATTATACATATATTTATGACTGATGATATTCTCTCGTTATATCAATTTGAAATACTTTCTAAGCTAATTAGTTTTTAACTAGTTAGTTGTTTTTTGACTGCTCTGCAGATAGCTGACAGAGCTTTTCTCAAAAAAAATTTACCTCGCTATGTCAGAATTCAGAGGGAGCTGGAGGCGTAAAGCGCAATATGACTTCCAGTTTGTTTAGAGTTGAATAGCTTAACGAAGTAGTTGAAACTGCTACATCGAAAGTTCATGATGTCATGAACGTTTAGCAGCAAGAAATGTTTATGTGTTACTTAGAAACTAAACTCAATTGTTTGTACATAATGTCTTGACGTGAAAGTTCATTTATTTATTGGTATATTGAATAAAAACGCATCTATGTGCAGCTCCATGTACGATTTAAGTTATAAATACGTATTCAACATTAATACATTCATTAATTCACGAGATAAAAATGAATGAATGAAAAAATGTATTGCAATTTTCTCGGTACAGAGAAACATTCACCAGGCACGTTTTATTTATTAATTTTTCATAAATTCTTCTGCACATTTCAGCCAACTCCCAAAATCGCCCTCTTAATGTATTAATTCATTTTCTATCGCATAAGATCTGAATTTATCTATGTTACTCTTGAAATTATTTATTCTTGAATTTTTTCTTCTCCAAGATGGTAAACTATTCCAGTATTTCAAAATTCTTAGGGTAAACAAATAGAGAAATAAAAAAGAAAGTTGCCAGAGAATTTGTCTACATACTTCTGGCATCAGAAAAAAATTGCAGAACATGAAATTTTTGCGTAGACTGACTTCTAATTCATAGAAAGAACTCTGTGGTTGAAAGTCATGTTCAAATGCCAAAAACAGGTCTAGTTAATCACTCAACAGAAACTGTCAAGTAAGCAATGTCTTTTGGTCGCATGCCTTGTTGGGGGTGATCAGTTAAGGAATCCGGAAAAAGGGGGATCAATGAATAAGTTACTTCCGTTGCATTTTGCTTGGGCAGTGATCACTGAAGCATGGATTTTCCAAAAGTTTGTAAGAATGCAACCAGGATAAGTTTAACATAAAGTTACATTTTAAATTGAACCCTTCGACAAAAATCTCGGGTGGGCGAATTATTGGAAATCGGAAAAAATGTCGTTTTTTTTTTGTTTTTTTTATTCCACATAACGGTGAGTAAGTATTGAAATTTTCGGCACTCCAGCTCCATTGGTGTGGTCCGTACGAGTTATACATACATACTTAGCTAGCTAGAAAAGCTTAAACACTGAAGAAACCGATGTTCCCAGTTTTGGTGACAGTCTTGGTTTGCGGCTTCTAATAAGCTGTGTGCAAGAAAGACACTAGAGAAAGAGGAACAGATGGAAGTGATGACGGGGAGGAGGAGAAGGAATTAGGAAAAAGAAATGGTGAGCAGGGAGACCTATTTAGGGTGGGGCAAAACAGTTGAGGAGGAGAGATAAAGTTTGTCCCCGTGTAAGAAAATGAAAAAAAAAATAGGTTGTTCTTCTGAATAAGTAAAAGTCATCCGTGCGTATCTTGAGACCCGGATAACCAGCGTCACCTTTTTTCAATAGGATTATCAACAGCTTCTAGTAATTCTACTTATATAAAACAAATGTTTTTGTCTTGTTGTCACTGTGTCGCCCCCCCCCCCCACTTGAAAATTGGTGCTGCTCAACTGAATTCGGTAGGCATACTTACTGGATCCAGAGGAAGGACTTGGTCAATTAGATATTTCTAAAAAAAAAACAAGGACCTTAAAGGGGTTTCTATTTATGATGTAGCTATGATACGAGACTGAACCTTTACCTTCCGTTGATTGGCACAGTTCTGGAGTTGCTGAATCAAATTTGGTATGTATACTTAGCGGACCCAGGAAAGAATGCAGGCTGTTTGAATGAGAAAAAAAAAAAAACAAAAGGCAAAAAAACAAGGGTTTTAAAGGGGGTCTATTAAGAATCTAACTATAACCACCCCACATGTTTTTAAGTAATGAAGTTTTCAGAAAGAAAAAAGGCTTTCATAGTGGAGAGTTTTTTCATTCAAAATGTAACTATAATGCTAAACTGAACCCTCACTTTCTGTCCGCTATACATATAATTATATACGTACCAGTTGGAAACCAACTGATAGAGCGGATTTCAGCTAGTTTTCATACAATTATATTATCATGGAACAGGTCTAGTTAGTCACACAATGGAAACCGTCATGTGCCTAAAATCTTATGGCAGCACCCGCATTAAGGGTGATCAATCAAAAATGAAAAAAAGGAGTATTTATTGGATGAGTCACTTCTCTCGCATTTTGTTGGGCAGAGATCACTAAAAAAAAATTTAATGAAAAAAAACAAAAACAACAAGCGACTGATTTAACATAAAATTACATTGCATACTGAACCCCTATCTGAAAATCTATTTAGGATGAGAATTTTCATAAAACAAACCAAACGTACTTTGTTAACATAACAAGGAGTGGACGTTTCTCATTTCAGCCCTCTAGCTCCATTGGTGTGACCTAAACGCGTGATACATATATGCACAGTGATTCAGTCATTTGATATCAACGATAAAAATATCGACGCCTTTTTTGGTACATGTTATGTTGGGGATGATCAACTGAAAAATTGGAAAAAAGATGATCAAATGATGAGATAAAAGAACAAGCGAAAGAGCTGAAAATGGACACAAAATAAGGGATCAATTTAGTATAAACTGACGTTGCAAATCCCCCCCTACTAAAAACCTATTTATGGGGTAAATATTCGAAAAACACGAAGATATAATAAAAAAAATGATTGTTGGAATTTACTGGTATTCAGCTCCATTATTTAGGCCTGTATGTGTGGTTCATTCTTATCCAGTCAACCAACAAGCCAGCCAAACCAACTTGAAAACTTATTGTGACGGTTTTGGCTGACAGTTTTGGCTGACAGTTTCTGATAAGCAAAACGGACAATTCGAGAGAAAGACTGAAAAGTTTCAGAGGAAATTACTGTTGAAATTTCACACCATGAATCAACTTTCTGGTTGAAAAATGCAATCATAACTTTTTTTTCTCTTTTACACTTCTGTACTTGAACATTATGGACATAAGTGTTTGGCAGGACTACTGGAATAAATCCTGAAATTTTCATTCATAAAACATGTCACTGAAATGTATTAAGAACTTTTGGAGATATTGTGCAGATAAGCAGAAAGACAGACACAAGTAAATACATATACAGTGCTGCCAATTCAAAAAAACATTTTGGCGCTAGTTCGACCACCAAAAAGTGCTAAACAGCACCAAATGTAGCTGAAGAACGCCTAAAATGGTCGTAACACACCCCATAAGATGCTAAAGATGGCTGAAAACACAGAAATGGCTAAAAGATAGCACATCTGGGCTAATTCAGATTTTTGTCGCACTGCCAAAGCCAGGAACACACTGAATTTAGCGCGGAAAGTGCAAAATTGGCAACATCTTACTTCGTTGGCAGGGGCGAAATCTAAAAAAGGATAGGTTATGCCGAGATAACCGTGGTTATCGAAGCCAATTATAAACTTTTATGTCACATCTGAGCGTAAAATTGCTTTAATCAACCAGTGAATAATTATGAGAAAACATTCTCCCCATTAAACGAGTATTTTTTAAGTTGTTCTTTCATCCTTCAACATCTGTCAAGAACACAGAGTTTTCACAAAATATTCGTTTTTTTCTCCTACATTAATTCCTGTTATTTGTATAACTTTAATGTATGTTCTCCCGGGCAGAAATATACGTGTTGGTGTGAAGTTATTTCTACATGATCTGAGCGTGTACGAGTGTAAGGACATTGTTATTCATGGTGTTGAATTCACTCTTTCTCATACTTACCTACGTATATAATTGTAGTTACGTTCAGACATGAAATATGTATATACTTTCTTTTTTCTAAACTAGTTTACTCGTGGTATCAAGAAAGGACGCCGGTATTCAAAACATTTTGCAATTATATTGTAATCGTAAACTATCAAAGAATTGTCACTAAGTTGAAACCGTCCCGTGACTCACGTATTTTAGCAACGTACCATGTTAGGGGTATTCAATTAAAAAATTGGACAGGGAGAGATCAATGAACAAGTTACTTCTTTCGCCTGTTGTTGATAATGATCACTAAAAAAGTCATAATTTTCGAAAAGCAACCATGAATATTGCTTGACACAAAGTAAGGCACCAACTTAGCATAAACACACATTGTAAATTGAATCCTGCTTTGTCGACATAATGAGTAATTGTTTCAATTTTCAATCCTCTAGGAAACAACTTGTGAAGATAGGAGCTTTGGAAGGAATGGTTTTCTGAAAGAAGTGACTTTCAAATGTATTAAAGATCCAACTAGTGCATATATGGTTGACTTTCAGTCTTGTTTTTCTCTGAAAATCAAATATTCTATCAAAAACATTGTGAATGTAATTTGAGTTAAACAAATATCTGTACTTACAAAGCTTAGCTTGGTAAATATTGGTTTCTCAGGAAATGAAAAGTTATCTCCCCTTTTAAATTTTCTCACAAACCGGAAAATGAAGCCAGCGACCTTTAATGAAACCTTTGTTTGGAATAACCATCATCTCTCAAAACACTTGAAAAAAAAAAGAGTTGTTGATAGCGAGATGGCCAAATACAAGACCCAACGCCAAATGGCAGACTGTCTACCCCCAAAGATTTGATAGGATTATTGTCCTAACACCCAGAAAGTGTTCTCGATCAAGACATACACCAAAAAAGGTCCTAGAGCATAACGACTGAAACGTTGGTTACCACAAACAATCAACAATAGTCTGAGAAGATCTATGGACCATGATAATCTCTGATATGAAAAAAACAAAAACAAAAACAAAAACAAAAAAACGGACAGAAGAGCCATAGTGGGGCACAAGGCAATAGGGACATAAATCAGTTAAGGACGATTGTGCTTTCTAAGGGTACCGCCTGTTTGTTTCGAAAATCGGCTATCAAAATCCTAATTTACAATTGACCACGAGCGCTAACATCAGTACGTTTGTACTTCTAATGCAATCATCTGAAATTCAATAAACATTGAACCCCATCAATAGATAGGGGTTCATGATTCACTTCACTTCACACTAATGCCCCCTGGAAATGGCATGAACTGATCTCTTCTCTCCAACCTATGGGTAAAATAACAGTGCAGGCGGGGCCCTCTAGCCTTTTGGAGACGACAAGTCAAGAACGACAACGCTGATTCCCAAACCAGGCAGTGCCATCCCTTTAAGAGAGTACAACATCCAATTAAACGTCTTTCTGGTAGCTCCTGCAGCCAAGTTATGCCAGACACATCGATCTCTATTTTCCTGTGGACTACATCAGCGTGGCCGAGCAAGGGATTCTGGCAGCTGGGTACCCCAGGATCTCCGTACACTACGCCCAGGCACGCGCTCTGGGGAGATGTTCCATTCATTCATTTCTTCATAGATGGAGCAGTTAGTCCGCCGGCCATTCCCACAGCAATGGGTTCGATTCAACCAGGATAGCCCACGTATATGTCTTTGTGATGCACTAAGTTAAGCTTAGTAAATATCAATAATAGAAGTGATAATTCGTTATCTATAGATTACAGATAATTACCAAGAAAAAAAGAGTCTTTGAGATCGGTGTTTCATTCAGCGTCGGTGGCTTGCAAAGCAAAATGGCTGCCGCAGTGTTCAAGAACTCTCCAACTTCTATTCTCATGGCCACATCTTTTATATTTTATATATAATAAGAAAATTATAAAAACAAATCCTCTTGCATAAGAGTATTCATTTATTCATTAGAACGAAATAGCCCCATACGTATCTGTATGAATGATTTGCGTTAATAAGTAAGATTTGTCAATTTAGTCCAATCAGTAAGACAGACTCCTGGCAATTCAAATAACGTTTCACAAATCAGTTTGTGTCCCTCATTTTTATGAGGATTGTTTTTTGTTTTTTTTTTTGTTTTTTTTTACGGTAGGAAGGAAAGGTCAACTCCAGACTTCGTACTCGAGTTTGCAAAACTCCAGACTTTGAACTGGAGTTTGATAACACAATGGCATCCATAACTCTAAATGGCAATATCCATTGTTCAACTGAAATTTCCATCATTTGTAGCTGTGCCATAGAACTGCAATGACTGGAATTCCGCCATTGGCCAACTTTGGAGATCTCACAGGAACTGGTCTATCCCACGTGATTTGACGATGATCATGATTTCAGTTCAATCTTCGGTTCTGTTTCTGTTCTAAATTAAAAGGCAGAAATGTCACCCACATCAACCAAAATACTTATCATCATAGCAAAATAAAATGAAATAGTTAAATAAAAATAAGAGGAGACGACAAAATTTGGCAGCATGCCGTACAGGGATGATCAATTAGAAATGATAAAAATCAATAAATACGTTACTTCTCCCACATTTTGTTAAGAAGAAATCACTAAAATGTATGAATTTTCGAAGAACAAGCAGCTACAGAATTAGTGATAAATTTAGCATAAAATTAGATTGCAAATTGAACCACTCACTAGAAAAAATTCTGCAGGATGGGGTGTTTTCAAAAATCAAAAAAAAATATACGTAAATATGATAAGGGATAAATGTTAAAATTTTCAGACTCTAGCTCCATTAGTGCGGTCTCTGCGCAAATAAACACATACATTGCCAGCCAGCATCCAGCCTGACCATCTCGAAAACTGAGGAAACCTATGTTGATAGTTTTAGTGACAGTTTTATTGGACAGTTTCTAAAGAATTGAATGATTCATTTAAAAAATCTGATTCCATTTGGAAAATATCAGGTGCAGATTGAGATCGTTGCCCGAGTTCTTTTTACTTCAATTATCATTTGTATCTAATGAAAAGAAAGACAGAATCGGTTTTTTCTTTAACCAATAACAAATGTGCCCCTTGAGAATAAGGGGGGGCATTGAGTGCAGTTACACACTGCTGCGTGAAATGACTATAAATAATGTCATAGAGTTATTTGGGTGGAATACTTTTTAGTATATTCTTCCGTCTTATTTCATATGGTTTCCAAATGTATTTAATATTAACAACGACGAGTGAAAACTGACTTGGAAAATTAAAATCACCATTGGCACAAGATCCCCTGACAGGATATTATGTGAAAACTGGTTTTATCTACTATTTTTCTGCCTTTGAGATTATATTGTTCATTAATTTATGTTTGTCAACCACTACTGTATTCTTTCGCCATTATCAAATCATGTTATATCTTTAAAAATGATTTCATCGTTTTAAATTAAGATTCCCTTTCTTTCTCAATTCGGATTTTGAACTTATCAAACTTGAAGTTCAATTTTTTAAATTGAACTTCACCATTTTTTCACTTTGAGTTCATTTTTTTAATTTGAAGTTCAACTTTCTTAATTTAATTTTCGAGTTCTTTAATTAGGGTCTCAATTTCTTTTATTTGATTTTCAACTTTTTCAATTTGAAGCAAAATTGATGAAGAATGCCCTCTGATTTACAAACGTTATACAAATGGGTAGAAATTTAAAGCACTGTTGTATAGGGAGAGACATTGTGAATTTTTCTTCCTTCAAGGCTTACGGATATTAGGATTAGGAGTATGTAGGTAAAAAGTCTTCCATACAAAGATTTAAATATTATAAGAAACAATTGCTAAAGAGAGTAGGCCTTGGCTGCATACTGTTCTCTTGCCAATCCAACCTTGAACCTTCATAAATAACACAAGTTCCAGCCGATATGATGTATGGTGTCTTTCAGCGTGTAATTTGGAAGATTTGCGATAAAACTATCATATGATATTTTTAGCGTTTTCTAAACATAAACAAAACATGAAATATTGCAAATTTGGCCGGAAGGAACGTGCCTCCTGGTTATAACTCTGAGTTGCAGACACAAAAAATGGTTGGAGTAGGGAGGACGCACCCATGCACATAGACACATAGAGATGCACACACGCACACACACACACACACATATTTATGTGTGTGTGTGTGTGTATCGAATATAATATAAACAATATTATTTCACTCGGAATATCAAATTTCAGGCGATAAAGACAAAAAAAGATAAAGTTAAGACTAAATATGGATTCAGGCTTGGATGGTATGCACACAAACGCGCGCACGCACACACATATCTCTCTTTCTCTCTCTCTCCCTCTTTCTCTCTCTCTCTCTCTCTCTCTCTCTCTCTCTATATATATATATATATATATATATATATATATATTAGACCAGTGTATTGATTTGGATTGAAATTCGTCAGACAGAATTTAAGTTAAATGACAATCCAGAAGACCTTGTGTACAAATGAGATTTCGTACTTTATTTTGACGTTTCGCCAGTCCATTCTGGCTTTTTCATAAAAGGTGATGAAGATACAACAAAGTGTCTGTAATGTAGAGTCCATGTCCGGTTGAGGGCTCAGTGATCAACAATAGAATTGAATCAAAACGAATATTAGGCGTTTCAAATAGTTGAGATTTGAACGATGTATTCTAAAAGCTGAATGTTTTTCCAAGTGTGTCTATTGATGTCTGTTTCTTCGGTAACTTAATAAAGCCAAACAACAAATACAAATGTTCAAAACTTTTGACCAATGTAGCTTCTGAACATAAATTTATTTCTCTGCCATGGTCTTTCTCTAACATTATCATCTGATAGGTATACGTATCCCTTGATCTCTATTAAATATTTACCCACGATTCTTACAGTCAGATTCGGGACGTTATTGCTGGACATTACTTTTATAGTATGGAAAATATCTGTAGGGCTGGCTCGTCTATCAAGCCAACCAGGGCAGTCACCCATTGGTTTGAGAGTCCTGGTTTAAGTTTTTAAGTTTTTTGTCTTTGTGATTATATTGTTCGTTATTTTATGCTAATTAACTAAGAGTGTATCTCCTAATTTCAACCCTTTTTAGAGGCTTTTCCCACTGCAATCATTTAGCA
This sequence comes from Thysanoteuthis rhombus, assembly GCA_963457665.1. Taxonomy (NCBI): domain Eukaryota; kingdom Metazoa; phylum Mollusca; class Cephalopoda; order Oegopsida; family Thysanoteuthidae; genus Thysanoteuthis; species Thysanoteuthis major. The sequence goes on along the minus strand of OY735226.1, from coordinate 3,474,153 downwards.
CTTTTTTTTCAAGAAATCTGATGATTCCGGTATTGCTATATCATCAGCAATTCATACATGGTTCCAAAATTCTCCATCTAGGATAAACCAATTTTTTGCAGTCGGTTTTCTTAGGGGTGATTTCAAAACTAAATGATTTCGACGATCTTGTATCTCCTTGTCTATCTAACTGATTTTCAAATCCTTATCTTAGATGTACCTCCATGAAGTTGAATTATTTCGGTTCCATTCCCGAGTATATTCTCAACAACTTTGATATAATATTTACGTTGATACCTTGCTTCGACATCTTGAAATTGTCGTGAGTTTTAATAAATGCTTTTTCATAACCGGCAAGAGCTAAGCAAAGTTGTTTTTTTTTATTCTATTGTCTTTTGGATCAATTGATTTATTGTATTTAGGTGGTCTTATGTTGAATAGCCATTTTAAAAAAAATGCCTGTTTGTGCCTCTGATTTTCACGGTGAGAGTTAGCAAGTCTGTAAGTATTTTTGAGAATATTTTATACATGTAACAGTGTATTAGGGCAATCGTTGCCAAAATGTTAATCATCTCCCCTTTTTGCAAAGTAATATTACTATTCCAAAACAGAAGTTCTGGGGCACCGTTTTTTCTCTTGTGCACTGCGTAAATAGCTATGCAACACCTTTCCTTTCTGTCTTTGCCTGGAGCGTTTTTGAAGAAAAATATCATACGGAGCATTATGTATTTCAAAGAAAGCTTCACAGCTTTAAACACTAAACTAAAGAAAACTTTTTTGTGTCATTTCAGTCACCCATTTCCCAATATCTGTCAATGTAATTCATAAAATTTTATTCAGTGTTTTTCCTGTTTCACATATACTTTGTTATTATGGTACGATGCATAAATTGTCTCTTGTTGACATGATCAGTCATATACAATGCAGTCGTTTTGGGGGGTTTTGAAAACAAAATAGTAATATCAAAAAGGCACCCCAGCAGTTTTGATCAAACGCCAACTCCCTTTCTTTCTATGCAGCTTATGTCATACACGTAGTTTGTCATTTTATATAAGATTTTATGTGTATTATATATTGATATAATATATATTATATATTGATATAATTCCATTCATTTTTTGAAACAGAGCTTAGGTAGATTACCCAGAAAGCGTATTTAACGATGAGGGATCATGTATATATGTATATATATATGTGTGTGTATTTAAGAAATATACATATTTGGTTCGAACCTGCCACCGATAGGATAAACGCTGCAGCTTAGCAGTACTCTTACCATGGAGCTAATTTAGGTTGAAGACAGTTACTTACCCTTACCGGTGACTGTTTAGCTTAATGGTAAGAACATCCGTACGTTAAAGCAGCTGCCCTATCGGTGGGAGGTTCGATTCCTGTAGCAGCCCTATTTTCTTCAATTGTTTTTTCTATATAGGTTGTCTAAATTGAGTGATGTTTTTACCATATAACGACAGGAGATCATTTCAAATAAGTCTTTATATAATTTAACGCAATTCATAACATATATATATATATATATATATATATATATATATATATATATATATATATATATATATATATATATATATGTCAGTCTGCATGGCAGTTATATTTACGGGGTATATTAAGTGAGTGTTTTCTAGTTTGTTTTTCTTCGTGTGACTCTATAGCCATCAAGGGATACCAATTGGCCGGCGGCTGTTTTGTTTGCGAAAAGAAATGGCTGCTGCCACCTGTTTGGGGATCAGTCAAGTTGATTCCGTCTTCTTATCACATCTGAACCAATCTACACTTCTATCATCGCTGTTGACCGATAAAGATATCACAAACACATTCCAGCTCTGCTGCTGAATCGCAGACTGGGGTCGGGTAATTGTTAGAGTGCACCATCACGCAACTTCTACTGCCAGAAATTGCTTGAAATGTTTTCAAAGTGCTGTTCGACTCCTTCCTTGGTGCGTCTATTTACTTACATATATAAAGCTGTTCAACTTGAGTCAAGATAGATAGACATACATACATACATACATACAGACGGATATATATATATATATATATATATATATATATATATATATATATATATATATATATATATATAGATAGATAGATTGATAGATAGATAGTTATTTCACTAGATAGATTGATGAGTAAATGAAATAAGAAAGCAAAAATAAAATACTTCAACAATTATTTCAATGTACTTTTAGGAGTTCAGTTACCGGGGGATGTTTGGATAAGCAGTGGGTGTATGTCACAATTCAATAATGTTGGGGGATAGGAAACTGTGGCCACCGACACAATTTAGTAAGATCTGAACAAAACAAAGTCGTTTGAGAAATATTTATAGTAAGGATTGGGTAGGTACATGGGAAGTGAAAACGTACAGTATTAAAGAGTAGAAAATCATTTTATTTTTGAAGAAAAATTAAACCAAAAAGTATTTTTGTCGAACAAAATTAGCTGAAATTAACAGATGATACCTGATGATGGCCGTAGAGTGCAACAGCCGAAACGTTGTATGAAAAACAACCAAGATGAGAATGGTCCGAATACTAATAGAAATAATAATAATACCTCATCTCAAAAATTCAGAGATATACCGATTAGATTTAGTTAAACAAATTAGTTCAACCGAGTTCGGCCCTTGCATTTTTTTTAGTTGTCTTCCGATAGGAATATTTTGTGAAATCTGTAGTTTTCCCTGCCCTAAACTATCAGGGAGGAGAATGTAGAGATGGACTGTCGAATTTTGATGATGAGGGAGGTCTTTATAAGAGACAGGGCGGATGAGACGGTCTCCCCCAAACTGATAAGCAAGGTGGGGCAATTAAGCACGAAGTAGTCGTTTATTGTTTTGTACGAATAGCAACTCCTCAGTAAATTTCAATAAATCTGCAAGAAGAATTATTTTGCTTATATCCTATGTGAGTGTTTATACGTTTACTATCTAATATTATGATGATGGGAAAAACAAATAAAATGCATCTTCAACAAAATCTCCATAAAAGACAATTTCTTGGCTAAAAATATTCTGTCTCTTCCGCTCTGCTTTTCTTTTCCAACAGACGTTATTTCTTACATTTTTTGCACTGCCATGACGATGGAAAATACAACTGTTGACAGTGGCTAAATACAGGTGGTTGAAATTATATTTCAACTTCGTTGAATATCTTCCATTGACCAGAAAACTGATTGCAATCAAATGATTTTATTCCTCTACCCGAAAGTAGAGCATTCCTTTATTAAACCTTTTATAAGCCGAATTAGCGTGAAGAAGTGATTACTATCATTCTATATCACAAGATTTTTTGAGCGTTCCAAGCCCCTCAAAATGATGATGATGATGATGATGATGATGGCATGTTAGCTTAAGTCATCTGAGGTTCGGGTGGTGGGAGGTACTGGAGACTGGAGTGTAAAGCGAAGAAGCAAATATCATTAATTTATATTCGAATGGCTTTTGAGCGTCCAAAGAACAAAAAATGGTTATGATGGTGTGTTAGACTAAGTTGTCGGAGAATAAAGCGGTACCCATTGCCTCTATAATCTTTCTGCTGTTCACCTTTTTTTTCGTAAAATGGAAAAAGTGTCGTCGAGTAAACTTTCGAAAATTGGAGATTACCGGTGTTAGGGTTTTCCATTCGAACAGAATCATTGGCTGATCCATGGGTTGTAAGGTAACTACTAAAAATACAGACAATGTATTTAGGGAAATGACAATAAGACTGAAACTATTGTGCAGTAGCGTAAGTCTGTTGATAGGTATGAATTGGTATATTAACTGCTTGAACGTAGGTGGCAGCAAGTGTAAAAGTGATCCATTGCAAAATAAGAACCCTTGACCATTGCAAAGTAGCCATTATAAGTAATCTGTTGCAAGATGTTAATAATAAAACATTAATTTTATTGACTTAGCCTTAGAACAAATAATAGATCCTAAGATTAGCTTAATCTTTCACAAGATGATCCATTGCAAGTAATCCATTCCCAGATAAGAGCCCTGACTCACATATAAGACTGTTTTGCTATTAATCACAATACGATTTACATTGAGTTAGCCATAGAGCTGTTTATGGGTTAATATGGAATTTTTGCAACACTAATTTCATTTTAGAAATTCCACGAAAGTGTATCAACATATGTGAAAAAAAGTAAAAGATAAACTTCATTAAAGGTTCATCGACCCTGTTTCTTTGCTAAAAATTAACTTTGGGGTGGGGGTTCACTAAAATGTGGCCTGTCCGGAATCAGACGTTTGAGTCACGTGTCATTGACGTCACTCACGTGGTCAACGGTCGCTCGCAGAAAGCGAACAGATAAACAACGAAGTCCAGATGTGGCAGATCAAAATACCTCACTCTCGTGTCTGGGCCTTTAAGTTCGCAAGGCACCCGAACCCCGATTAATATCAACGACTTTGGCGATCCCAAACTAAACACGATGGTGGGCCCAACACCTGCTTTCCTGAGCGAAGAAAACCACGCGTTGTCGACCAGTTTACAAAGCACTCGGTTTACTAGCCGATATATGCAGTGTACTTTAATGTCCTCTCTCCCCAATGTTGCTTTCTGTCAATTATCTAGATCAAGCGTGGGTATTTTGTTTTCTTTTGATTTAGCCGACACAAAGATTTCATGCACCTTGGGCGAGACTCAAAATTTGCCCACTGGTTTTATGTGCTCGAAGCAAGACTAGACTTTCACGCCCCGATTGTATTTTAACGACGATTTTTTGTAGTTTGTAGTGTGCCTTTAAGACGTTTCCGCCTCATGCAACTGCCTAAATTGGCTAAATGGACTGACTGGCCCTGCGTACATATTTTTCATCTTCATTCGTGCGACCTATTAACTTTAAAATATGTCGAATGTATTACAGAAAGCGTATTTAATTCATATTTTGTAGGAATTACATTTATTAATGATTTGTGTTGCCAAAAAATAGTTATCTTACAATACAAATTATAATTCACTTTCTGAGAAAAACTAAATTAGAAAAAAAAACAACAGGAGGGTGCACTATCTCACTCCATATACGGTTTGCCATACCAGATTTTCCAATTCTTATTTGGCAATGGCTTTTTTATGTTTCTCAAGCCTGACATCAAGGGGACTGCTATTTTCCCCTTCAAATACTTTCCACTTATACATGGGATGTTACACACGCATTCTTTGTCAAACCCTTCTCTCGTGAGAGACTAACTTTAATAGGGAAGCTGCAAAGAGTAGCTTCACTACTGAACCCCACCCTGATGTTACGGCGTGGATGAACTTTTTGGATCTATTCCATCGCCGTTCTTGCATACGGAATGTTTGCAGGGGTTATATAGTTGTAGGTACTGGGGGTTCTCTACCTGCTCCCCTTCCCTGATACAACCAGGGTCTGCCTCTTTTTTTTTCTTCAATAATCCACCTGACTATTGTTGATGAATTTATCGGTCGAAACATTGTGTTGACAGCACCAAAAACACGAAGTAGAGATTCGATTGGATAAAATTGGAAGCATTGCCAGGTGTTATCAAGGAGTTTGGGGTTCAAACTTCAGCAAAAAGCCAGAATTTAGAATGCTGATTTTCGAAATAGCGAGACTGTTCTCACTTGTTGATGCAAAACACTCTTCCAATCCTTATTTGGTCTATGCCATACTAAGTTAAGCTTAGAAAATATAACCAAGGGATACGCTTGCTTTGTAAAGGAGATTGTTGGGTATTTTTAATCAGTGTCAAAAGTCAGTGTTCGAGCTCAGTTAAGAGCTGGAGTTTTGAATGACGATTTTTAAGGCATGCAGATCCTCTTCAATTTAGTGCAATAGAATTGCCTTTGTATCGAGGTGAGAAGTGTAAAATTTAGATATTGGAGACATCAAAATCATGCCAGTCCAGAAATCCAACCACCTGCGTTGTGTAATAACATACGATGGGGAGTACAGGTGCAGGAATTCAACCTCCTGGATTTTGTAGTAACAGACTTACGAGAGTGAAGATGCAAAAATCCAGCCACTTGGATTGTTTAAAACAGACGATTGAAAGTGGAGGTACAGAAATTATACCACCTGGATTGCGTAGTAGCAGACGGTGGGAAGTACAGGTGCAGGAATTCAACCTCCTGGATTGTTTGAAAGTAGATGATGGACAGTACAGGTGCATAATTTCAGCCACCTGGATTGTTTAAAAGAGACGATGGGAAGTGCAGGTGCAGAAATTCAACCACCTGGATTGTTCAAAACAGACAATGGAAAGCGTAGGTGCAGAAATCCAAGCACCTGGATCGTGTAGTAACAGATGATGGGTAGTGCAGGTGCAGAAATTCAGCTACCTAGATTGTCTGACAACAATCGATGGAAAGTTCAGGTGTAAAATTCAATCACCTGTATGGTTCAAAACAGACATTGGAAAAGCGGGTTCTGACATCCAAAGATGCAGAGAAATAGCGAGGAATGCTTTCAGGAAACTGAGAATGGTTTTAAAGAATCGAAAAATAGCATAAGAAGGGATGAAAAAAAGTGAGGGATTGCTATGTATTGTCTAATCTCCAATATGATGGTGCATTTCCTTACATTCAAGTAGGGATTCAGACATGGGAGCCACACATCAAAGCGACCAACATAACCATATTGATCTTTAACCCATGTTGCATAATGTTCATTATTTCAAGTAATATCATGGTTTGATTACAGGGTCTACCTCGATAGATCTACTTGACCGTTGGGCATCGTTCAGTGAGGAATCTCCATAGCTAGACTATGTGAACCAACTTTGGCTGGTTTAATCTTAAGCAGTACCTTCCCTGCATTTTACCAAAATACTTTGGGTACTAGATAGTTTCTATTGAGTGACTAACAAGTATTTATTTTACCGTGTATGAACATAATAATTGCAATCAAAGTTTTCAACGAGAAACTGTAGGGACTCAAAATCTGATAAGTCGCACCATTTCCTACGGTCTGCTAAAAAAAAAAAAAAGGGGTGACCCCGCCAGAAATAAATTTTTAGACAATACTGTTATTTGCCAACGGAATGGTTGTAGCAGAAAACGTGGAGCGGTTGGGGGTCGTCTCTTTCTGTAAATTTGCTTCATCTGGTTTGAATTATGAGTTCAATTCAAACATTCTCAAATATACACGTGGGCGTAAAACCAAACGATACCTCATGCGTGTTGCTTTGTGGAGTCAAGAACTGTCAACACTCTTACAGTCCTAGTGAAGCTATCCAGAATTCTTAGATGCGCTAGTATCTATAACGGCGATAGCTATTTGCAGTTTTTATATTATGATTATTTATTTAGATAAAAAGCCACATGATGGTCTATGTTTTTTGACGGTAACATTTTTCAAGAAATATAACTATAAAATGCTTATCATAGAGCATTCTCCCTGTCTTTTTTTGTTAATACATAACAAATTTGGTCTATCCTGGTTGATTATTCACAAGAAAATAAAGAAACATTTGATACTTGTGCTTTTCTTTAAGTACGATGCAATTGCAAAATTATTAAATACAGCCGTAATTTTTTGAAGGGATGGGTAAACTAGTTTTTTTGTTGCATTGAAGATCAAACTCATTCGGCCTTGTGTCGTTACAGATTCAAGCAAGTAAAATCCAAGAAATGCAAAATGGGGGAAAGAGACAATAGAAGCCAGAGAAAAGGGCGGAGAAAAATCGAGGGGGATTCTTTCCTTTCTGACAACTGTCGCTAGTTTTGTTGTCTGTCAGGGGATTAAAGTCTCAGTGTTGTCAAAAAAAAATGGTTCGGGATAAACAGTAGTCTTATTAAAGAAAACATTGAAGAAACACGCAGTCATCTGACGTGTTCTCTCTTCCGTTGAGCGGACATAATTGACTCACGCATGCGCGGATGCTTCAAATGAAAGAATTTGACTTGATTTTTGTCACCGTTGGCAGATCATGCGTAACTAATAAGCCATTCTACGTTCAAGAAGAGAAAGGAACAATCTAAAAAGGAAAAAAAAAATACGCGCTGGGTCTTCGCCCGATGGAATGCTACGATTGCAACAGAGTGTTTCTTCCGCCCAGCTTTCTTTCATATTTTCCCCTTAAAAAAGGGCGGGTTGCACGGAATGGGATAGCAACTTGACTTATAGAATGTTTTTCAAGAGTTCGTTGTCATGCAGGAGAATAGAGAAGGGCATTTCTTGGTTTATGATTTCTGCAGAAGCCTGCCTTGTTGCACAACTATACTGAAGGTCTGTCCCTATTTTACGGCTCACAGTGAACCTTAATAAACAAAAGCACACTGTTGTTCATCACTGAATCATCGCTTTTATGAGAGTTTATTCTAATTTTTTCATAATTTAGGTTGGATTTATATAATATTTGTTACCTGGTTTAATCGACCATAATAATTCCATCATTTTAAGAAAGACTCCATTAACCCATTTACTGTAGAAGGTTGTGAAGAATAATAGTTATCCATCGTAAGATAAAAACCCTTGTCAATAGCAAGATAATACATTGCACGTTGTCCATTGCAAGATTAAAGCCATTGTCCATTGCAAGTAATCGGTAGAAAGATCAAAGCCCTTACCCACAAATCATACTGAAATGCCATCAACATCAATAAAACAGAAAAAAAATTTTAGTTAGCAATAAAACTCCAATGACGAAGAAGTCCTTCATTTTGAAGGGTTCGAATGTTGACCGATGTTCCCTTTCCTGAATTGTAAAATACATTTTTTAACTGCTCGGACAATAAAATGCTTGAATACACTTCAAGGACATTTCTGATATTTCTTAATTAGAGTGCAAAATACGGTGCTTGGAACTATTGCAACAAGCCAAAAGTTCTTGCTGACTATGTCAGCGGCTGAGCGGAGAGTGGCGATGTAACCTGTGTGTGAATGTTTCATACAGTGGGAAGGGTCATTACACATGGATGATCCAAATCTGTCCCCCTACCCTGGAGTCATTTTCCAGTAGTACGTTGAGGTCACAACTGATGGCCTTTTTGGTCGACGAGCAGTCAGAAAGGAGGTAATGTTCACCACCTGTTTGCTTTACAGACTCCACCGCTCGTTAATTTTTTTTTTCTGCCTGAGTAACCTTCTCGTAGATGGACTGCCTTACCTGTCCTACTATTTACCCATTGTTGGACGAGAAGAGGATTTATGTCTCTCCCAGGGGTGTTAGTGTGAAGTGATCACAAGCATCCTTGTCTAAGGGTTGAACTCGGTATGCCAATTCCATTTTCCATGTCAGTAAACTTTAGGCCACCTCATACGCAATTGTACTTAAGGGAAATAAATTAATACCTTTACTTTGGATACGCACCCCACATATCACTGGTGTTGGTTATATTTTCTCTGTCTTAGTTTTTAGAAAAAGTCATTTTTCTCTCATAGAAACGTATAATTAACCAATGTACACGTAAGAAGTTGACGCAGTTAAAAAAGGGAACGCTTATTTTTTATTCTTCATTGAATCGTTTTCTTGGCACGTCAGATGCACTGTTTTCATTGTTCACCGTCGAATTCATGATCCAGAATCTGACGAAGAACAAAAAACGGACTTTTAATTTCATCATTGCTTCAATATCCAATGAATTGTTTAATCATACTTTCAAATGAAAAAACATACATTTCAATCAATTTTTGTAATCTACATGCTGGTTGAACATCGTCATAGGTTTACGTACGTCAAAGCAAACACTACCTTGTTCTGTTCTGTCTCGGATAGTTTTTCAAGGTTTGAAATATGCGAGATTCACCAAAAGACAACACGCATCCGAAGTGGCGTCACTCACTTCAACCGTAATTTTCCCTATCCCGAGAACATCAATGCAAAGTGAACATTGATTATCCCAGTCTGAGTTTGGACTTTTCTTGCCAAATTCACTTTCATGTTATTAACCACTTCGCCACTGGCATTTCCTGCACCTGATTGTTTAAACAAGAAATATACACGATTGGGAAATAATCAGTAAATATACAAAGTTACACTCACCTTCCGTTGATTTAGCATTGATTCGAGAAAGGGAGTATTGTCCATGAATTCGAAAAAAAAAATGTTTTACTGTTTTGTTTACGTCTTATACGCGTTGAGGGTCTGTCACAGGATAAAATAGCATAATAAACACATTTACTGGGACTCTTATCAAGCCATTTCTGGGAAACCTTATATATATATATATATATATATATATATATATATCAGTGGCATGTGGTGTTTTGCATCACGCATGTCCTCTGAGCTACGGATGCAAACAAACGTAAAAATGCTGCAGAGTTTGTACAAAAAAATGGGCAGTAAAGGTTTATTTGGTACAATAAAGGGAAGATGCTTCTGATTGTAAATTCATACTTCCGCTCCTCTCATGTTACAAATGACGAACAAATTAAGAGATATTGAGAGTAAGCTACTGAAAAGTCTTTTAATGGTATATAAGTCTGAAATAAAGGTAATTAACGGATGCATAGTAAAAGGTATACATACATATATATATATGGTAAAGCTTTTAAAGATTTTTTCAATTGTTGTCCTCTTTTACGTCATCAACTTTCATTATAAATCGTCCTTCCATCTTGTGTTTGATCTTTCCCATCTGATCCACTGTACCATGGGCACCATTTGCTTGACCGTTCGCTCCCCTCTATTGATCCTCTCATCTCTCTAAATGTCTAGCTCACCTCAATTTTTGTCACTTTATTACTTGTACAATATCATTCAGACCTTCATTCCGTTCTACCCACGGATCCATGTCAATCTTCCCTATCTCAGAGGGTTATCCTCCTTTCTATAGGTCTCTGTGCAATTCCAAGTTGCTTTTCAGTTGGTTTACATACATACACAGATGCATACATAGATGCATATATACATACACATATATCTATATAAATGGATATCGGAATAAGGCCATTAAAAAAATATATATAGTTTTGTTTACGTCTCGTTAGCGTTTAACTCCAGTCAAAGGAAATTATCGCGTAATGAACACATGCTCTTATCATGCCAAAGAAAGAATTCCCAAGAAGTCATTTCCCAACCAATCAAAGCCCCCTTGTCTTCAAGAGTGGAATCCAGTCTCAATTTGTTGTAATCAGCTAAATGATTTAAAACAAAATAAACTTCCTTTTCAACGAATAGGGTATACATTGGATTCATGAAAAATCCACTAATATTCAAATGGCTATACATAAGATTTATCTCATTGGTTAGGTTTGAAACAATATTCAACGAAGTTAGAAATAAGTATACTATAGCCTTAAAGACAGCGGTTTCACTGAAACTAGCTTTAAATGTGATGGAAATAAAATCAAATAGAATGAAATATGGTAGCAACAGAAAAGCAGAGGTTGTTGGGAAATCCTTTGGTATAAACCACCATTCAACCTATTGGTAGAAAAACAACTTAAGAAAAATATTCCTCTAATTAAGAGACCCCCACCAACCTACTGAGTGAAACATTCATCAAAAACAAACTGAAAATTATTTATAGGTGAACGAATTATTTTATCAAGTTCATAACAAAGCATAACGATGTAGTAATTGAAGATAATACTAATTCAGAGAACATGAATAAACCAGATTGCAATTGTACGAACAGAAACGAGTCCCTTTGCAAAACGAATTTCTCAAATCGAACATTGTACGCAAAGCTAAAATATTAACCCAAGAGATACCCTTAGAAATGGAATATAATACAAGAATGTCGAAAACATCTTTTGAATTTATATTAGCCAATCATATATCATCATTTACTGACATAAAATACAAAAAAAAAATTCATCACTGTCGATATATTATTGGAGACTAACCGATAGTAACCTGAAACCCATAGTAAAATGGAAAAGATTGAAACAAATACACATATACCGGAATATTGAAACCCCATGCTACTTATACGTTAACGAAAGAGTCGAAATTTGCACTTTCACCTATAGAACAAATAACAAAAAGTAGAATTATTAAATAGGAAAAAAGAACTAGCATTAAAATGCCGGCACTGCTCATTTCTATTAAATTTAACTATTATTTCTATTAAAAAACATAACATAATACTGCAGAATCGGTAATGTTTTTGCTGTGGTATGGTCCATCAGTGCTTACGAAATTTTTCACTCGCTGACCTCCTCAGGAACCTTGACACAAGGTCAGATACATGAGCACTCACTGAAGAATCAACTCTTTAGCAACAGCTTGCCAAACTAATGTTATCAAGAGACGTGGTGAAATACGAGAAGCAAAGCAAAAATATTATTTATTAGCAGTAACATTTACTAATGAAAATAGCGATCAGGTGACATTTTTTTAGCTATTTCCTTACTTGACTATACTGGAAATTGCACTTGATATGCAAGTTACGCTGAATTGTCGAAATTGCCTGACTGGCTAAATTTATTAGGCTTTTCTTCAAAAAAAATCGTTTGGTTTCATTTTGATTACATAAACTTTTGGAAATGAATAGTTATTTTATATCTTTGTTCTGATAAAATGAACTTTTGATGAAATTAAAACTACGTTTTCATTCATATTTTGGAGAAGAAGTTGAAACTACGCATTTGCTTATTGTTTTGTAAAAAAAAGTTTGATTTCAATTCGATTGCATAAACTTTTAATTGTAAAAAGAAGAACAGTTGCTTTATGCATTTCTGTTTATGAAATAAACTTTTTTTTAAATCAAATTGAAACTACGTATCTATTTATGTTCTGTAATAGAAGTAAATACGTATTTATTTTTGTGAAGAACGTGTTTCGTTTCACTATAATTTCATTGGCGTTAGATTGTAAGAAAATAGTTGTTTTATATCTTGTTTTGATTACATAAGAAATTGGTCAAATTGAAAGTATCTATGTATTTATTTTATGAAAAGAAAAGGTCAAACCTTGCCGATTTGGCAATTTTACCGATTCAGCGATACATACATTCATGCTTCTCAACCGCAACTCAAGTCAACTAAGAACGGAGGGAATTTCACTTTAAGACCATTTAAAAAAGGTAACGGCGTTTGGAAGGAACCCAGAAAGAGAGTGGCTAAAGAGTGATTAAGAGTATTTCCAAGTTGTTGTTTCAATAAAAAGAGAGAATGATAAGAAAGAGGAAGTATCGGTACGATGGATAGATACCATGTAGAGAATGGACAAAAAGAGGAATGGTTTCCCTTTTTTACGTCAAAAAACGTCACAATATTCCTTTTTCCTTCCAAATCCATTCCCAAGATAGAAAAATAGAGAACACAAGAAAGAAAGAAAGAAAGAAAGAAAAATGCAGACTATACAGTGTTTATAATATCGGGTCCGAAGTGAAGGTTTCAATCCTGCCTCGCGGTACTGGATGGGATAATGGAAAGTCTATAGCCACACTGAAAAGATGTAATACATCGAAACAGCTGTCCGTTGATGACACAATAATACATATATATATATATATATATATATATATATATATATATATATATATATGTGTGTGTGTGTGTGTGTATTTTTTCATTTCCCAATGAATAATGTTGCATTTAAAATGATATTTCTTGTTTTATTTTACAATAAATTATTTATTTCTGTTTTGGACTTTTCAGTGTGGGTTAAGTTGAAAACTAAATTGGAAGCAAATAGTTTCATTACAGAGACAAATAACGCCAACTGCAGTTAAAAACTGTGTATAAAACTTCGCAGCTCGAAGATGGCGATGACTTCTGTTCTTTTCCATATGTGTGTCTATTTGATTGTTTCAGTATTCTAGTACTCCCGGGCATACTATTTTGTCAACAGATTTGAAAATTGGCGTCCGTACTCCACTAGACCCCTTCTAAAAATGCCTCTGATTTTTAGGAAAAAGCTTTTTCAACACTTGCCTATTATTATTTTTTCACTCTATTTAAGAAATCTTCCAGTAGAGAACGCCAGTGATAAAATCCGTAGAATTCATTCCGACCATATTAACTCTTTACATGAATTCCTTTGCATGACAACGGTTGTTCAATTATTGTTTATAATTGCCAGTCTGTTTTTCTTGTTATTGCTTTGATCAATGGATGACCGTAATCCAAAATTCTTGAAGTGATTTCAGTACTAAAGATACTAATTCAACTTACATAATACAGCATGTGTGTTGGTTGCTTGTTTAGTCACCTGCCACGCAAGAGTTACTCCCCTTATAAGACTTCCCTTATTTCGGTATTTTTTTCAAGAGAGAGACGATTGAAGTCAATAATATTTGAATTCTGTGATAATTTCTCAAATGAGATTGCTTCATTTTTTCTTCCGATCAAGAGATATAAGGTAATTGCAACTGACAGATTACTTGAACGTTTCAACCATTTTTGACGGCAATGGTAAGCTCGTGTCAGACAATACTGAAAGAGTCGGAAGGTTCATCAAATAAAATGGTGTCCCCTCAAACAGGCAGTAAATTTTCTCAGCTCATAATATCCAAATATGCAACTGTGTCTTCTCCGACTCAATGAGGCTGAAAAGCTCGAGGGGCAGCTAGAGTTGGGAGGGGTCGAACACTCTAGTCGTGTAAATTGCAACCCTGGCTCGAATTGGGTATCTTATATGCCATTTGTCAACAGTTCTGAATCCCAGTAAGTTTGTGCTTTTTGTGCTTGGTGCATTTCAGCTGCTCAAAATTAGTCTTGCAGAAAAAGGGTGTTTTTTTGCTGTTGTTTTGAAATTGTTCGCGGTTACGCATTTTGTGAAGAGATATGAGTTCCCACACTGGAAGCAGCAAAAGATGAGTTTGGGAAGACGTAAAATAGGGAAGAGGGTTTGAGGGCCTGGAGGGAAAGGAGAAGGGAGAGAAGCAATGACAAGAAGGATGTACATAAATGCTTCAGCTCAAGATATAGATACAGTAAAAGGGATCGTGCGTGTGTGTGAAAGGGAGAGGGTGGGGAGAGAGAGAGCAATCGAAAGACAAGAATAAACAGTTATATATATATATATATATATACATATATATATATATATATATATATAGAGAGAGAGAGAGAGAGAGAGAGTCAGCAAAACAGAGATAGGCAGAGACAGAGAGCAGTTGAGAGAGACTAATGAGCTGTCAATATTGTCTGCTCTTTCTCTGTCCGAATCCATGGATGCTTCCACTGAAATGTAACAATACTTCCGATAAAAATGTCTCTTACTCAACACTTATGTAAAATGTGATTATTTCCATGAAAGAAAATGTAACACATTTTTCACAAAAAATATTTCATAAAGAATTCTGAATATCACGGCTTTCTAACAAAAGGAAAGTTACTGTATAACAGTGGTTCTCAAACTTTAAGGTATGACGGCAAACATATATATATAAGTTGAATGATTTGTGCACTGCACAATATGTATATATATATAATCATATACATATATATGCATTATTGTGTCATCCACAGAGAGCTGTTTCGTTGTATAACAACTCTTCAGTGTGGCTACAGACTATCGATTCTCCCATCTAGTACCACGAGGCAGTATTCAAACATTCGCTTCAGAAGTTAAGTGATATATCTATTTAGGTTATATTCCCATCCACCAGAGTACTCTATTCCCATGGAAGAGCATATATATATATATATATATATGAGCTGAATGGTTTGTGCACCGCAATATATATATATATATATATATATATATATATATATATATATATATATATATACATACATACATATATATATATATATATATATATATATGAATAAATAAATAAATAACTATATACATTGGGGATTATCAATCAGAAAAATTGAAAAGGTGAATAATCAATGAATAAGTTTCTTCTCTCAACTTTTGTTGGGCAGTGATCACTAAGAGTCCTGAATTAAAAAAAGAAACAAAAACAAAAAAAACAAGTGAACATAAAATAAGGGCTTGGTGTAACATAAATTCCCATTGCAAACTGAACCAACTCCAAGAATAATTAGGAGGAAGAATAAAAAAAAGACATTTTTTTTCAAACATAATGAGTAAATATTTCAATGTTTAACCTTTTAGCTCCATCAGTGTGGCTTACACGCAGGATACATACATACGTACACACGTTCGTACGTAGTAAGGTGGTCAGGCAGCCCAACTTGACAACTGAAAGAAACTTATGTTGAGAGTTTTGATGGCAGTTTTGGTTGACTGTTCATCATATACATTAGCATATTATATAAAGACCTGTTTGTTTGAAGGACGCAGTTTACTGTTTGAGCACTATCCCACTTCCACATAGCAGTAAACTTTGAAGTGGTAGTAGTAGAAGAGGTCACTTTAAAATTGAAATGAATTAGAAGAAAACATTTCAGTATTCAATGAATGAATCAGCATACTGATATGTGTAACTTTTTTGTTGTTTTATTTTTTATATCTTATTTTTTTAAACTTCAATCCGTCGTTAAAATGGTTGATATCGCACAAATCTGGTGATAAGACCACTGAACACGTACTGGACACATTCAAGGCTAAAAATACTAGCTTGTGTACTTGGAATAATTTATACGGCACACTTGTGAGATAGCTGTGGCACACTAATGTCAGATAACTGCTGAACACCATAACCAACTGCGTGGATCCCCAAATATCATTTGCAAAAACTTTTGCCAGCTAAAAATAAGATATTGTGACAAACTAGACAAGTTCTGATAAGTATAAGCTCCGCGATGCCAATGATGATGAGGTCTGGTGAATCTTGAGGAAGGTCTATGTCCAACGACAGACGTTGGGAGTCTGTTGCTGCAGCTGACGATGATAATGATGATTGGGTCGCGGTACACAATTTGGGAACTACTGCTGTAATATCCTTGAACAGACTTCTCAACACCAGATATCAACCTCACATATTCGTGATAAAATGTGCCTGTAGAAATTAGAGATTGGGGTCGATTGGGGTGGAAAGGTCGGGTGCCTCTGGCGTCTTAGCTCAGAGACAGTCTGGCGCCAAAGAAGAAAGCCTATAACAAACTGTTACGAATATTCATTTAATAAACGATGACAGTTTTATGCGAAGATCTGACGGTCTAGGTCCGATTTTTTTCAATCTGCTCAGCGATCGCAAAAACTAAACTACATTGTCAAAAAGAAGAAAATAGACACTTGTAAAATACAATTATCTGACTTGGCGTTTTCTAGAAGAAAAAAAGAGATGTGGAAAGTGATAAAATACAACCCAAACAAGAGACCGGAGCAATCTGATGAAAAACTGAAGTCAATGATCTGATATGTTTTATGTTGTTCAACTACGTCAACTCCTTATTATTTAAAAGATAAAACTAGTTCCCAACCATCGTCACTATCGTCCGAAACTGATCCTGTTTCCAGAAATCTCTAACCGGTGTGCCTTTGTAGTTAGTTTCCATTTCCCATCTTGATAATCTTGACATGCCTCGCGACCAGTCTTGCAAAAAGGAAAATCAAAAATTAAATATCACCTTAACACTGGGTGTGGCAAAGCTGTAGTTGCGTACACATCACAAATCACCAGTTGTCTCCAGGTGACTGGCCATAAAGTCACAAACCCAAAAGTCACAGAACTAAAAGCACAATGTAGGTGGCACTCTGAGCCACCTACAAAACATAACCAGCCATAAAGGCACAGGACTCAAAGACACTGACCGAAAGAGTTTAACAAATAAAATATGTAATATTCTAAATTAATTTGTCCTAATCAAGTAATGTATTGTTTTTATTGGTATATTTGAATAGATAAATACTGTTTCATGATTTTTTAAAGAAATTAATTTCCATATTTTGATCATTTGCTCGGTTAAGGTGAATTAAGGAAGTCTCGCAGGCTATCTCAGTTGATATTCGAACTCATCTCACCGATTCTATTTCCCGTACTGCATCCTGTATGCAGCGCGACCACGCCTATGAATCACCGTGCAATAAATATTTTTAATGCTACCCACAAATTTTGAGATTTTCTGGTAAATAGAAAGAGGTTCAGTCATTAGGCTGTGTTACCAAAAAAAGCAATCACCATATTGCTCTTGCACCAAGTTGGGTCATTTGATCGTAGATTTATACAAAGATTATTATGTGTTCAAATTGGTACATGAATAAATGATAATAATCATCATCATCATCCTTTTATCGTCCGTGGTTGGACTTTCCAAAGGGTTCCCCACAATTTTCCATCATGGGTGTCGCGGAGCCAGTATTTTCTGTATTTGTGTAGTTTGCCTCCCTATCTTGTATTCTGTCGGCTTCGGTTTCGCATGTGATCTCTGGGGTACCATGTTGTGAGTTGCAATGTCAACCGGTTGTCTGCCATCTTCGCAACATTACCGGCCGATTGCAAGAAAAATCAACACACCGAATTAATTATTTCTTTTTTTTTCTGTGTTTCCGAAAAAAAGCACAATGAAAATTTAGAATAACTTTTTATTGCATTGAGATTTGAACAGGAATTCCAGCCATAGAAACTTCAGATTCAATAAAACCTTTCAATTAGTTCTTATGCTTCGGTTGTGTGACCACAGGAAGCGTTTGAAAGGGCTTGGTTCTTGTTGGGAAGGAACCAAAGCTGCTTACTCAGCAACCCTCGCTAGCTGATTCGACCTCTCGACAAAACATTCATAGATCACATCGAGAAATCAAATGGCAGACTGTTTGCAATGTTGGGTCAAGAGGCAGAAGAGTCTGTGGCTTTCAACTCTGTGTCGACGTGTAGGAAGAAAAGACTATTTGAATTTCGGTTCCAAACCAAGTTTATTTTCAAATCGTTACGTATCTGAAGCATAAGAACTCAAATGTTTCGGGATAGTCTTGGCACACGTGTAGTTCTGACAGAATTTCAGTACAAAATCTCAATGCAATAAGAAGATATTCTAAATTTCCATTGTTCGTTTTTTTTATCTGAACACCGAGGACGCTTTTTGCTTCAAGTAACTGACCTTTGTTTCATAAACTTTAGTCAAGAATTCAATATTCGTCTCAAAGGTAAAATTATTCTCTGCTCTCTACACTTCTTCAGTTCTCCCAGGTTGTTTGATCCCACATAAGCCATGAAAAATGAGAGCAAACATGTCTGCTAACCGCTTGGTCACAGCAGGAGTGGAAAAACATTGACTTTTAAAATAAATACCACTTATCTCGAAATCTTAAAAGCTTAGTTCATATTACACTGTTTCTCGGCTCAAATCTTTTTTTATCTAGAATCATCGATTGTTGGATGAGCGAAGTGGACATTGGTAAGTGATACGTCCATTTTACTTGCTAGGTCCAAATGAATATATATCGTTCGATCCTTTCTTAAACATCCAGAACATTTTGACAGATCATGTCAAGTCTAAATAAGAAATGAAAAAGGTACATCCATATTGTACAAAAGCATGTTATCATCAGTAAAGATCTATCTATCGAATCACTGTTGCCCCTCAAATGGCCCACCTGACTAACCAATCAACCAACCAAATGGGCTACAGATTCTTCTGCCTGTATGTAATTGTACGTGTGTGTCTCCGGGCGTCCGTGGTCATATTTTGGGGACTTGGAAATATTATTGAGTATATTTTTAGAAACAATCTAAAATCGGTAATTTTTTTGTTGTTGAAGGAGTGCTTTTTGTGTCACTTTGGCCATCGTAGACAAACAATGACCAAATCTTGAGTTGGTAATTTTTTTTCTGGTGATTTTCTTGATAACTAGTGCTGGCGCGCACGCGGATAACAGTGATTCATTTTGGCGACGTACGTATCAATTTATGGATTGGTAGCAAACTATAATGGAGATAGAATAGGGAATTCTTCCGTGTGCAGATTATTCTCCAGGCAAGTCACCTTCAGACGATCATTCATTTCGCTCCTTGCAACCTCCCTACCTGGTCAATTGTAATAACAATTTCAAAATATCAAAAGTTTCTCGAAGAATCGGTCATATAATCATTGTTCTTTGATGATGGATTACTCAATTTAGCTGAAAGGTGACGGAAACTCACAAGGAAAACAACGAAAATTTCTTGATTGTTGAATGATGTCGCTTTAAATTTATATCAGTGGTTACCAAATAGATGCTACCGCCCCTTTGAGGGCACTGGATGACTCAAAAGGGGCATTGGAAAAGCAATAGGTCAGAAGGGGAGCTTAGAAAGACAAAAAGTGGTGAGAGGGCAAAGGGCAAAGGATACAAACTGATACCTCTTACTCATGAAGTAGTAGGTGTGAAAAGCTGATTTCACAGTGGAGCTGTTTAATGTTTTCTGGGTTTTTTTTACGTTGAAAAAATTACATCAAGTTATCCTATGTTATCTCAACTGAATCAGTATTTTATCAATTTGGAAAAAACTTACGAATAAACTTCAAATAAATCTACAGTAAAATCAATTTTCTAGATATACGGCTTCATGGCGGGTTATCGAACGCTTATAATTTTGGTTTTAAATTACTGGCTCGAATTGAAAAAAATTTCAAAATCTCCTTTTCAATGAATCATCCGTGTCCAACTTTATTGGGAATGATGAGATGTAATTTAAGCTTTAAAAGGGGTGGTAGTCCAAAAAAGGTTTAGTAAATATTGATTTCTAAGAGGTTTTGTTCCTGCTTTGGAAACTAGTTCGCTTCTATCGTTAACTACTGCGCTATGGTGAATCCATTTTATTACTTTTTTGTGATGTCAGTATACGATAAAACATTATTATCACATATTGCACGTATCTCATATCAAACCTCAATTTAGTGGGTTATCGTTACCTTCACACTTTCAAAATGGTTACCACTCCAGTTGCAGGGTTAGTGTTTTTAGGGTTTGTATTCTTAGGGTTAGTGTCAGGAGAGTAATGTTAGGATTGGAGCGAAGGTTATTGTCGTCAGCTTCTTGACTTAAAATGCGCTAACCACTTTGCAGCAGGAGTGGTGGCCATTTTAAAACAACAAAGATCACAGTTGCTAATTGATTGTTTCTAAAACCTTTTGGACTACTGTTTCCCTTTAGTGCATTTAATTCATCAGCACCCAAACCCCGTAAAGACAGTCAAACATGATACATCAAAAAGTCAATTCTTTTTCGTAAAATTTAAGCATTTATTTTATAACTAAAATATAAGCCCATGAAAAAATATTTGATTAATTGATATGAAACTAATTAATTAGGATGGTGGATTAGATGCGATAAGACTAATCATCCTTGTCATTGTACGCCGCCTCCTAACCAACCCTTTGCTATCCGGATCCCTTCTCGAGACAACGAGGGCCCCCAATGGGGTGGTAGAAGAGCCCTCTTTAGGAATGACAGATTTCATGATTAAGATCAATTTCACAAAGCATTACTTCCACATGGAAGTCTTTTATTGCGGTAATCCAAAAGGAATCTTCAAAAATGAATAATTGTTTCAGATTTTTTCATCTGGTTTTCATTCTCTCAACTCTTTGGTTTCAGAAGAAAACCATGCAATACGCTTCTTTGAGCATTTGGTGTGGTTGAAGATATTTATCAGTAGGAAAGGCGGGGGGTTAAACTCGTCTTACCAAAATTGATCAACCAACAATACAAAAAGAACGGAGGTAAAAATAAAAAACAAACAAACAAAACAATTATTGATATTGAATTACTTTAAAGAGGAACAGATCTGGTTAGTCACAGAACGAAAACCATCACGAGAACAACATCTTTTGCCAGCATGACGTGTTGGGGATGATCAATTGAAACATTAGACAAAGAGGTGATTGATGAATAAATTACTCATTTCGCCCTCTGTTGGGTAGTAATCGCTGAAAAGTCTGAATGTTTAAAAAAAACAACTACGCACTAATTTAGCAAAATTTTACATTGCAAACTGAAACTCCCAACTAGATACCTAGTCAAGGGAAAAGACAAAAAAGATTTTTGTTGGCATAACAAGGAATGAATGTTTAAATTTACAGCCCTCTAGATCCTCTGCTAGTAAGTGTGAAACATGCATATATATGTACGTACATGTAATACATACATGCATGCATAACCAACCAGGCAGCCAGGCAGCCAGGCAGGCCAACTTGGAAACTGAAGAAACCTACGTTGACAGTTTTGTTGACAGTTATGTTCGCCGGTTTCTAATGAGGTTTGCCCAAATACTTTCCTGCTGAGCTATGATGTGAACCAGAAGAGTTGATCTGAAAGAGATGGAATGAACATAAAGAATGATTTTGACTAAATCATATTTAAGATTTCCGTCGAGATAAAAATCCAGTGAGCTTGAAATGCATGGGATGTTCAGAATTTAGGCCGTCGCTCAACAGCACAGAGCAGGGGTACCAATTGAACAACCGTAGCCATCAAAAGTGTTCCTTTTTTTATATTTGCAAGTTTTTATGTATTTCGAAGTAGAGTATAACACCCAGTATCAAAAATTGAAAAATAACTTCTAATTAGCCAACCCTGGCCCCGAGAGTCCAGGTTCAATCTATGGTAGGATTTTTGAATTATCCAACGGTTAGAGACGGCCAACCAAACCTGTCAGAAAGACTGTCAGGTTTCTTCAGTTTTTAGAGTTGGCCCGACTGGCTGGCGATGTATGTATTTGTCACGCGTACAGACCGCGCCAATGAAGGAAGACATTTGCATTATTACGTCTACAAACCCCTTTTTTCTCACTCCCTCCCCCAAATAGCTTTTCGGGTTGGGGGGTCAATTTACAAAGTATAAGTTTATGCTACATTGGTCTCAATTTTGTGCTTAGCTATGTTCGTTTTTTTTTTTTTAATTTGGACTTTTTAACAATCCAACAAAAGGCAAGAGAAGTAATTTATTCATTGATTATCCTATTTTATTTTAATTGATCATCCCAAACATGTCAGGCTACTCTACGACATTGGTCATATGATAGTTTCTATTCAGTGGCAATCCAGACCTGTTTTATTCAATAAGTATTTGGAAGTTCCCAGCGTCCTCTTACAAATCCCGAAATACATGTTTGTACATTTTGGGAGGGGTACGCGACCCACCTCGGTACACAGTTTAAAAACCACAGCTCCCTTTTCTTCTTCATAAACCTCACATTTTTCTTGGTTTGATCTAATGTAAAGTTCTTGCACGTAATGCTGATACTATCAGTATTGAGAAATAACTGCTCTTAAACATGCAACGGACTATCCACCAAAAAGCTGAGATTCAAGCCTCCTTGAATTTTGGGTGGACAGGATGATTTTATGGTGAGCCACACAGGTGCAACTGAAGTTGTATCATGGTGTAGATGGATTGCCAGACTGTAATAAATGTAGTCCGTTATTTGTACAACATACCTATGTTGATCTTGTTTATCAGTTGTTTATAAATTGTTCATATGTTGTTTCACGTGAATATCTGTGTGTAATGCTGATACAGGTATCGTCAAAAAACAAGAAGTAACTACTCTTGAACATGCAATCAATAGAAGGCTATCCACCCAAGACAAGAAGATCGAGGTTCCTTGAATTTGGGGCGGACAGCATCACTCTACTGTTTTCTCCACAGGTGTTGCTGAAGTGGATGTAATTTGATTAATAATGACTTTTCAATCTTGTTTAGATAACAGTGTGTCTGTTGCGTGATGAAAGTTAATGAAGTTTTGTCATGATCCGAGCAGTGGGGTCCTTATCAGAGCTGTTGAATTTCAATCGGATTGCCCTTTTTGCAGCTTTTAGTCCATGAATGAATATCTATTAGCAATTATCACTTTGGTAGATTTGCGCCGGTGTGATGCCGTGTCGGATGATGGCCAACTGAGAAGCCTAGGATTCGTCCTGTGGTATCAAAAATCACTCGGCTAAGTCTCGAGAGAAAAGTAAGACCTGGGGAAGCACCGTTCCATTGCATTAAAGGTGTGGGTTAGGCTTGCTCTGACGCCTTTGCAACTGTAATTCCGGGGACTGGAGGAATTTTTTTTCGCTCTCCCGTTTACGGAACCCCATATTAAAAACAATCATCACATTTTGCTCTTGTGAGGATGTGAGTGAGTAAGAAAGTGCAGTATCTGTTCCCACGTCAACGGAATATAACATTAACTTTCTGTTTTTAATTTGAAACGTTATTATGATTGTATTCGTAATCGTTCTTTCACAAATTTCATTGAAATCTAAATTTTTTTTTTCGAAGACAAACATTGCTACGAATTATTTTCATTGTTGTCACTGAAAATCATGCGAAATAGTGTTCTCGTTTTCTATTCTATACATTATCTTTTTTTCATTATTTCTCTTATTTCTGTTTATTTGTGCACAGTTTTTAACATCGAGTGAACGAGGTTGTGAAACTTCACTATTTACAATCGGAAGCATCTCCCTTACAGGGTGCCTATTTTTTTTATTATTGTTTCCATCATGAACGTTGAATTTTTTGTTACAATTTCTTCGTTGTTTTTTCTCTCATTGATTCTCTTATATCCTTTTTGCATAAGCAACGTTCCCAATATTGAACAAACGAAGGTTTGAACTTTTACAATTTACATTCCCTACGTCGAGCCAAATACAATCATTATAACACTCAATACTGGAAATGGGAAGTTCGTTGACGTGAGAAGAATGACTACTCTGCTCTGATCTTGAACTAACGGCGGCTAAAGTTGCATTCAGATTGAGAACCCGGTAATTTATTTCCTAAGTTCAAGGGGCAGCAATAATTGACATCGATGACTTCTGAGATCACATAGAGCAACTCAGGTGAGCTGAAAGATTGCAAAGAACCAATGCCATGACTGTTCAGACGGACAGAATGGCAAAACTTATCATCCACAACAACTGCCCAACACTAGCCGTGCAAAATGATCTCAAGAGCATTTGTGCAAAAACAATATTCAGTCTCACGAGATAATGAAAAAGAGCATTTTTCTACAAAGACTGACGATTGGCACAATCTTTGCCTACTTTTAAAACGATTAGCTCATTTTTTTTCCGTATCGTTTCTGATGCTAAAGAAATTTCTACTAATTCCACAAAGATAGGATCGTTCGATGACGTCCAGTCAATCATAAAGGAGTGTGTTCTGGAGGGTTTACGTAATATTATCTCACGCTGTCTAGACCACCATATAAATCTGTTGTTCATGAATTAATGGTCCACCTGGCGACTGTTATTCAGTTGGTTGGAGACTAGTTAGTTTACACATTGAGCGTTCAGTTAGTGAATGAAGATTGATGCGTTTCAAAAGAACTTTGCCTATTCTACGACCATTTTATGCTCAATGCTCATCTCTACTTTGGATTTTCGATTCAGTGCCGCCATTTTAAATATCGTTTCCTGCATATTTAGTTCAATGGATAGAAATAATGAAATTAACCGAGAGACAATTTTTTCTTGCCAGGAAAAGCATGATTCCAACATAAATATCAAATTTGCAATCCTTCTCAGAGAAAGACCGTCAGATTTTGATATTCATATCTTGGACTTCCCCTCCCTTTCACGCAAAATACACATTTTCTGAGAGGGACGCCCAGGTGTTTTTCGATCTAATATACCATCATCATCGGCCTTTTAGCGAGCGTTGTTGGAAATAGACCTTTTCCAAGATTTGCCAGACCTCTCTATCATTGGCATCAAAGAGCCAAAACTTTCTGAACTTTTCAAGTTCGTCATGCCATCTTATATTTTGTCCGCCCTAATTTTGCATATGATGTTTTGGAGGTCCACATTGTAAGTCATGATGTCAATTAATTGTCTGACATTCTTGCTCCTGCAACATAACCAGCCCATTACCATTCAAGTTTTCGCATGGATTCTATGGTATCATTGGCTCCTGTTTCTTTTTCTCTAATTCATTGTCATATTTTGTGATCTCTCCATGTGAGGTTGAGCATGGTTCTCTCTTGTCTACATTACATGTTTCTCAACATAGGGATCAGTCTTTTGGTTACGTTCCATGTTTCAGCTCCATAGGTGACCATCGGTGGGATGCATTGGTTGTTCACCCTTCTGTTTTACACTGGCGGAATGTTCTTGTTTCTGAAGGTTGCTATGCACTGTCGACAGCTAGCCCACGTACTGTGATTCTTTGCTTGATTTCAGGTAAATGCCGAGGTCTACTTTTTCCAATTCTGTGTTCTTGATCTGATACGAATCATCCTAAAAAAATATAATCAAAGCCCCTTATAATGTTCCCCTACGATTTCTCCGAATAAAAACACGCGCCAATTGCATGAATAAAATTCTAATTTACTGCAATATCAGTGACAAATGAAGGGTCTCCCAGAGGAAATGTTGGGAGTTTGAAAGAAATGGACTTTTTCAATTGCATTGAACTTATGAAATATCAAAAACATGATGTTGATTTTATTGTGTATGGTCGATATTCCCTGGATATTAAACTATAGGGAAAAGTAATTGAATGATATTTTTTATCAGTCACGTAAAATCAATAACGTGAAATTTTGTTTCTATACGTTGCCAGAAGAGTCCGCCTCGTAAAGCTGGGTAAAATGACTCCTGTCAACAGTTTTTGCTTCAATGAAAAAAAAAATACAGCACACACTCAAAAATATGTGTACATAACTGATGGTTTCTCAACAGAGATTTTACAAATAACGTCTTATTTAGCATTGAACAATTTTGGAGTTGTGGATGACTGCTCCTGATATAAATTCATACATTCATACATACATACATACACACATGCATGCATACATACATGTATACATACATACATACATGCACACATACATACATACATGCATACATGCATACATAAATGCACACATACATAATGCATACATAATGCATACATACATACATGCATACAAACATACATGCATACATACATACATAAATGCATACATACATACATGCATATATACATGCATACATACATACATGCATACATAAATGCATACATAAATGCATACATACATACATGCATACATAAATGCATACATACATACATACATGGATACATTCACAACCAGCCAACCAGACCAACTTGAAAAGTGATAAAACCTATTTTGACTATTTTGGTGACAGTTGACGGTTTTTTATACAAGATGATATGAATTCTTGTAGATGGAATCGTGAATTGAACCGCTGTGGCCATTAAAGATGGCAAAAAGTTCATATATACGTATGTTTGTTTGTGCGTTTCAGTGCTCCTGGTCATACCATTTTGTCTACAGACATGAAAAATATCACCAGTACTCCATTGGACCCTTCCTAAAAATATATTTTGATTCGGGGGAAAAAAAGACTTTTCGACCTTTTCGGACTTTACTTGGACGTGATTATTAATAAAATCCAGATTCTCCAGAATCTGGATGTTAGGGTTTTTTTTTTTTTTTTTTTTTTTTTTACTCCATTTCAAATATTTCCCTGTGGAAAACGTTTGTGATGTTATGAAGAGAATCGATCCTGACCACACTAATTCTTCGATTGAATTTTTTCTCTTTACATCACTATAACTACTGTTGACCAATTATTGGTCGTGATGGCGAATTGGGTGATTTTTCTGACTCGACGTAAAATCCCAAACACCACAATGAATAAAAAAAAACTACATATACAATCGAATTTATGGCGAGAACGGTTTCACTTGACGCTGTTTCAATAGAAATCATGGTTTTCAGGAGGAGCCTAACAACGTCACTAATGGGGGAGTGCTTGTATACTTTAAAAGTCATTGAGGATATGAAAACTAACCGCGTGTCGGCTACCTGTGGTGTGGGTCCCGACGCAGGGGATACAAAGACCCTACGTTTCGAGAAGCATATGGCCTAGAAAAAATGCTTTTACATCTGCTAGCTATGAAATTCTTGTATACACCGGGTGAAAATTGTACTGGTTAGTCATAGAATAGAAAGCGTCACGTGACAAAAGTCTTTTGGCAGCATGCTTTGTTGGGGATGATCAATTTGAAAGTAGGTGAGAAAGTGATGATCGATAAATATATAAGGTACTTTTCTCTCATTTTGTAAAGCAACAATCATTAAAAGAGACTGAGTTTTCAAAAAAACAAAAAACAAAAAAAAATCAAAACAGACGAATGTGAATGCTGCTGGACGCAAACTAAGGGATCAATTTGGCATAAATTTACATTGCAAATTGAAGAATACCAATTAAAATCTGACCCAAATTTTAAAAAAAATCAAAAAAGATATGAGCGCGTGTGTGTGTGCGTGTTTAAGGGGGTCAGTTATAATCACACATGCGTCAAAACACGTATTACATACATGTACAATCATATGAATACGTCGGAAAGAATAGCACGTACAAGTATGATCTGGAGCAGCATGGGAACATGCTGTGTTGGGGATGATTAATTAAAAATTAGAACAAGGGGTGATCAACATATAAGTCACTTCTCTCGCACTTTGGAAGGCAGCAATCACTAAAAGAGACCCAGGTTAATGCTACCGGACACGATTGAAAAGATCAATTCGGCAAAAACTCAATTTAACCCCCACTACACACACACACACACATTTTAATCCCCCCAAAGTAGGGGGTATAAACAAAATAACATGTGCATGTGTGTGTGTGTGTGTGTGTGTGTGTGTCTAATGGGGTTAGTTATAAGCACACGTGTGTAAGGACACACAACATATATGTGCATTATCATGCAAATACATCGAAGAGCTTAGCACATACGAGTACGATCAAGCGTTTTCAGATCATCCACTGACATAAAGACATACATCCAGCCAGCTAAACGAACTTGAAAACTGAAGAAACCTATTTTGAAAGTTTTGTTGACAGTTTTGGTTGATGGCTTCTAATATCTATCTCTGTGACTGCTCTCATCATTAGGGATGATGCTGTGGCTGTTGCTATTGGTGTGTGTGTGTGTGAGTGTGTGTTGGCATCGTCTTCAGGGGTCACTATAGTCCAGTGAGGACTGCTTTACGCATTAGACACTTTCATTCATATTCAGTATCCCTTGTGGAGATTGAATTACACGCTACATTACACCTGGATGCTGAGAAAAACAGATGAAAGCATCTTAATATCTTTCCAAGAGAAGGAAATGTCCTTAGCGGCATAAGGGAGGGACAGATTTAAAAGCAAATTATTATTGTATACTTCTGAGCATTTAAAAGAATATCTTTCTTCAAAGGAAAATTAGAGTTACTTGCTCACAACCCAGTGGTCAGCGAACTCGTCTCGTACATCATTTCTGCAGTAGAACGAGTTTTGTTCCCAATACGTCTCCCATTATTCTGGCCTCGCGTTATCTCAATATAGAGGATAATTCTTAGGGACAGAGAGGTGCCAGAGGTTGGTGTTCGAGTTCTGGATAAGAGTCAGGATTTTGAATGATAATCTTCACTCCTTAGTTCCAGGGTTCACGCAACACAATGTTTCAGTTTCTACTGAACATGATTGAAAACTTCCATTATCTTAGCCGGACTATCATAAAGAAAAAAAAAACTAGAAATAAGTACTTTATGAACAATTACAAGAGGTACTTATTGTCACTCAATGTACAACTGATCCTGAAATCGAAACAAGGACCTCATCCATTTTTTTTACACGCCCGATAGAACTTGACAGGTATCATCCACTATTAGTCGGCCATGGATAAACCATTACTGCAGACCTTTATTGACATCAACTCGAGCGTCTATAATACTTGAAATGTACTGCTTTGATGAGAAAGAAATGGTGTCATATCCCAGCGTGATTAAGTAAGTCCTTACTCAGCAGAACAAACCCAGGAAAAAACAGACATTAGGCTAGGGTGATTTACCTCAGGTTACTTATTCACCAGACCTAGCACCCTCCGATTACTGTTTCTTTCAATCACTGTAATATTTTCCATGCGACAGGATGTTCAGAAATAATGAAAGCGTCTGTTAAAGTTTCTCATCGTTTTTCTTATCAAAAACTCCGGAATTTTATCGGTAAGGAAAAGAGAGCAAATGCTCTTACGATGGCATTTCCTCGTTATTAATTAGAGAAATTACGTCTATCGTTATTTATATTCAATTTAATTGAGTTCGTACTCTGTTTTGTCACCTTGCTGAAAATACCATACGGGTTCTCTCTGTCAACCGAAAGTAGAGTGCCCCACGAAAACTTTTGCAAGCCGAGATGATAAAAGGCGAATAACCAATTACTGTTTATCTATATAGGAAAACATTTTGAGCATTCCCAGACTCAGAGATAAATCAAGATAAAGCATAGATGCTCAAATCCACTGTTCAAAACTATAGCGGGTTGAGTACTGTCGTAAAATTGAAGTAGCGTAAAGCGAATGGGAAATATCTGTATTAGTTTCCGAATAACACGCGTACATAAATTTGGCACATAAGAGTTAAATCCTCATAATAGGCACGGAAAACACATACACACACATACATTTATCTATCCATCTATTTATCAATCTCTCTCTCTCTCTCTCTCTCTCTCTCTCTCTCTCTATCTATCTATCTATATATATATATATATATATATATATATATACGTGGATAATTCAATCTCAGGTTAGTGATCTTGACATATTTTGTCAAATTCTTCGGTTACATGTATTAGTGGAAATCGACTCGAAGAATTCGACCTGATTAATTTGTATTCCTAAAGTCAGAGATTAAATCTGACATAACGGATTTCATATTCACACAGGTGAACACTCAGTAGAATTGACACGAACGACGGTGGCATTTCCTAGTTGTTATACTTACTGATCTCTTATCGACAAATACATTTTGGTAACCCATGTAATTGAACCCTTTGTTTAAAAAAATAAATAATGCATTGTATGAAATAACATACTTTTACAATACAGTACGATAATACACTATATAGATAATAAAACTACATGTGTTATGACATGGCTTCCGAAATAATAAAATGATGCTACTTATTGAAATGATAGCTTGAGGGGAGGTTGTGTTTGATCAACACTGCCGGGGAGTCTTGTTAATATAACTGTTTTATCTTGAAATCCCCATAACAGTTTCAAAGTAAACAGCCTATGATCTCAATAAAAAAAAAATCATGCGTATTACCATAATATCTAATACTGTGAAAAACATAAAGCCCGTTGAAAAGCTTACATATATTACATTAACAGATATTTGGTGATAATTGATTGAAATGACATGAATTTTAGCAAAAAACCCTTTTCCATCTTTAGCGTTTAAAGCTGTATATACACACATATATATATATATATATATATATATATATATATATATATATATATATATATATATTAGAGGCCTCGCCATCTAAGGTCTTATTGTCGGGGAAAATCCTCTGAAGATCTTCGTTCATACAGCTAAAGCAATCATTCACTCACACACACACACACACACACATAAGTACACACACGCACACATATGAGCACACACCCCACCCCATCCCCAGACACATATATACAAATTTCTAAAATGAACCTGACTGAAAATTTAATATCTGTGAGATATCTCCATATTTAATAAGTATTAAGCCAACGGGCTACCCGAGGGTAAGATAAGAAAGAAGAGATATCTATTTACTTTAGCTGACTCCACCTAAACCACCCTCACTAGACCACCACCACCACAGCTATTTAAAATCTAACCTTGAAGCAATGCAATTTCACCTCATAATAATTCATGCTCAGGAATGACAAAGGAAGTAGCAAGGATAGGGTTTCAAACGAATACATCTTCCGAGTAATGCTTTATTTCCGGGCGACGAAACAGAGAGTGCAGTCGTTTAGCTAACGTACGGAACTAGATATAATATTTGAGTTTTCAAATACAGATATATCTGGAGTTGTTCAGTTTTGATTACTGTGGGTTTTGATTTGGTACAGTTGAGATGTTGTTGTTCGGATTACGTAACAAAGTATTAGCTGAAAGTATAAACAAAACATTGAATAATAATGAAATTTGAACAAAGTGGTTTAAACTGTAGTGTATAAAAACTAGTTCATCAAAAAGTTCATAGTTTGATAATAAGATATCAATAAATAATCATTTTTCAACATAATGTCCTCCTTTTTCAATGCACTTGATACAATGATGAATTTTACTTCCTATCTGGCTATGTACTCATTGATTAAATCTCGTATATATATATAGATATATATATATGAAATGAACATCCATCATTAGTTTCAAATGATATAAAGCAAATTTTAATCATTCTGTCGGATCATATATATATATCCATTTCTTAATATCATAATTGTAGCATCGGAAGAAACTATTAGAGCAGATGTAACCAGAGAATAAACGAGATGAGAATTTTGAGTGAACACAGTTATTTGGACCTTTGCATTACCGATGGCAGTTTAGCTCAATAGTAGGAGTAACGCTACGATGGAGCAGTCACTTTATTAGTCGCAGGTTCGATTCCTGCAGCAACCCTATCTTCCTTAATTGCTTATTCGATTCAGATTGTCTAGGCGAAATGGTACATTCTCTTGGTAATAACGGTTGTTCATTGCAAATATGAGTTTCAAGATAATATAGCGCAATTTATGATCATACATATGTGGGGGGGATAGACATATTATACAATTAGTGATATCTGCGAAGTGACAGATTGAAATATCATTTCTTTGTCAATCTAGCCGCCCGTCTCAACTTCTGACAAGGTCAGAGGTTACAACCGTAATCTGCCATTAATGTCATTAGGTTCTGTAACGAACGTTATTCCCCTTGTTCAATTATGCCAAAATTTGAAGGTTCCCCCCCACCCATACATAATTCCGCAATGATTGAAGACATTTAATAGTTTTGCACTTAATCGAAGTTGAGTGTGGCCTAAATTAGAGTAATTTGCAGAAGTATGGGATTCAAATTGTATCCACTCCCGTATTTTTAGCGCAAATGTTCGGAGGATGAAAGCCCAGATTCAATGTTGCTTGAACTCTATCGCATCATAAGACACCTTAACTGCAATCACCCCTTCCCTTTTACGGTTAGATAAGCGAGTGGGCATAATATACAAGGCTTTCAGAAGTTCTCACTCAAGACTTCACGAATCAAAAACGAGAAAATATCAAAGGAACAGCAAAAACATCCCCCAGAACCATTTATAACCCCCCACAAAACAACAACAACAAAAAACAACAAACAATGAAAATCAGTTAATGTAGACCGTTATAGGGGAGTAAGTGTAAGTATTTGATTTCACCTCAAAATCTGTCCAATTATTTCTTAGCACATGGTTCCTCCAGCCACAGAATAGCATTGAAATTCAATGAGAACTTTTGAACTTATTGGATAATAAACAAGCGGATAGACACATGTGAATACATTCGAAAATATCAGAAAAAGAATTGATGAATCGGGCCAAAAATTTGATGTACAACTACGATGCTGGGGAGATAAATCTCTAGATCCAATCAAAGATTCAATCATTTTTCCATAGGACACTGTATCACTCTTCCCACAGAATTTCGATCAAATTCATTGAGAACATTTTCAGATATTTTGTGGTGAGGGCATATAGCTACGGGGCAGGAGAAGAAAAATTCTTTATCCCCTTCCTCCATCAAAATTTAAGGTCAATTTCTAAAATCTGGTCTATTTCTTTCATTGATATCTGCAGAATAACGAAAAATATCTCTCAATCGAAAAAAAAAATTGAAGGATCATCCTAAAATTAAATAAAATTTTCCTTAGCCTATGACCCATAAGAAATATCATTTGAATTCAGTGGGAACTTCCGGAGATATTGTGTGAAAAATAGATGGACGGGCGTACAAATTGACTGACGGGTGGACCAACAGACAGAAAGACGGACAGAAAGACATAATTGAATACATACATCTCTTCCAAATAGGTAAAAACTGAGCCAAGAAAAACAAAACAAAGACAAGCCTGGTTAGTCACTTAATAGAAACCGTCGATTGGCTGCATGCTGTGTTGGGGGTGATCAATTCAAAAATTAGAAAATTGGTTGATCATTGGATGAGTTACCTCTTTCACCTTTTGTTGGGTAGTGATCTCAAAAAAACGTAAATACTGCAGCTGTCTACTTCCATTGGAGCAGCTTTTACACGTGATTCATGTTTAGATACATAGCAAGCTTACCAGCCAAACCAACTTAAAAATGATGAAACCTATGTTTTTAGTTTTGGTGACAGTTTTGATCGACGGTTTCTAATAAAAAAATCTTGGGTTCAGCCACAAATCAGATGTATTTTTTACTTGGCTCTGATCCACCCTTCCAAAAAAAAAATGCTATTGGAATTCATTGAGAACCTTATGAGATCTTGAGTGAACAAACAAACAGACGGACCTACAAACTGGAAGACAGATGGACCAACAGACGAACAGGCTGACTCTAATAAATAAATATGCCACTTCAAACTTCGTTGAAAGAGATAAGAACAAAATAGAATTATATAAAAAAAACAAAACAAAACAAACTAAAGCATGTCTTGTTAGTCACTCATTATACTCTGTCACATGACCAACGACTTTTGGCTGCATGCTATGTTGGGGAAGTCAATTCAAAAATTGGAAAGGGGATGATCTATGAACAAGTACTTTTGTTGGGTAATGATCACTAAAGAAGATTCTCATAAAACAAACGTGGGTTTTGCTGGACACAAACTAAGACTAGAATGAACTCACGTCTCAAATTGACCTCCCCAGTCGAAACCTATTTAGGAGTATTTACAAAAACACAAGAGACATTTTTTGAGGAGAAAATGTGGAATTTTTTCAGCTCCCTAGCTTCACTGATGTGGCCTGTACGCGTGATATGTACTTACACACTAATATACATTCTTGTGTATTTAGTAGACAATATGGAAACACGATAGTTTGTAAACTGGATCGTATTTATTTCTCATACATGTTTCGAAAGATTGTTTTCTCTCGTTGTCAGACATTTAATGGAAAAAAGTGATATTTTGCAAATAACAAGAGAAGAGAAGTGGGGGAGATGATGCAAGGTTATTATTGTCCTAAATTTCTCATCATTTACTGGTGAAAAAGGAGATGTCTGCGTGTCAAAGTTCAAATCATTTGTGTTTAGGAGAGTTTTGTGTTTATGTGTATGTAGTTGAATCTATCTGTGTTAATAGTATGTGCGTATGTAGATTACGTAAGTGTGTGTTGTTGTGAGTTGGTTGTTGAGAAGGAAAGTGTGTGTCTCCTTTGGCGTATACTGTGCAGGGTAATCAAAAATTTTAGAAAATGTTTCTTTTTTAATTAATTCAAATGTTCAAGATGTGTCAGTTTTATATTGGATTTTTGTACCAACCTATTGGGGAAGAAATGTGTTTGCATTGGAATTTTGCTGTTTGGATGAGTGTGGGTATTCCAACACTTTAGATGAGAGCAGTTAGTATTATTGGATTATATCGGATAAATCTCATCCATTTCCTCACTAAACATATGTGAATACATCTTGCATTAAAATGACTGACAGAGAGCATCTATTTTATTCTTTTAGTAATCTCTTCTTGTTTTCGTATGAGAGAATTATGCTCAACCTCACATGGAGAGATCATAAGACAACACCGAATATCAGATAAAAGACAGGAATCCGAGACATTGTGGAAACTGTAAGAAAACTCAAATGGCAATGGGCTGGATATGTAGCAAAAATGTCAGACAACTGCTAGACATCACGACTCAAAACGCTGATCCCCAGAGATCAGATGCAAGGCTGTGATCGACACGAAGTAAGATGGTATGACGAGCTAGATAAATTCAGAAAGTGCTGGTTCCGCGATGCTCATGATAGAGATATCTGGTGAATACTGGGGAGGATCTATGTCCAACGATGGGCGCAAACAGACAGATGATGATGATGATGATGATGATAACGATGATGAATCATTAGTTTCAATGGATCTAAATATTTTCAAAGATAAACCGTTTTCGATAGCATCTTCTGACATTTTCAGTATCAGGATGTAGTTGTGCTGTTCAGTTTCATGATAGAGCTGTAACTTGCAGTTATACATACATACATACATACATAGAGAGCCAGCAAGCCAATCGGGACTACATGAAAACTGAAGAAACCCACGTTGACAGTTTTTGGTAACTGTTTTAGCTTACGGTTTCTAACAAAGGAAAACAAAACAAAAGGTTTTCCTAAAATGAGATTCAGTCATTTTCCAAAGAAAACATTGAGTTCTGGAAACTCTCCCACCAAAACATCAATCACCATAAAACACCCCTCAGGCTGCCATATATCTGGATACCAACGAGCAACATAGACAACGAACTAAGGAGAATTGTCAAAAGAAATAATATTTAGACAAGATTCAATTCTGATTTGATAACAATTATCAAATGGGCGTGTAGGCCCGTGTCAGAAAGGTCAGCTATCGTAAATTGTCTTTATCGAGGGTGGAAAAAAAAGGAATTGTATTCTGCAAGGTAGGGGTGGGGATAGTTAACCTTTGACCTATGCGACCTTGAGAGCACTTTCGTGAGAATATTTTTTCCAGTTGATTTGATTCTTTTTCAGACATATTTGTGGCCTTCTGAAATCAAGAATCATCGATGAATTCAGCCAGAACAACCTTGTTTGCATGTGAATAATAGTTCGTCTCCATTTCATGAATCGGCGATCCGGTAAGCCTAACAGTAAAAGGCACAGATAATAGAATCGGCGATCTGAATCCAAACTCCGGTTAGAACAGTCAGCGTCCACTTTGCATTGTTGACCCTGGGAATGGCATGAATTTTAAGAAGAAATTATTTGAAGTCACCTATATTTGGAAGAGAAATAATTTTGACGTATTAAACTTACTTAAAACAAAGAAAACATGATTCGAACTCTTCTTCTCATCTCTGATGTAGTCACGTCGTTTTGGCCGATCTATTTCTATAGCCCTGTTCAGGTGTGAAATGTATTATCCGTGAAGAAAGAGAGTCTCTCTCATCAAAGTCGAGAAAAACAATTGAAATTGTTCGAAAAAATTGGTGAGTTGATGACCCCTCTCAAAGTTATAGACAAAATGAAAACTGTGTTTCACATTTTTATAACATTTTGAAAACACAACAGTTATTTCACTGTGAATGTATCATTTGGTGTAGACAGCGTTAAAGGAAATGGGGCTGCAGCAAGAATCGAACTTCTGACTACTATCTAGGCCGAATGATACATTCTCTGTGTAACAACGAGAGTTCAGTTCGAATGGACTTTTAAATAGTACTACGCATTCATAATTATTAAAGGCAATATGGATTCAGAAATAGGGATATAATTTCCTTCTTTTACAAACAAGGAATTAGAATTCTATCTAAGATATCAAAACATTGAGATCAATTACGATCATCATCCTTTAAGCGTCCGCTGTTGGACAAACACCTTCCCAAACATTTGCCAGCCCCCCATATCCTGGGCGTCACGGAATCAATATTTTCAGTGCATGTCTTGTTCGTCACGCCATCTCATTTCCTGTCGGCTACAATTTCACATATGATCTCAGGGGATCCTCTCCTTTTCTTCGAAAAAAAAAAAGCAAGAAAGATAGTCGATTACTTTGCTCTCGTATAAATTGAAGACTCGGTTCGAGTCTGTTTTAGATATTTATTCAGCTTTACTTACTCTGGCACAAGATTATAATAGGGGACAGCCAGTATTTATCAGAGTATCTACAAAAGCAAATTCGTCAGTAAGACTAAAAATTGCACTAGATGACACAAATTGTAATTAAATTTGCTTAGTCTGACACAACGTTATAGTAAAAGGCCCCTACTGAGGTTCGAGCTCCCTTGACAAATTATTCTGAGACAAGCTTGCTAACGGTTTCACTGTGGTGGGTGCTCATGTGTTATTGTTTTTGTTTTGTTTCGTTTTTTTTTTTTTGTTGTTTTTAAGTTTTGTCACAGTACAGCCGGTGAGGATCGAACTCACTACGCTGAGGAATTGTTTTGCAAGAGAAACTCTCTAGCTGACAAGTTACGGTAGGTTCCATATTAGTTCTTTCAGTATGCTAAGATTGACACAAGGCCACCCAACAATGATCGAAATAACTGCACTTGCAAATTGGTCCATGAAACGAGCTTGAGATGCATTGCACTAGGGTAGGCACCTGAACGATCATTTATCAAACTCGGCTTATTTTGACACAAGACTACGAGTGTTGAGCTCCCATTTTAGTGGAATTTACCACACCGGCCATAAAAGCTTGCTAACCATCTCGTTATGATGAACACCCCAGAGGTTTGCTTAATCCAATGAGGGTGAATCTATGACCAGCCATAGGTTTTTACACGACACATAATGGACGACGACAAAAACTTCATTTCATTTTATTATGTAGTTTTACAAGTATGTTTTTTTAATTTCATGTTATATTCTGTTAGACTCATATATTTTATGAATATATTAGAAAAAAAGACCGCCTATCGATGATCATGTACCTAAAATCAAAATACATATCTATTTGTAAATGACATTTCAATAATAGGATTATTCAAAAAGATTGAAATTTCGACAAACCATGCTAAAACGGTTTGCTATCAATGGTACGTCTGACACAATGCCATAGTATCTACGGCTACGAGGATCGAACTCATAACCGGAGCGATATGCCCTGGAAGTACAGGGTAGCAAACCCGCGTGCTGAAGTTTCCTATTTATCTTTTTATCAGCCTTTGAAGGTCGCTGTTATAAGGCTTTCCTAAATAAATAAAAGACCTTACTCTACCCCGAAGCATATTGGCAAGGGACAGATTAATACATGTGTCCTCCCCATTGCAATTAGTGCCAACTGGACGCAAACTGTCCTGGCCAGAGTTTGAACTCGGCTCGCCGATTCCATTCTGCATGTAGTTAACCGTCCGGCCACAAGCAGTACCCTCAAATTCACATGCCTAACCACATAGGGGATCGAACCCAAGGTGCTTGAGTGAAATGTAGGTATCCTGACCATAAGATAATGCAGAATTTACTACCTTACCTTATTATAGAAATCACTTGGAGTTTTAAATTTATTTTTTCAGACAGATAAGTAAGTCGTTTAAACCCTTATGCTTGCTATGGCTTCAGCCATCCCTGCTTCATTTCCACAAGTCCAATAACTAATTACTATGTTTTTATTTGCGATATTTGAAATATACTTAGAGGTAACAAGCATTCGACACGGCGTCACTCACTTTACTCTGGGTTATTTACCTAAGGCTGGTGGGAGGGACGGATTCATGCCTTTCCAAAGGGGATTAGTGTGAAGTGAACGTAAATCATCCAAGCCAGAGTTTTAGCCCGACTCACCGACTCCATTCTTAGTCCATTATCTGCTCGGCCAACCCGCACATCCACAGAGATAAGGACTCGTGTTTGTTTTATTTATCTGACTGGGTAGGTAGGCCTTGCATCTAAATAATCCACGAATACCCTTGTAACGGGAGCAGAAAGGTTTGAAATGCATCTCAATGTATCCACTCATGTCTCTGAGATAAATCGTGACCCCCCCCCCCTCCGGTCGCTGCAAATCCAAACAAGCATCCTAATGTGTTCAGATTAGAATAATGAAAAATAAAACGCCTTTTTTGATAAAGAAGAGATATAGCAAAGTACTACGTCAATGACACGGAAGGATAGGCATTATTATGTTTTCGAAACGCTCCACTCTCGAAGATTAACGGCTCTGCAGAAACATCCTGTGTAGTCATTGCATACACAGGAGATTTGTTCGGAATGGTTATTCTTTGCTCTTCC
Source organism: Thysanoteuthis rhombus (assembly GCA_963457665.1). Lineage (NCBI taxonomy): Eukaryota > Metazoa > Mollusca > Cephalopoda > Oegopsida > Thysanoteuthidae > Thysanoteuthis > Thysanoteuthis major. Next base: position 3,434,742 of record OY735226.1, on the reverse strand, counting down.
TCACACGGGTAGAGATACTTGAAAAGGTATTTCCTTATTTTGGTTTGTTTGGTACTCTGCTCTTCGTTAGTCAAAGTGATACCGAAACCAAGAGATAAAATGCCAAAGACGGTGTTTTGATAGACCAGAAGAAAGAGGGTACAAGAGAATGGAGGAAGTGCTACAGGAAAAGAGAAAACTTTCGACGATAAAGGTAGAAAAAATAATAGTATTCAATGTGCCAGGAATGAGACAAAGAAAGAAAGAAAAATAAACAAGCAGAGTGAACAATTCAGACACCCAGATGAAGAATACATTGAATGTTATTTTTGAGAATAGAATCTTTATACTTAGGGTAGCGCCCGAATAGTCGTCTGCCAACGAACTTAGAATAATTATACGTATTCTCTTGTGTCTTTCCGTTTGTCTGTCTATACACACGATATGTCAAAAAGTTCTGCATGCATTTCACTGGAATTTCCTGGCAGGGTAGGTCTTTGGGTAAGGGAGAATTGGTTCAATTTAGGGAGGGATCCAGGCATCATTTTTCGGTTGAGAGACATTTGTTCGTTTTTCATACACTTGAGCATTAACTCAAATTACTCAACACGATATCTCCAAAAGTTCTCGATGGATTTCACAGATACTTTTCCGGAAAGCGATTCTAGGGTTAAAGAAGGATTGTTTAATGCATATTGGGGGGGGATCAGGGAATTTCTTTTTATTGTTACCTTCCCTGCATTGTATCTTTATATGAACTGATTTCAATTCACCTTTATAGCGACTGTGGCGTTGGCTGAGAAATGCACTTTCAAGTTTCTAGTTGCAGATTAAACCAAAACAGAAAGCTATTGAGTTTCAAAACTGCAGGAAAAAAGAAACGAAATTTATGAAAGACTGAAAAAGTTTTCCGTAGCCTGACCCGTAATTGTAAGCTGAATTTAGCAAGAAATGTTCATCGTATAATCTTTGATTCATGGTGTTAATTATCACCACTGAATGTAAGTGAATTGACAAGGAAGAAGATCATGTTGAAAAATAAACATTTGTTGCGTATGATACTATGATTGTTGACAGGCATATATTTTCATCAAGTTTTTTTTTTTTGTTTGTTTTTTGTCAAAAATTTCTATCCGGACATTTTTGTCGACTGGACGTTGATAATGGTCTAACCAGCCGAAATATATTCGTTATTCATAAAATACGATAAGGAGAAAACAATTTGAATGATTTAGACTTCTGTCGTGTAGAATCGATTTCGATACAATCAGCGGATCAATCAACTCCTGCAGTGAGTTCCACTCTAACTGGGTGTCTCATTACAGAGGTCTTGTGTCTGACCAAGATGAACTTAGTTGACGGTACTGAGATACTCAATACAATACATCACGTGACCAACATCGTTTGGCTACATGCAGTTTATGGGGAGATCAATTAAAGATTGGAACAAAGACCGATCAATGAATAGGCTGAATATGTCAATTTTCCCGCCTTTTCTTTTCTATCACAAAATAGTCCAGATTTTCAAAAAGCAAAACAGAACAAGCGTGAACACTGGGCGAAGACTAATGAAGAAACAGTTTAACCAGAAGCGCTGGAACGCACATACACACACACAAACAACATGCGCATATAAACACATGCATGTATAGTGAAAGAGACAACCGTTTGCCACCTTTGATGGCTATGATAGTTCGATTTTTCAGATACAATTTCTAACATTAATGAAACCTCCTTACTAATTACACTACAAGTTGATATCATCCTCTCAGGAAAAAAAAACCAAAAACACGTCTGCTTAGTCACTCAATAGAACCCGGCATACGACCAATGTCTTTTGGCAGTATGCCGTGTTGGGGTGACTAATCAAACAATTGGAAAAATGGTGATCAATGAATAAGTTACTTCTCTCGGTTTTTTGGGGGGTGGGGGGCAGTGATCACTAAAAAGTCTGAATTTTCAAAATATAAATAGGTGCTAAATAGGGACCAATTAAACATAAACTTGGATTGCAAACTGAACACCCCTCTGAAGACATATTATGGATGAAATATGGGTTTGGTTTCTCAGCTCATTACCTCCATTGTATGACCAGTACGTGATACATACATACATACATACATACATACATACATACATACTTATGTAGGTACGTATATACATAAATACATACATTCAGTGACGGCCAACAAGCCAGACCGAGTTGAAAAAACCTATGTTGATGGTTTTGGTGACAGTTTTAGTTGACGGTTTCGTGATATATTCATACTAAAATATACATTAGTATGATTCATCCATACAGAGATATAAAACATATAAATCTAATACTACCAGTTACGTCGTCGATTCTCAAATGAGAAATCTTTGCAAGTAATTCTGTTACGTCAAACAATAGACCTACTTATGGTTAACAACATTATTTTGTAAGACTCTCGTAGTTTGACTGGTAGTTTGATACACAGAGATAGGAAGGAAAGCAGAGAGAGAGAGAGAGAGAGGGGGGGAGAGGGAGAGAGAGAGGGGGGGAGAGAGAGAGATTGTGCCGGGGAGTTCGGAGAGATTGAATGACAACGGCACACAGGGTTAAGGGATGGGAGAGAGGGGATTCTGGTATCTGTGAACGATAAAAAATTGAATGTTCGGAGTTTGTTGATCCATAAGTAAAGGGTGTCTGACATAAGATCTGCTAAGAGTTCACAAATACTTAACCTTTTCGCGTAACTTTCTCTTCGGAAAGATTTTATCAGCTTTTTCGTATATGTCATATAATATTCTGGAAGCATACAATTATATACAGTCGTTTTCGCGGTCTCAATATAATATTGACGAAACACGCACACACGCTAACACACACACACACACACACACACACATATATATATATATATATATATATATATATATATATACGTACACACACACAGTATATGTAGTACTGATCAGGCTAGATTCGCCTGATGAGGCCTGAAGAGGGCAGAGACATGAGCTAGTTTGTGTAGCGAATCCACAATCTACTATATATATATATATATATATATATATATATATATATATATATATATATATATATATATTATATATATATATATAGAGAGAGAGAGAGGGGGGGAGAGAGGGGGAGAGAGAGAGAGGGGGAGAGAGAGAGAGAGGGGGGGGCGGAGACTTATGAAATGTGTTTTTTCTCTACCTTATTTCATTTTTACTCTTGATGTACCATAAGTCAGATATATTCCATGGTGTATGTTGTCCAGGGTGGCCAGACATCCGGCCTTGAGTGCAATCTGTCCTTCGTTCCTGACCTTATTTCGTCCTCCTTTTGGGAGTCAGACTGGTAAAATTATTCAAATTATCTCAGATATACTTAGAACAGTGAGAAGTGAAAGCCAACGGCAATTGCATATAGCAGAAATACGTTAACGGTTGTCAATTGTTAATTTATGAGCCATAGTGTAGATTCACGTTGTAAACAAGTTGGAGCAGGTCGGTCGGCAAAGTCCAATTTCGTTCAGAAATTATCTTGTTCGTGAAGTTTTACAAAAATGCCTGCAAAATAGCAATCATATATTCAAGGGATATTCGACAAATCGACGATTCTTTAAAGCATTTTTCATGCTTTACAAAAAAATTTCAAATATTTACAACTCATCATTCCCATAAGTTGAAGCGATTCAATCCGTCCAAGTCCTTTTTTCCAGTCTGCATCATTGTCCTTCATAAAATTTGGATATGCCTCCCAACCGTATGTTATAACTTTTGACACTTTGCAGACCCAAAATGCGACCCTCGGCTTCTTTTTAGAGGAGATTGCTACCCTTGTGCTATCATGTAATAAAATCCGAGAACCAATGCTCCAAGATCTGATAGTTGGCTCTGTTCGAGCAGATTAAGTCGGCAAAGTAAAAAACGACCCGTGACGACACAAATCTCGACCAGGTTGCAAAAGAGAGGACATCTGTAATATGTCTCTTCCCACTGAAGGCCCCAGTTCTATCAAAAATAAACAAACTAGCTTCTGTGCACCTGCAATCGGGCCAATTGCTAGCAGAGGCAACTTCAACTATTTATGGAAACAATTAGTTTAAAATATAAATATTTATTTCAACAGCCTTAAACTTATTTATACTCCAAGGTTTTGCTTTCAACGAGACGGTGTCTAGTACGGTTTTCGACTAGAATATTTGTATTGACAGCTGCAGGTTAAAGGAAATCGCGGCACTGATTACACACAAACACACACGCACACACACACACACACACACACACACACACATGCACACACACAAGGACACATTCATTCATATACACGTACTTTTTTTACATTCATTTTTTTAAATCTTTGCATTTACGTCTGAGATGATTTTTTTCTATTCACGTCACACTTACTTAGACCCAGTGTTGCCAACTCAAAACATATTTTTGCACTAGTCTGACTGCCACAGAGCGCTAAATTTGAACAAAATAATAGCCCTCCCCCCAAAACAAACCCCCAAATTGCCAAAACATACTCCAAAGATATTTACAATAGTCAGAAACAAGCCCCAAAATGGCCAAAATAATTAAGCTTGCCTGCCTTCATTTAGTGCTCTTTCGGACAGCAAAATCTACGAACGCACTGAATTTAGTGCAGAAATTGCTAGATTGATAACTTTGCTCTGGAGTCTTCTGCTTGTTAGTAACCAAGTTGCAAAATCAGGGGCGGGTCAAGGATTTTAGAAGAATCGTGTCCAAATGGAGAAAATATTTTTACAAATAAATACGTGAAGAAGAAAAAACATTTCAAACAACAAAAACAAGAAAGTAACACATACCCGGATATTTTTTCATTCATATTTGAGTTGTTGTAGCTTTTTAGAGCAATAATGGACATAACAGTCGATTAGAAAAGATTGATTAAAGAAATAAACCACAGAAACAATTTTTTTCATAAAGGATAAGATGGGAGACATCTTGATTATACGAGATAAGAAAAATATTTTAAAAAAGCATGTTTTTAAGGATGATTTATGATTATTCAGGATATTTCTTCATTTAGATATTCGGAAAAAATGAATTATGTTTTGCCATATCCTCTTGGACACCTTTCCATGGATATGTACGCACAGATCAATTGAAAATCGAACACATCTTGCAAGTCTTAGGTTATCATGAGTTCTCAGATGAAATATTGACACAATCAATTTTTAATTAGTTTTATTTTTATATGTTCGTTTTTTCTTTGGTTTATATTATATTATTTGGATTGTTTTGGAGATAATTAAAAAAATAGAGAAACAGGGATAAAAAAAAACAAGCTTTCAACGAGATTTAAACTAGAGACCCTTATCCTCGGGGACCTGTATGATCGGGACTGGGCCTTACTTACGAAAAACCAACCAACTTACGTCTTCCAAACTCTCTCTCTCTCTCTCTCTCTCTCTATATATATATATATATATATATATATATATATATATATGTATATATGTATATATATATATATATAGAGAGAGAGAGAGAGAGAGAGGGAGACATAGATAGATAGATAGATATATAGATAGATAGATGGATAAAAGGTCACACAGAAGCTCAGGGTTCTTGGTCATTCAGTGTGACAATCCTACCATCTTTTTCTAAAATTGTATTTATATCACCCACTCCGAAAGCAGCATATTTTTTTCTTCCTTACTTTCTTTTTTCTCTATTTCTTTTCCTCTTTCTCTTTATTTCCCTTACCCTGTTTTTATTCTTTTTTTCTTTCTTTGATTTTCCCTTTCCCCCTCCCTCTTCCTTTCTTTTTTTTTCTCTCCTCGTGGCCAAAATAACAAAGTCAGGCCAATAGATGTTGATATGGATTATGCTCTCCGACCAGAAAAAAAAATCTGTTTTAGCATTTAAAGCCTCGACTTGCACACCTACGCAAAGAGCTACTCCACTTTTTAAAGAATTGAGATACTATTTACCAGCATGTGATCCACAATCACACAGGTTTCCTTGAACGCACAATCGCTAACATATATATATATATATATATATATATATATATATATATATATATATATATATATATAAAACGCTCTAACGTGTGCGTGCAAGTGTACGTGTATACTCAAAGATATCTAGAACTAAGCATCAAAAGTTCCATAATTACCTATATCACATAGTTATTGGATAATTGAATAGGTCAACTAAATGAAGAAGCAGCAGAATATAAAATGCCACTAGCTTCAAAAAGGCCTTCGACAAGGCGATTGATGCTATCACTCTACAAGATGAAGACTGAGTACTGAGTACTGCCACATATATACCATCGCAGTAGCTCCTTTTCAGGCTAAATACAGACTCCAAAAAGGGTTAAGACAAGGTAATAGCAGCTCACCCAAAAACTTTGCAGTCGGGCTTCGAAACAATCTTCCGGAACCTAGACAGAGAAGATAACGGAATTGGAATTGAAGGTGAGTACCGAACCAACCATGAGAGCAACCTGTGGAATGTCAATGTCCAACGACATACGATTAAAGACAATGAAGACTCACATGTTAGGGGGTCAATGTTTTCCAAAGAAATGGGGGGGGCAGTAATTTGTCGTTTCAAAGTCATGGCAGTAGTTAAAACCCTCAAGAATAGGGTGACCGAATTCAGCAGATCACGATTTGCCTGTTACACACATTTGGCGTTGAATTATTCAAAAACAAGTACGACGCTTTCTATGGGGTCTGAGTCGGCGCTCTTGGAAACAAGTGCGTACTCACATGTGCCTTTTCTCTTTTTTTTTTTTTTTTTTGGACAGTGAATTACAGTTGCAAACTCATGACGATTCAGTGGCCGAGGAGGTAAAGTGGAATTTGCGGACTAAGTTCAAACTCAGACGGAAGAAAATGTTTTTCCTCTCAGTGTTAATGTGATTTTGGATGTGTCTGTATTATACTGAGTATTAAATTCTAAATGTTTCTTTGAATTTCCTGTGCTTTCAATTCATCAGTCCTTCGCATTTTCTGGAAATTTAGCTGGTTTGAGAAAGAAAATATTTCAAGTATTTTCCCCTATCCCACTAAAATCTTGTTTCAAATCGATAAAAAAAACGTTGAAAACAAGAAAAAAACAAACAACACGGCTATTAATAACTAGTTGGATAGCCTTGAACTAGACCAATACACATTTTGGAAAGAATGCTATCACACACACACACGCACACACACACACACACACATACATATATATATATATATATATATATATACATATACATATATATATATATATATATATATATATATATATATATATATATATATATATATATATATATATAAACATAAATACATGTATGTAAATCATCCTATCAAGGAAACTAACACAATAACACACACACACACACACACACATACACACACACACACACACACATATGTCCAAATAACTATCCCATATCAATATAAAACCAATTTTCTAGCCATATCAACACGACGAGGCGCCTACACTAGTTTCCTAACCATTTCAACACGTCGAGGCGCCTATAACGACGAGTTAACATAAATAGTTTCACTGATACTTCTGATATATGTATACACGAGGATGGATCAATTAGTCCTTAGCCCAATATAGGCATTAGCTGGATTCTTATCTTGAATTTTTTCTACATAATGTCCGAGCCAAATTTATCACAGAATAAAGTGCATTGTCACGGAAGGAGATTATGTTGACGCTTTTTTGGCATCGATGCATTGATTTATCCAATCATTGTTCACATGATATGAACCATTTTTGTCAAACTTATAGTATCAGTTGCTGTCATCAGCCTCTCTCTATTCCTATCATTCTTGTTCACTTATGATACGACTTGGCGTGCTTTTGTCCCCTCTCTTTCCAACCTTCTTTTCTTTTTTTCCCTCCACCCTTCTGCATTCTTATCAAACTACCTTACTTCTTTTCCTCAACTCCCCATTCCTAATCTCTTTTGACTACCTGACTTTCTTTCTTTCTTTCTCCCCCCTCTCTCTCTTCCTACTGACATTGATCTGCCTAACTTCAAAGGCCGATAGGGCTATCCATCAAACTAACCAACCAACTGAATTATCCTATAACATAGAACAGGGGTTGGCAAACTATGGCCTGCGGGCCAAATATGACCCGCTGCCTTATTTCTTCCGGTCTTAATATTTGACGTACCAGACAAAAATTCGTTTTTCCTTATCTATCTTCAGATAATGAACAATAAAATTCAGTATTGAATAATAAGGAAACAGTCTCATTTCTGCAATGATCACAAATGAATGAATACTTCATAACGAAAAAGGGATTTGACGCGATAAATTCCCTTTGCTCTATCAATATACTCGGCTAAATTTGAACTACAATTTGACAGTAACCGAAAAGAAGGGAAAAAAAACAAACAAGTAGCGATGACTTCTCTGTGGTTTTAGAGATCTTCCATGAGCCCCGTTGCAAGAACATGTTTTTACACGGCAGGGTTCAGGGCCGCCAATGTTGCTTTTGCAAACACTGTAACTAAATGTGGTAAATGTGGACTGTATCTACACCTTAGACGCACATGTCGATGGGACCCACAACAACGCCCCCTCTTTCTCTCTCTCTCTCTCTCTTCACGCACCCTCTTCATCTATCTGCCCCTTGGTTTTCATTACTATTTCACACTGCAACTTCGAGCCAAATAGAAACCATAGGCTAAAACTTTAAAAAAAACTGTCAACATAGGTTTCTTCGGGTTTCAAATTCACCTGGCTGGCAATGTATGTATATATTACACAAGCAGGCTGCACCAATTGTGCTAGAGGGCTGAAAATTTGAATATTTACTCTTTGTCTTTTTGGGGATTTTTCAGTTTTTTAAAAAGAAATCCTCTTCAAAATAGGTTGATTGGTTTCCATTTTTTCACGTAAGTATTTGCTAAATTGATCCCTTAGTTTGTGCCCGGTAGCGTTCACTGATGTTGTTTCATTTTAATCTAGATTTTTTAGTGATAACTGCTTAAGAAGAGTAACTTATTAGTTGATCACTTTTCTTGTATTTTTTTAAAATTGATCACCCCAACACGACACGCTGCCAAAAGACTGCGATGGTGTGATGATTTCTATTGGATGACAAATCCGACCTGTTATCTTCAAAAATATTTTTTTTTTTTCATTTATTTTTCGTTCCAGGTTCCAACTCAGCAAGAAGAGGATTATAACCTTTTAACACTGGCCCTTTTTTTAAATCCATTTTTTCATGAGAAAGGAAATAGCAGAAAGGTAGGCAAACTGTTCAGTGGTGTTTTTTTCAACTGTGTAAGCGAAATGGTATCCATTAGCCGCTTGCTAACATATTGCCCCCAGATTGTCAATCAGCAAATGGCAGACTTGGAACATCTGTTTTTTGGTCCAGCAGTATATCTATCTATATATCTATATGTGTGCATATATATATATATATATATATATATATATATATATATATATATATATATATATATATATATATATATATGAATGCTGACACAATCATATTCTCGGACAAACATATATATATATATATATATATATATATATATATGTGCGTGTGTGAGTGTGTGTGAGTCAGTATTTATATATGATAGATTCATTTTTCGATGTACTCAAACAGGTGCACTAAAACACATACACAAACACACGTATGTATATATTGGTTGATCGGTTAGTCGATGTATGGAGTAGATATACATAAACACACTAATCAAATCTAATGTACACACACACACTTATACACACACATATATATATGTGTGTGTATATATATGTAATATAATGCACACACACACACACACATATGTATGTGTATGTACGTATATATATATATATATATATATATATATATATATATATACATTATATATGTATGTATATATTTACACATTCTCCTCTTCAGCATCAAAATGTGAACAGCATATTTCCTCTGTGAAACCACTGAAAACATTTCTCTCCGAAAAGATTGAGTGATCTCCCGTTAATAAATTGTGAATGTATCATTTGTCCTAGACAGCGTAAATAGGATAAACAATCAAAGATAATGGGGTAGTTGCTTCAACGTAGTGATTTTTCACAGTTGAGCTAAACAGTCACCGGTAATGCAGATTTGATTCCTGTAATTGTTCATTCTATTTCCGTTGAGTAGACCAAATGATTCACCATGTAATAATGGGATATCAATAGAGTTTCAATCTAATATAATGCAACTTATAATCATTCTGTCGAATCATATATCCATTTCTCAATAAAGCACACACACACTTTTATATATATATATATATATATATATATATATATATATATATATATATATATATATATATATATATATATATATACCAGTGGGGAAAGAGTTACCGTTAGCAAATGGTCATAACATTTACAGGTGTGAAACTGTAACGCCTCTTCTGTGACCTCAACTCTTGCGTCATAGCATTGAATGACAGGTAGGCCCTTAAAGATATCTGGGTGGATCCATTCTCTTGAAATCAAATCCAGTACCCTGAAACGAAATATGTCAATCATCTGTGCAGCGAATAAGGAATTTGTTTGAAGAACGCCCTCGCTCCTACCATCGTAAATAACGTTATATTTCCTCCTTTTAAATCCTGTCGAGCCAGATCTAAGCAATGGCCTCCAGGCGGCATGGAGGACTTGTCGCTTGATTGACCGAAATTTTTTCATCTGCATTTCCACACCAGTTGCCTTGTGGTCGTCAATGATGACTAAGTGACAGCAAGTCTTTTCAAGTCTCCAGCCCTCCAATCAACATTCCTACCGTCCGCAGCAGTTCAGTGATTTGCAATTTCACGCCAGTTGTGCGGTGGTTGTCGCTGAAGGTTGGATGAAAGTCTCCAGTACTCCTCTCAGCGTCCTCGTATATCACATCAGCGCTGTGGTTTGTACCAACCAGTCTTATCCAATTGAACTACTTGAACACCTTCTTCATTCCAGCATTTGGGCCATTACTGATGACTGGGGGTCGTACGTCTCATATTTCCAGTACATTCTTCAGCATACGTGCAAACCCCAGCACTGCTGTAGACTGCATAGTCTCAATCCTTCCTCTTGTCTCCATTTCCTCTCTATGGCACAGTACCCAAGTGTGCCAACTATTATAGGCTCTACCCTCTCTTCTGTGTTCCACACCTTTTCCAGATCATGTGCAAAGCACTGGTATTTCCAAAGCTTTTCATTGTCTTTCATCTTCACTTTCTGATTTGCAGGGAACGGTCATGCCTACTAGTTGGCAGGTTTTCCCACCCTTGTGCACAACTACTATCTTTTAGAAGGTGTGGCCGGTCTTTATCGTTATCACTAACATCATCATCATTATTATTATTATTATTATTATTATTATTATTATTATTATTATTATTATTATTATTATTATCATACTAAAAGTTTCATTTTGGTTATCCATGTGATCTCTTGGCAATCGAAATGGAGCAATAATAATAATAATAATAATAATAATAATAATAATAATAATAATAATAATAATAATAATAATAATTTGGGTCCTGCCTTCGCACTCAATTTTATCAATATTATAATGATCAATGATTAATTCGTCAAGGGAGATAACAATCAAAATTGAGTTATAAATTAAACTCCTTCATTTAACTATGTATTTGCAAATGCGTAATAAATGTGGGTTTATTCTGGTCAATTAACATTCACTAATTTTATAAGGATGACCCAACAGGTCGCAGTATTGTTTAGTCACTGATCTTGTGACTTATGCAAAAGACAACAAGTTACCTCGATACTCCACAACTATTCCCGGTAGTATCACCGATCAGTTGTCCGAATGTTTTCTAGATAAATTCTCTTTCTCAGGTTTCATATTCTTCTAGACTCTCTGCAAAGCTTTTTAAGATTCTTCTTTCTCACTCGTGTGGCAAATTCAATGCATTTTTTCAGCTTTTAAATCTCGCTTTCACTCATTTTGAAAACAAGTCTGACTGCTTCAGGACCAAACTCTATTTTGGTGGAAGTCTTTTAAAATATTTCGATTTTGATAAAAACATTTTCCTTTAACTGAAAAAAGATCTTTAAATTCATGTCTTCATAAAATGGAACGTCAATATTTTTCTACATAAATGGCGTGGAAATTCAGATAATTCTTTATATTAACTGAAAACTAGCACCCAAAGCTTTCCATTTTTCCTCTCTGTATAATTCTCTCTTTCTCTCTATTTTTCTCTTTCATTCTTCTTCTCTTTGTCTCTCCCATTTGTTCTTTTTTCCTTCTCTTTCCCTCTTCTTTTCTTTTCTCTTTTTCTCTCAAGAATGGGACCTGTATTTTTCTTTCACCTTCTCTCTCTATCTATCGTTTTAAACTTGAAATTTTAACTCTGAAATTGTCATTATTGTTAGGCAAGGAAAATTAAGTCAATAGTAATTTGAAAATAAAATGCAAATACGTCATCAGACATATTCAATGCATAGAGAATTGTTTCAAAAGGCACTTCACAGATTTCATTACCATTGTGCCAAAGAGGGCGTTGGAACTTTTGCATGAATCTACTTGAAGGCCATGAGAGAAAACACTTACTGATAACACTAGTGTCCTCTAAAGAATTAACTAAAGAATTGACTGCCAGCTCTTTCCCGAGTATAAGACCTCTTAGCAATGCCTTGGGCTACATTAGATTTAACTCTACGAACATATTTTCCGACTAACATGTGAAAGATACCATGAAATTTTTGCCTCCAGAAAACGGTTTTTACCTATTCTCACCTGAAATCGAGAGAATCTATTCAAAGATCCGAAAGCTGGGTTCGTCCGATTGACCCACAGTGCGGTTCTTCTATTGAGTTGCTATGGAAACTTACGTTATTGGCATTGGCTAAGCTGCGTCACGTGACCAGCTGCTCTCATGGGCGCCTTGAAAAACATGATAGTAGAAAACATGGCCTCTGTTGCCACTTTCCATTTTTTAAGCTGTAACTTGTGGACGAACATCCATTGCAAGCTATCTAAGAAGAAAAGATGTCGTCTGCTTCTGCCTGTTAATGTAAATTGTTAAGAAAGACAAAGCAAGTATAATTTCGAATTGTTAGGCGCAGTTTATTAGAAGAGAATACTTGTGAAAATTTAACAACCACCCGGGATGGCAATCCTCGCGGTCGAACTATCGCTCCCATGGCCTGACTTTCAGTCTTGTTCTTTCTCTTTCTGCTTCGTTACTTTGAAACTGTGGGGTTAAAAAGGGAAATAAAAAAATGAAGAAAGCCAGGTAAATACCAAGACGAAACATGAATGTTTGCTGATATAATTACATATTGTAAGAAAAACAATGATTTAGCAAAATTTGCTGCAAGAATTTCACATTTATCCTGAGAATTAAGCACGAAGCTTTGCCTCCTCAAATATTGTCAAAAGATACAGGTGTTACGTATTTAAGCCCATAACCCATCAAAGCCAATAGGCCTTTATTCAGTCCATCCTAAAAAATGACGTAGGGAAATATTTTTCTGAAAGAAAACGAGTCAGATAACATATGAACACTCCCAAGATGATAAGAAATATGTTTTCAGTTTTTCTCATAAATAAATTTGCATTATCTTTCTAATATACCTTTATCTATCCAATGTTTTTTTTTAATTTGCCAGAAACTATCTTTAGGCATAAATAAGTAAATTATACAATTATATCTATTCCAAGAGAGATATATAGATGGAGAGAAAAAAGTTTAGTAAATAATATTATTAGTTAATGTAGCTAAATGAAAATACTAATATGTTTTAGACTAACTGGAATAAATATCATCTCTCCGACTAAAGTACCAATCTTATTAGTGATGTTGGCTGAAAACACTTTTTAGCTAGGGTCAACTTCATACAGTTAAACAAAAAGATGAAGACTACCTAACCTAACGGGCACAAAATAAGGATCTAGGAAAGCATTATGCTTACATAGTAAATCGAACTCCTCGTTGAAAACTCAAGATTGTTATGGAGTGTTCAAAACGTAATAGGTTATAACATGCCCCAGGGTTCCATTAGTAACCACAGAAAGTCTGGTGGCTGTAACTGAAGTTGTCTTTGAGTAATGTAATGACAGACAGAGAGACATTTGATGAAATATGATTAGATTAGCTCAACTTAAATTCTCTCTGGAATTGAACATTCCCCAAATTCCACCAGACTCTCGGCCATGAACGTCGTAGAGCCAATACTTTTCTAAAATTTTCTAGTTTTTTTTTATCAATTCTTTGTCTGCCGCTGTTTTGCATATGATAACAGCGGATCCACGTTGTGGGTTTTGATGCCAATTGGTTTTCTGACTTTTTAACAATATGACCAACCTATAGCTATTTGAGTTTTTCAATGGATTATATTATATCTTTGGACCTGCTTTTTTCCTCTCTGATATTTTATGCTGCTTTGTGAACTTTTAATCTCCACCATGGTTTTCTCTTGTGCACGTTGCATGGTTCTCAGTGTGAGTGTCAATCTCTTGGTTATGTTTTATGTTTCTGCTCCATAGGTGACTATCGGGCACATGCATTGGTTGTGTACCCTTTTCCAAACTCTACTCATAACGCTACTCGCAATTAACATATACATAAGTTTTTCATAAGAGATTCATCATCATCATTAGCCTTTTAGCGTTCTAAAAATTCGCCAGACTTCTCTATCATGGGCATAGTGGAGCCAGTCCTTTCTGAATATATCTAGCTCGTCATGCCATCTTACTTTCGGTTGGACACAATCACGCGCATAATCTCCCAGGATCCACGTTGTGAGTCGTGACACCAGCGATTGTCTGACTTTCTTGCAACATATCCAGCTTATTGACATTTTAATTTTCTAACTGTTTCTATGATATCTCGGACTCCTGTGTTTTTACCAATATACTGTGCTGTCCTTTTGAGCTTCTATCTGCATGTTGCACGTTTCTAAGTTTGAGAGTCAGTCTCTTAGTTAGGTTCAATGTTTCAGCTCCATGGGTGACTATGAGGAGGATGCAGTGGTTGTATATCCCTTTTTTATAGGACTATTGGGATTTCCTTGATCTTAGAAGTCGCACTCGAACTCATCAAAAGAATGAGAAATAAAGCGTTGAATCACACTAGATTGGTAAGCTTTCAATAGATAAAAAATTATAACTTTTTTCTTATACCGTTATCTTTGATAGAGCAACTTGACTTAAAACAAAATGATGCCCAAATTAAGCGATAGAAAAAGGAAAACCGCGGAAAGAAAGACGTAGGCAAGAGTTTTGGCATGATGATAAACCATTGTCTATCGTGACAACGGAGTTGGAAGAGGTATACATATTCACTCGTGTATACCTATGTGTCCATACTATATCTCCGAAGGTTCTCAACGAATCTCATTCAATTTTTTTTCAATGGGTAGGCTTTTTAGGGAACTGGTCAAATTTGGGGGCAAACATTTTTTCTATACGTTTATATATACATTCAATTTTTTCCATAATATCTCCAAAAATTCTGAATAGAATTCAATGACATTTTGTAGACGGGTGGGTCATGGGCTGATAAAGAAGTGAGGTTAATCCTGGGGGAGGTTTAATTCCAATAACAGACACTAAAAGACTGATGATGATGATGATGATGATGATGCTACTGCTGATGCTGATGCTGCTGCTGCTGCTGATGATGAAATGGTTGATTTCTCTTTATTATCCTTGCTATTATGTCCACATGAACAGAGTCGGTCATCTGCTAAGTGCGCTAATTATCAACGCCTTAATACATCCTCCGACATATTTACGACACCAAGACACTCTCTGACTGTCAGCAAACACTTTCCCGCAGGAGGGTGCATGAGAGTTAAACCCCTCTCCCTAGATCTGTACATACACATACGTGGACAACATTTCATGTGTGTGTATGTTCTGAGGGGAGTGAGGAACAGGGGTTTTCATACTTGCAACGTCAGCAAATCATGTCCTAATGGGTAAAATACCAGAAAAATAAACGAGGACCTGATCTGGGATTCTTGTTGTCGCTTTAGTTTTAACTTCCAAGTGAGAAAAGACAAGAGTGATATGATTGGCCACCGAGGAACCACCTCCCTATTTGATGCGTGTTCGATCCAAGGTCACTGCAAGGGACATTTTTTCGTTTTTAACACTGTTAATTTAATAGTTAGTTCCGTGTACGTAAACACATATTAATGGAAAGTGTATACAGAAAGTTTTTGATCAAGCGCTCTCGGCTATTCGTTCAGCTATTTTCGAGATTCAAGTCATTAAAGTTTGGGGATAAATAAATAGAAGGATAATATATATATATATATATATATATATATATATATATATATATATATATATAATGTGTACTTTAGAGAGTGAGACAGACTCGGGAGTGAAGTTTTTGGTGTATATATTAGAAACTATTGTCAAACTCCACTCCAAGTCAGAGGTGGGAGTTAACTTTGTTCTTCCACTGAAACAACAAGAATAACAATAACAAGAACAATTCTCTCTCAATGTAAGGGGAGACAACTCTCCCTGATTATATTTTAGTAGTATGGCGCTTGACCTTGTAGCAGTGAGGCTCGTTTTTGTTTATATTATACAAAATGACAGTGACTCTTGGTCGGTTGCAATATGTGTTGATTCCCACATAGATAATCCTAAAATTGAATTTTTAAAAATTAAGATTTTCAAAAATTGAAATTTAATCCTTCTATCTTGGAATTTTATAAACGCGAACAAGTACATCCGAGTGTGAAATAAAAAAGGTAAAGTGCTGACATTTCAACTTCTTCCTCTCTTTCAATCCGACGATAGCTTAAGGGCTAAAATTCTTTTCCACAAAATGGGCATCCGGTTCAGGACAGACATGCATTACTCCCGGCATCTAATTTCTATCCTAAAAAATGGCGCCAGCTGTACTTCCGGTCTCCTATATTATTAGTCTTGTAAACGAGTGTGTACCTGTGTGTTAGTGTTTGTTCTGTTCTGTATACGCCTGTGTACTCATTTTCTGGTTAAGTGTGTTTGAATCAAATGTAGTTTGGCGTAATTTTATACTAACGCCAGGTGAGTCGTACTTTTGTTCATATGTGATACCTGGGTTATTGCAAAATCTGGGGCGCTAATTTGACCCCAGCCATCCCAGCCAAGAAGCCATCCAAGCCCATCCCTTTTCTCACGTTCCTAATAGTTTGAGCTAATAACCCTTGCCCTCCCCTGTACTCTTCACTTTCGAGGTCAAACATATCTCCCTATCAACCCATATATATATATATATATATATATATATATATATATATATATATATATTCTCATTCAGGATTAGTTACCTGAAAACTTAATATAATATATATTTAAACTAAATAGATCAAAAACTTTACAAGAAGTGCAACATTTTCGTCAATTTCCCAATTCCTTTTAAAATCCAAAATTCTACTTCAATGATTTACTTATTAAAAAAAAGTGTGCAAAATTTAGTTATTTCAAATTGAAGTGTTTCAGCCAATGAATTTATATCAATAATTAAGAAGAGGCCAATGAAAACCACTTTCTTGTATTTCAAAAGCGGAGAGGAAAAAGCAGAAAAATAAGATCGAAAAACGAGTCAAATAATGAAGTTACTTCGGTTGAACTTCTGTCTGGGATAGCTTATTGACTGGGATGGCTGGGGTAAAAATAAGCACTGCAGAATCTGAGGGCATAACAAGTGCGAGTTTCTTTTCAGGATCAAAAAAAAAAAAATACCCATACGAGTGCAGTGCCTGTTCCAAGAGTGCATACTTAGAAGGGGCTGGACTTTATTGAGCTGCCTGTCATAATTGTCATGCAAAAAGTTGTAATGAAATACTTGTTTGTAACGATTAATAGGCAGCAGAAGTCAGGGGAGACAATCTATAGAAACTTCTTTCCTTTAATGACCGACTTATCACAGAAGTGACGCTAAAAAAGCAGAGCATCCTCATGTTTTCGTTTAATGACTGCTACTGAAATATGTTTGTCTTTATTTGATTTCTTAGGAACCACTGATCCAAACAACTTTAAATTTGATACTGCACTACCTCACATATCGAATAAAATATGCACTGTCAACTACGATCAACCAGTTGTCGAGTAATCATGGTATCGTCAATAACTTTAAGCAAAGTCATCAACATTCCAACTTTCGTTCGGTCTATTGAATCTATTCAACCCATCTCTGATGTTTCCAACACAACGTTTTGACAGATCCATCCTTCAGTCCTTATTTGGTGTATAACCCAAGAAAAGACGCATTCCTTCCACCTGTTGGTGAAGAACGCCGTGGTCATTGATTAATCGATTCCAGCAATGCTAGGTACGGAGACGTGAATCTGCAACCAACTGTACACCAGGGCGATTCCAAAATTATACACAGGGGTGTTCTTTGGCTCCTGCTTTGCTAAGCAAAGTAAACAACATGAGGTTGAATTCCGTACCAGCCCGACATACAGTCGACTAATAAGCCGATTGATGCAGCTTCCTTTAACTTACTTACCCCAAACGACGCTCCAGGTCAATTAGACCTCATCCTAAGGGTGGGGTAATCTATACCTTTATCATTCCAGTTATGGAATAACATAATAAGAAGGCAAATCATTCATGATGAGTGCGATGATACATTTCCTAAAACCATGACTTAAATTTGGTTAAGAAAGGTAAGCTCTAACCAATTCACCAATCGAAATACACACCCACACATACCACACACACCCTCACCTGAATATCACCTCATTATTAATCAGTTGAAAGTGGTTATAACTTGCAATGATTACCTCAAACTGATATCCAAACAATGATCCTATTTGACGGTATACATTGTGCGTTTGAATATGAGGAAAACTTTAATTTCAAAATAGCATTTTTAATTCTTGGAGGCATCTAATTCCTCGATGTTTAAGCAAGAAGACCAACCAGTTAATCGTCATTGTTTCTGTCAGTGAGTGACCAACGCAGTCTGTGGACAATTTGCGAGTCACAATAGATAGAAAGCATCAGAAATAAGATGGAAGGAACACTAAAACAAAGATTAACAAGTCTGGTTAGTCACTCAATAGAAGCTGTCACGTGACTAACATCCATTGATAGCATGCTATGTAGGGGTGATCAATGAATAAATTACTTTCCTAGCATTCACTTGTAGGTTTGAGACCAACGATAAGCTTCAATGGCACATGCTGATTTTCAAGGCTAATTTTCCCACTTTGGATGTTAGTGCCACTTAATCTTCATGTCACACCTCGTTTTTCTCGTATCTGGTCCGTGATCAGCCTGAGCTAAGCCTTGAGAAAAGTGCTTCATGAAATCAAGATTATACAAATCACATTACGAGAATACAAGGAAACCACTTCCATCAATCAAACTCATCTCTGAGAATTCTTCTCAACTACAAAAGCAAACCAAAGATGTTCCCCGTGTCTTGCAAACACACGAAGGGATAGGTTTGTATCAAGTTCCCGAACCACCCATTGGTATCCAATCTTTGCAAAAATTGTGCGTCTATACGAGGCCAGGTTGCTAGCGCTACGCCCAAAATGGACTGACTTGCTAGGTTGAAATGCCGATCTGTTATTTACTCCTACGTGGAAGGAGAAGTTTTTTTCATGCCTTTCTCGAGGGCATGTAAGTAAAATGAACGCGATCTGTTCGATAATTCAATTCCTCGAGCCGTTAACCGTTATGCCGCCAGCAACTTCTCTCATCTATCACCAACATTCAAAAGT
>OY735226.1:3365087-3410087 GCA_963457665.1 Thysanoteuthis rhombus | reverse complement strand
CTCTCACATTTCAAAGTGATTCCAATGAGAGAAGCACATTCTACCTGAATGAAGAGAGTCGAAAGTAAAAGTCCATAGAACACTTGCAATTATTCATCTTCTTCTATTAAATTGGCGTAAAAATAATTGTGTTTTGTTGTTAATAAGCTTTGATGTTTATTTTGGAATAAACGATTATCTAACTATGTTCATGGAATATACCATTCTGTGGTGTAAATTTCGCTCTATTCATTCAAGTTGAATGTTTCTTTTTCACTAATTATTTTAGTTCATTTGAGGCTATCAGATCAAAGATGAAAAAAACAAAAACAAATTCAAACAATTGCATTGAGTTATTTGGCTAAGGAACCTCCAACGAACGTACAACTTAACATTGGTTCCAAAATTTCGAAGCGTCAGCGAAACCCCAGGAGATGTGGGCGTCTTTCTGTGATCGAGAGGTTGCATAGGAATGAAACGTTGACCATCCAGCTGGTGTTTGACATTTATACTAAATTGGAAGAGGAAAGCACGACATGTCGTGCGAATGACCCTATATCAAATGCAAAAAAAAACTTGCATATCGCACGAATGATCTGACTACCATTATTCAAGCTTTTCGACCACTTCCTGCAAGGAAAGGTCAGCAACAACAATGCAGTAGTTAAAAACGCCTTCGAGTAATTTATTTTGGTTCCAGAACCCGATAATTCTATGCCTCCAGAATAAATAGAATCCTTTAGTCTGAAGTTTTTGAAAAGATTATTTAAGCGAGTCATTGCATGAATAGTCCAGTAAAAGAATTCAAAAGATTTTGTGTCCTCGATATGTTCTGAATGAAAAATAAAAACAGTGCACATAAAATTGTACAGAGGAAAAATCCTGAAATTCAAAATGATGGCCATCTGCCCTAGTAAATATAATTGCCGAGAACTGGGCCCACTATCGAGATGAATTTCAGTAGGCATGTTGCCCTGGGTCTGAGGAAAAGCAGTTTTTAGTTTGAAGTTGTCTGGATGCAATGTCAGGTTTGTAGTTCTCGAGAAAGTTGCGATTAATCGGCACAGGAAAAAGTTCAATGTACTGACCCTAACTAATCACTATCCAAATAAAATTTCGTTCATTGCCCGGTTCCAATTTCGGATTAACTATGTCGGTCAACCATTTCAGGGTTGAATTTGTCATGCGACTGAAAAAAGATAGTCCAAGGCTGCTGATTCTAAATCTTCTGTTTGCTATTCGCCATTTTTTGTTATTTTAGGAGAGCTCATTTAAAATAAGTGTCCAAATTGAATCTACTGAATTTTATGCCAATAATTTTGGCGTTGAATGTCTGGACTCTAATGGTATTGGCTCAATCAGACTAATTTCCTCTTCATTTTGGAAGGATATAACGTGCATGCAACCGCAGATGAAGGTTTGACGTATCAAAATAGAACAGGCAGACGAGGGAGGTCGGAATGTACAGCAACCGAAACGTTTTGAAACGTTTGTCTTGAACAACACAAGACGAGGATATTGGTTCGGGTTGTAGCAGTTTGAAATAGCGTGCAGACGAACTGGAGAAAAATAGTGACAACAGCAATGGGAGAGAGATAAAGACGAAGAAAATAAGAAAGGAAAAGAGATAGGCAGATGTATAGAGAAAAATAGATTGAATATATATATATATATATATATATATATATATGATTAATGTCCTTCTATTCAGGGTTGAGCACTCTTTAAGTGAGGTAACTCATCCATTGTAAGCCTACGCAATGCTCTTCGATAGGAATTGAGCACTCTGGTGGATAAGGAATTTCTGTGTAGATGGATATATCGCTTAAATTCAGCCTTACTGACTGTTCAGTTCTGTAGTCCGAGTCTGATGTGTAGGTTTCGATTCTGCCTCGCGGTACTGGATAGGATAATGCAAAGTCTGTAGCCACAGTGAAGAGATATAATACATCGAAACAACTGTCTGTGGATGACACAACAACAATAATAATAATAATAATAATAATATATATATGTATATATATATATATATATATATCCCACTATGTATGGTAGGGAAGGGGAGACTAAAAAAAGGAGAGAGAAAGAGATTAGGAGTATCATATGAAAGTTTTTCCTGTCTATATCCGGCACGTTCGGTGCCTGATCGTGACACGTGTAAAATGCCAGACTTCGGCGTCAGTCTTTCGAAATTGAGAATTGGAAAGTCTAAAAACGTGTGATGCGTGAGGTCCAGCCTGGCACACGTGTGTCGAGGCCAATATAAACAAATGATTCTCCTCTCCAAGAACATCCGACTATTTCACTTCGTCTTTCTTTTTTTCTCTTTCCTGTGGGTTTTTTTTTCTTTCACAAATTCATTTCAACCGATATTCTCATCTTTTTCCATCACATTATTTTTGTCAATTTATTTGGTAAGCACTGATATTTCTTTCAACACCAATTTAATCTTATTTCCCCAACTGATTACCCTTGAAAAATCATTTACCTGGAATGATGAAGGGAAAGGTTCTGGTGTCTGGTATTCCATGTTTAATTTTTAGTTTTCATAGGCTACAAAGAGGAAGATTCAGATAGACCAAGTTTTGCATTTGAGTGTGTATATGTTTGTATTTGTGTGTGTATATATATATATATATATATACACACACACTTATATGTTTGTGTATGTTTTTAAGTGTACGTGCGTATACAGGTATGTGTGTTTACAAGTGTGTATATGTTTGTGTATGTATATGTATGCTTATGTTTTCTTGCCTACTGATGACTGACCAATCTGTCAACATCGATCAGCTAACAGGAAACAACGCACGAGTTCCAGCTGTCGAGTTTTTTCTTTGATTGCAAAATACTCAAACACACAAGCGTACAGGCGCACACACACGCTCACTCCCATATGCGAACATGGGTGCATAAATATTCACACGTACACATATATATGTATAAATAAGGATTACAAGGATATACCGGTGAATGTCAACATTCCGTGCCTAACGTACTCTGCAACCGGCGTTATGTTTTGTTCTTATTATAATGAAATTGATACTTGAATCGACCGAATGGTTAGGAATGCGTATTTCAGTAGAAACTATCTTGGAACCGACATCCCGTTATATATATATATATATATATATATATATATATATATATATATATTGTACATGAAGATTCATCTGACCATAGTACGCTGCCATTTTTCTGTGCTAACGTTATTGGGGTGAGTTGAAGTAAAACTCAACCTATTTGGGTCTGATGATATCCAACGAATTAGACATTGTCTTGGTGAGGCGTACAAGGGAAAATATTTGATATCAACTATTCAACCGTGGAAAAGTCATGATCTGGGGTTGTTTGCGGTTCAGTGACATTGATCAGCTGTATTTCTTTGATGGAATCATGGATGCTGATGGTTAAAGTGTTATCTTCATTGAAGAGCCCGGGACGAGGGATGTGTTTTAGCATAATACTGACCCAAAACAATCCGCTAAAAGGAATAATGTCCTTGATGAACCAAAAGGTAAGTCTGTGACTGGCTCATCAAGTGGTCGGATTCAAATCCAACCACTCCACGTGGAATGTACTAAAATAGAAAGAAAGAAAACAACGACCAATCAACATTACAAAATTAAAATACTGTATACTATCAAAATGGGGAAACATTTGAGTGACCGTTGGTGCAAATCTAGTGAAGTCAATGAAACAACAAGCACTAATAAAAAAGAAAAGCTGACGCACCCCATAGTGATATTGAATAAACTTTTTTCGTATGACAGCACTCATTTTTGGATGGCATTATTCATGTTTTTGGCAACAGCGTATAAATACTGTAGAGTTAACTCATAAATTATATCTATTGATATCTGTTTTGATTGTGTAATATTCCAATAGAAATTGTGAAATCTTTTGATGTTTAGTTTAGAAGAAAACTATTTTTTACGAAAACTGGTCTGGGTGTATTCATTCATGGGAGAATCTGTATATATGTATATAGACATGTGCATATACGTGCAGTGTATGTATACGTATTTTTATCAAGTTGCATCAATAAACTAACAGCCTGTTACTAGCTGAATTCTGATCAGGATTTTTCACTGAATGATTTTTCATGTGTGTGTGACTACCATTTAATTCTGATTTTCATTGACAAAGAAGGGTTATATATATATATCTGTGTGGCTGTTTGTTTGTATATGCAGGTATGAGTACAAGACTGTACGTAGGTTATTGGTCCAACTTGAACGATGAAGTTATTCCCATAAAACCTTGACGATAAAAACATAAATCACCCCTTACAGTGCATCTCCAAACGCCAGACTGTGGGAAATGACTAATAAGACCCCCATTTACCAGGATGTGGAGAAGCAAAAATGAAGGAGGGTTCGACCTACTCTACGTAAACCAGATGGCAATGACACACGGTGAACATTGGACTTGAATCAATGAAACAGAAGAGATCAGAGATTAACTCTCAAATTCATATTCAGAAATCAAAATTCATTATCATTGGAAATAACTTTTATTTGAAGTTTCTCCCCTTTCAACTTCGCATGGATTTTTGATTTGTCGACATATCTTTTTAGACCTTTTTTGGTCGGTCAGTTCTGTTTATGTAAAGAACAGAAAGAGGAAGGAAGAAAATGTATGACACCGTTGAAAGAACGTCTATTTTGATTATTAAATAACAAATCAAGCGCATGTTTTACTGGGCTACCGAGTATTGATAGCAAAAGTTGTCTTAGACAGGGTGAGAAAAACGACTTATCTTTTCAACTTCCAGCATATTATCAAAAATTGTTATACACACATTCAAAGTCTATCAAGAGAAAAAATAACTGCACAGTAAGCCTTAGAACAGATTATTGATAAAAATTGTACTCTTACAGTAATTTAAACTTACTAATTGTTTTTTAGTAGCTAGATTCTCGAGTGAACTAACTTCACTTACCTCTTCGTCCTCCTAGTGCTACTATCACCATAACTAGTAATGCATATACTTCATATTGAATCCCTTTGAAATTGAAAATCATAGATATGGATGTAAGGATGGTGTATGCATCGTTGAACTTATGGTTCTCGTTCACGCAGAGTTCTGTGAATTTTATGTTATTCACAGAAGTGTTCCACTTTCAGTTACGAATGAATACCAGCGGTCCATGCATTTAAGAGTTCAAGCAGACCTTGTGAAGATCAGACATGGGTGAGGTAAGGGCGGTTAGACTGACATCAGACCAGCTGAAAGGAGTTGACCAGAATCGAGTCCACTGGTTGCGGCCCTGTGCTCCACATGGGGGCTACAATAATAAACAATCAAGACAAAACTATGCAACGAATACCGTAAACGAAACCGTGTCTTAGACTAATTAAAAATCTTTATGACCAAACGTCTTAACGTCCTGTGTTTCCCTCCCAAGACTTGATAAGCTCCACGTAAACCAACAACTGACAACAAACCTTCCAATCAAATAAAACAACACCGAAAGAATATCAGTTTCCGCCATAAAGGCCCTCAAGGAAAGTCGTATAACGAGCATTTGTTAGGGACTTTAACTTCAATCTTACCACCTGCAAAATTATTGCTCTGAGAGAAAAGAAAATATGGACCTACGAGTACAGTCCAGGGGTGCTACGTTAACCATTTTACATCCATTTTGACAAATGTGGCGTTCTTGAAAAGCATCTGGTCATAGAATTTTTGGTAAGGTAAAAGTTAAGTTCTTGGCAATTTTGACTTTGTTGCGATAGTATTTTGAATAAGTACTTATTTTGCGGATGTACGACAGCATTGCAATGTTTACTAAACAATCATTGTTGTTAATCTCTTCAAATCATAGCATTCATCAACCAATGGCTTCTGGCAGCATGCCCGGTCAAATGCAAGCAATTAAGAAAAAAATAGGAAAAAAGAGGGGAATCCATGAAAAGGTGACTTCACTTACCTTTTGTTGGGCAGTGATCACTGGAAAAAATTTTAATATCCCCCTCCCCCAAAAGAACCCGAATGCTGCTTGACACAAACTAATTGATCAATTTAGACAAGGGTTACATGCAAATTGAACCCCCACTAAAAAAAACCTATTGGGGGCGTGATTTTCAGAAAACAAATAAAATGTTTAGATATTTGATCCATTAACCCTATTGATGCAGCGTGATATATACATGTATACATATCTAACCAGCCTACCAACCAGCCAAGCTAACTGAAAAACTGCAGAAACCTATGTGTTGGCTGACGGTTTCCCATAATTACTTTCATAAACAATTTGGCACTTGGCATTTGGCCATATTTTACTATTGTTGGTTTGTTTTAGCCAAAAAATCGCCAACTATCTTGTGCTGTCTCAAGTTTTCTATAATCCTTTTTTTCACAATAGATAATTTTCCTCCGTGGAGATTATCTACCAAACGGAAAACTATTTGAGAGGAAAAGGTCGCTAGTCTGTCATTCTTTTCTCCCAGTGTATATGAGAAACCAAGAAATTTGAGAAGAAAAACAATTTTGAATATTTATTGTTATAAGCTACACAAAATTAAAGAAAAAAGACTCATTTCGAGGTTGGCGCCTCGTTCTGAGAGTATGAGCGGTTAGGCGTCATTTCTGACGGGCTAACCAATTCAATAAAGCAGTAATAACTTCCTCACGTATAAACACATAAACTTATACTCATACACACACACACATATATAGGTATACACGCGTATTTGTGTGCACGTGTGTATGCATCGTCATATTGGCATGAGTGCATGAAATACATTGAAATATCAACAACTATATATATATATATATATATATATATATATATATATATATATATATGTAAACACAAATTTCCATACAAACATATTCGCAAGCAGGTGAAAACGATCATTACTGTGTGGAACATTGTTGTCATGTATAGTCAAACACAAATGCACAGACACACTCTGAGTCGAACACACACACACACACACACACACACACACACAAACACATATATTTATATACATATATATGTATTTAAGCTTATTCTAAGAATAAGGGTTGAAAGCAGTTATTCAGCCTTTGTATTATTGGTGGGGTTGTTTAGCACAAAGGTATGTGCAACACTAAGTTTAAGCCAGTACCACTCGGTGTCAGGGTCGATTCTTGCTGCAGCCATATTTTCTTCAGTTGTTTATTATATTTACGTTTTCTGAATTTAATGATATCATGATCGTGTAACGACAAGAAATCATTTCAAATAAGCTCCTGTATAACGCAATTTATAATCCATGTATGTATATATACATCCATTGATTCAAGGCTATATTTGAGAGTTATAAATGATGTATGACAACATTTTTGAGTGAGAGAGAGAGAGAGAGAGAGAGAGAGAGAGACACGTGCACGTACGTACATAAACACAAGAATTGACTCTTTCTATGCATACAGAGACTCTCTGATTTTTCAGTGATTTATCTTGTTGAATCATTCATGGGCTGGCTAAGTAGTTTGAATGTCAGACAGCCAATGGTCATCTCGACTCACAACATGAATTCCTCGAGATCATACATGAAACTGTGGCCGGCAAAATATAAGATAGTGTGACGAACTAGACAAGTTCAAAAAGTACTAGCTCTGCGATGCCCTTAATTGATAGGTCTGGCAAAACTTAGAGAAGATCTATGTCCAAGAATGGTCGACGATGATGATGATGATGATGATTACCAGCGATATTTTGGGCATCAGGGACAACTCCTACTTACTTATATATTGACCTCTGCACCCAACCCTTAGTCTTTTGTAAGTTCGTCTAGGTCTAAAATTGTTTACTGATCATCAGTCACAGGATTTCGGTTAAATACGTAAGGAAACTGACAAAATAAGTGTTTTTCCTGAGGTTGCTGACGTTTCAGTTGACCAAAAACAATGTTGATATTTATCTTGGTAAATAATATGATTAGCCTCCTTGCTAATTTCTTTTCCATCGGGTAGACAGAGAATTCAGTTTAGAACGTTGCTTTTGACTTCATCAGGTTTCAAAATATTAGGAAGAGATCTGTACAAGAGGGAAATACAGTGGAGGGTTCTGTACAGAAGTCAACACGTATCAAAAAGTCAGTTTTATGATGTAGTGTGAAAGACATAGCAAATCGCCAGTAAAGAAAAACGTCACATTAAACTGAGTTTATTATTCGTATCACTACAGGTAAATTTGTTTATATTCATCCTAAAATAAAATAACAAGCTAAATATAAAATTCATAGTTTGTGGGAAGGTGGCACTCGATCAGTGAGTAACTGTTTTGTTTTTAAATCCCCAAAACAGTTCCATGGTAAACAAGAAGAAGAAAATTTCACTTATAGATCTAATTACGAGTAAAAATACATCTATTTAAAAACTTTTCAGGAACAGTTATCAGGGAATAATTATGTATGTATGAACTTTAGTTAAGATTTACTGTGCGACTACATAAGTTCTTTAAAAGATTTCTGAAGTAATAAGAGGGGAACAAATTTAGCACCATTTTAAGTGCGTAAAGCTGTAAAGCTTTCCTGACTGTACATATAAATATATTGCATACTTCGGCAACATATTTTCTCTATCAAGGGTGGAGCTGTACTGTTCGGTTTCATGATAGAATTTTATCTCGTTGGATAATATTTTACTATTTACTTTTTATTGTTAAATTCACTATTTGTTGTGTGCTATTTGTTTTGTTGGCTGCTATTGGTATTCTAGTGACGTCATTTGGTAGTGTGCGAGTATTAGAGCATTTTTCTTTTCTATCTTTCGGAAAATATCTATATACATTGAAATCAAAGATCCGTTCAGTTTCATCATTACAAGGAAAGATTAGTAAATAAAAATAAAAATAAAAATATGTTTGTTGTCTGTCATTTGAATGATATATATATATATGTTTGTATTGTAGATGTGAAACGATCCGACAGGATGTTGATGAGAGTGACAATTGGAGGGTGAAGAGAAAAAAAATGATCAGAAAGCAAGCGTTACACCTCAAAATCTTTCATTATTCCGTGGGCATATATCATGGCATTTCGACGGATGCCAGCCATCTTTCTCGGAGAATGTATATGTGTATTAACGGTACGACTCCCTGAAATAGGCAACTAAATTCAGCTAAGTCAAATACAAGGTCCTGAGTCTGCAAGGAGCTCAAAATAATAATGATGGTCTGTGAGACAGGTGCGCTCTCCACTGCCCCGTGGCAAACCGACCCGATGTTAAGTAAACTTAATCTTATTACTCTCTGAATTTTTGGACGTTCACTGAAGTTTGAAGAGACTACGAAAAATAATCCTTTGTTATTGAAACTATAAATAAAACTTTAAGATTCTACATTGACTCTCAAAATTATACAGGAAAATTCAAATTTCAAATCAAGGAGAATGACTTATCAAAATTCCTTCCTTTGCACACTTAGGGTAATTTTTCTCTATTCAATTCACAAGGGGGTTCCATTTTTTCAATCTAGTCATTGAAGTCTTTGGGGCTCTTTCTAACTGTCCATGAATTTAAAGGGAATTTTAAAAAATGAGCTCTTCCTTCCAAATTTGAAACCTTACAAACCTTGATTCGAACTATCACAATTGTTTATCGTCGGTTCAGGCGTTTGTGAATTCCACTTTAAATCTCAAATTACAAAGTTTAATTTTTTTTTTTTTTTTGGCTATCAACAGTTTTGCCAACTCAAACAACTTCTTTGACGCAGAATCGACCTTGGTGAAGCATGAAAAATGTCCATTTTCAATCGCTAACATTGCAAGATTTGTCCATAATGACTGGAAGATAACACTGAAAACTGGCTGAAAATAGTGATAAATGTCTTTGCACTGCCAAAGCAGGAAACGTGCTGAATCTAGCTAAATTAGCAACACTGGCTATCAATAACCCGTTATTCTGGTGGCATCTGCCCGTTCGTTCTTATATTTTAGGTAGGAGCATGAAATTCTTCTTTCAAAGAGGCATCATGAATAACTGACACGAAAACATGCGAATAAGTATGTTTCCTTTATTTCTATTCAATTATTATTATTATTATTCTCGTTTCTGATTGTTCTTTACAATGTATTGCCGAGTTGTTATAAACAACTTTTGGTAAAAAAAAGGTTGAAGTGATGTACTATGTAATTTCCAATTATTTTTTTTTCGGGATCCTTTTGTGTGTTGATGTTTTTTAGGATTTTGTTACAACTTCGAAAGAAGTTACGGACATTTCCGTATAGACATGCGTGCAGAAAGAACTTACATGGTGGTCTATTGTTTCTACGTGCAGATCACAGAAACGGTATTTTGGGTGGGTACAATTCTTCGTCTTCTTTTTCTTCTTCTTCTTCTTCTTCTTCTTCTTCTTCTTCTTCTTCTTCTTCTTCTTCTTCTTCTGCTTCTATTATTATTATTATTATTATTATTATTATTGTTAATAATAATAATAATAATAATTAGAAAAGAAAAGTGGGAAGGGAAAAAATTGTACGGCGAGTTTAAAAGACAGATAAAAGATATAGTAGACGAGAAATCATGGACGTGGTTACGAAAGGGAAACCTTAAGAGAGAAACAGAATCGCTCATCATGGCAGCCCAAAACAAAAGCATAAGGACAAACTACATAAAAGCAAAAATCGACAGAACACAGACAAACAGCAAATGCCGCATGTGCGGTGAAAGAGATGAGACAGTAAACCACATAACTAGTGAATGTAGTCAGCTCGCCCAGAAGGAGTATAAGCATAGACACGATAGAGTAGCAACGATGATACACTGGGAACTAAGTAAACAAATGGGATTCAACCATGGGGAAAAGTGGTATCAGCACAAGCCAGAGGCAGTTTTGGAGAATGACAACCACAAACTACTGTGGGACTTTGACATCCAAACTGACCACCTCATCCAGGCAAGAAGGCCGGACTTAGTAATAGTAGACAAAAAAAGGAAGGCCTGCCAAATAGTAGACGTTGCTGTACCTGCAGACCATAGAGTAAAAAAGAAGGAGGGTGAAAAAAGGGAAAAATACCAGGACCTAGCAAGGGAGTTAAGGAAAATGTGGAACATGAAAACCAGGGTAGTACCGGTCATAGTGGGCGCACTAGGAACTGTCCCCAAAACGCTGAGGGAGAGACTGGAGGAGATCGGGATTAGGGGAAGGATAGAGACCGTACAGACCACAGCGCTACTTGGAACTGCACGGATACTGAGGAAGGTGCTAGAGATATAAGGACTGCAACGAATAGTAGCTCTGTCATGATATGCGAAAGAGGGAGGAGACGTTAGCTGAAGACCTGAGGAGACTTATTGTCACTCAGCCTTCAGCGATAACCACTGGGCAACCGGTGTGAAACTGTAAATCGTAGAATTACTGCGACCTATGAGTAGTAGGAGAGGAGGGCTGGAGACTTGAGGAGACTTGCTGTCACTCAAACTCCAGCGGTTACCACCAGGCAACTGGTGTGAGATTCCAAATAATAATAATAATAATAATAATAATAATAATAATAATAATAATAATAATAATAATAGAGTAGAAGGGGGTGAAAAAAGGGAAAAATACCAGGACCTAGCAAGGGAGTTAAGGAAAATGTGGAACATGAAAACCAGGGTAGTACCGGTCATAGTGGGCGCACTAGGAACTGTCCCCAAAACGCTGAGGGAGAGACTGGAGGAGATCGGGATTAGGGGAAGGATAGAGACCGTACAGACCACAGCGCTACTTGGAACTGCACGGATACTGAGGAAGGTGCTAGAGATATAAGGACTGCAACGAATAGTAGCTCTGTCATGATATGCGAAAGAGGGAGGAGACGTTAGCTGAAGACCTGAGGAGACTTATTGTCACTCAGCCTTCAGCGATAACCACTGGGCAACCGGTGTGAAACTGTAAATCGTAGAATTACTGCGACCTATGAGTAGTAGGAGAGGAGGGCTGGAGACTTGAGGAGACTTGCTGTCACTCAAACTCCAGCGGTTACCACCAGGCAACTGGTGTGAGATTCCAAATAATAATAAAAATAATAATAATAATAATAATAATAATAATAGAGTAGAAGGGGGTGAAAAAAGGGAAAAATACCAGGACCTAGCAAGGGAGTTAAAGAAAATGCGGAACATGAAAACCAGGGTAGTACCGGTCATAGTGGGCGCACTAGGAACTGTCCCCAAAACGCTGAGGGAGAGACTGGAGGAGATCGGGATTAGGGGAAGGATAGAGACCGTACAGACCACAGCACTACTTGGAACTGCACGGATACTGAGGAAGGTGCTAGAGATATAAGTACTGCTACGAATAGTAGCTCTGTCATGATATGCGAAAGAGGGAGGAGACGTTAGCTGAAGACCTGAGGAGACTTATTGTCACTCAGCCTTCAGCGATAACCACTGGGCAACCGGTGTGAAACTGTAAATCGTAGAATTACTGCGACCTATGAGTACTAGGAGAGGAGGGCTAGAGACTTGAGGAGACTTGCTGTCACCCAAACTCCAGCGGTTACCACCAGGCAACTGGTGTGAGATCCCAAATAATAATAATAATAATAATAATAATAATAATAATAATAATAATAATAATAATAATAATAATAATTTCTCACCAGTTACCTGGTGGTCATAGCTGGAAACTGAGTGACAGCAAGTCACCTCAGGTCTTCATTCTTCCTCTCCGCACTCTCACAGTGCACAACAGTGTTGTGGTTTACAGTTTCACATCGATTGCTCGGTGGTTATCGCTGAAGGCTGAGTGACAGTAAGTCTCCGAGGTGTTAGGCCTTCTCACATCTCATATCTCCCTCACTTATCACAGCAGTGCTGTGGTTCATATCTCCACTGCCATTTGTGGTACGTTGTATTACGTTCTTTTTTTTCCCCTCATCTTCTTTCTTTTAGACCCTTGCTAACAGCTGGG
Organism: Thysanoteuthis rhombus; assembly: GCA_963457665.1. Taxonomy (NCBI): domain Eukaryota; kingdom Metazoa; phylum Mollusca; class Cephalopoda; order Oegopsida; family Thysanoteuthidae; genus Thysanoteuthis; species Thysanoteuthis major. The sequence goes on along the minus strand of OY735226.1, from coordinate 3,397,233 downwards.
GTCATAGATCTCATATTTCTAGCACTTCCACCGGTAATCGGGCAGTCCCTTGCAGTGTTGTTGCCATTATTATTACTTCTTTCATTTTGCTCATTTACAAAAAGAAGACTCCTCAAAGGGTTACTCATATGGTAATGACCATTTAGAATGTTTCTCAACTTTGGACAGTAGTTCTCTAAATCTGTAATATGACAACACACCGTAGCTGAAAAGGTAGAGATCTCACAATATATAGTGATAAAACCCCAACACTGCTGTGGAACCGAGGCAAACATAGTATTCGTGCTGGACAAGATTCGTAATGTATGTTTGCGTATTTAGAAAAAAATATGCAGACAAGTTGGAGCTAGATGCGGTACACAATTGTTTTGTGGCACATAGATTAATAACGGCTTAGGTTATCATCGGTCTGAGAAAAAAAAAAAGGATTGAGTCAGTGGATTCCATAAAAAACGAAATGGAATTAACGTTTTGCGTCTCTCCCGAAAATGCAATCTCATTCATTTAATTCTAAAGAAAATTTAATGACGGGGAAAATGAACAGTCCTCAGGGGAGGATTTTGTACTTAGATCGACACTTATATGAGGTCGCAAGGTCAAACATTCAAATGATAGAGTCGACTAGACAACATTCCTTATAATCATTTGTCCAGAAAGCAATCTCTGATTTCTGTTGACAGATGATTATTCATGCCCGTTAATATCAACCGTAATTTCGGGACTCATATATCTAAGGTCGAATGTTAACATTGGTGAGGCCCAGTGTATACCATTTTTTTTGGGGGGGGGGTGCCTTCTGTTCTTGTAGTTTTCATATATTTCAAAACAGAAATGATGTATTCATAAAATTATGATCCTTCAATTTGAAGTAAAGTCCTTTATAGATCAATTATCAATGTATATAATAACATAATAATTCCATGAAGAAATAGAAACACATTTATAACGAAATGAATTCGTCAAATCGGAACTTCACTTGGTTTCTGCAATGTAAATTTGTGAATGATATCACAGAAAATAAAATCTATTCATATAAAAACCGTAGTCACCAAGTTTGTTTGTTTTTGCTCCCTTCCTTCTTTCAAAGCTGATAAGTCTGGCCAGCAGCTAAAGCGTGACTGACTGCTGTAGTTAAATAGATCTTCTGTATTTGAACGCCCCTTGGGTAGGAAAACATAAGTTTCTCCCTTTAAAGCAGGTGAATGAGAAGAATAGAGTGAGACTTATATGATTGAAAACTATGTCGAAAAATGTAAATATTCTAAAATAATGATCCAATCATAGGTAACATAAAAATCCCGTCATTTATTACGAGTACTGTGCTCGCTCCATAATAAATCGTACTGAATACTCGTCCTTCAAAGACTTGTGAACCTAACTAGTCACATTGATGTTTTTTTTAAATTTTAGGTGTCCATAAATGTTGGAGTCCTGGGCTACTGCACCATCTACAATGTCTTTAGCATGACCCTGCACCTGCAAGTTTCGTTTGATATCTTTGGTCTAAGCTTAGAATTTAGGTTTGTTACCCAGCCCATCGTAAATAACTGATTTTGTTTTGAATTCCAGATAAAAAAATGCAGAAAAGTATCTTTTCAAAGTTTTCACAACTTTTAATTCTATTATTATCCTCTCTTTCATTTCATTAATTAACGAAATTTTTCAATAGGTTCCTCATTTGCTAATTACCAAGTACAATGTTTCCAAACTTGGATAATTATTGGCGAACCGTCTTAGAAAAAAGAAGGATTGAGTCAGTATTTTCCTAATAACGAAATTGAATTAATGTTTCCCTCTGAAAAAAAAAAAAAAGCAGCCTTATTCGTTTTAAAGAGACTTAATGACGGGTAAAATGAACGGTCCCTAAGGGTGTGTAGTGGGGTTGTACTTGAATCGACACTTACTTATATGAGGACACAGGGTCGAATATTCAAATGATGGAGTCGACTAGACAACATTCCTCGTAGTTATTTGCCCAGAAAAAAATCTCTGATTTCTGTTGACAGATGATTATGAACGCCCGTTAATACCAACCGTCATGTGAGGACTCAGACACCCTAGAATGGTAGATTCGCAAAATGTGAAGCAGTTTATGAGACACACTTGACTGAATGAAAAAAGGATGATCTCTTCTCACGTCACTGTCGATAGCCACCCAGTTAGCAGTACAGAGAATGGAATCAGCGGATAGAGTTCAAACTCCAGCATGATCTGCGTTCATAAATCCTGTTTCTAATATCACAGATCATCAACATTTTAAGCGTCCATTGTTCGTCGTAGACTTTTCCCAAGACTTGTAAGACCTCTTCATCATGGGTGTCGTGCAGCCAGTACTCTCTGAACTGGTCTAAAAATTATGTTTTGCCAGACACAGTTTTGAATATGATATTTGGGGATCCACGTTGTGAGTCGCGATTTCTATCGGTTGTCTGACATTCTTGTAGCATGACCAGCCAATTGCCATTTTAGTTTTCTAATGGATTCTATGATATCCAAGACTCCTGTTTTATTCTCTTACATAATGTGCTACACTCCATACTAATGCCCTGGGGTAAAATAGCGTAGGGTGAAGTGAGTGTCACAAATTCAAGTGCTTGTCGCCGGTGAATCTATGTCACATACCACAAACCTTGAAGAAGAGAGAAAGTTGTTTTACGGGATATCTAATCAAGTTTGGCACATGAAAGAATAATGCTGGAGAGATCTCAAGACAGCACAATACATCAGAAAGAAAATAGGAGTCAGGGACGTAGAATCCAATAAAAAATCTCAAATGGTAGTGGGCTGGCCATGTTGCAAGAATGGTGGACATCATGACTCACAACACAGATCCTCAGAGATCACATGCTGTAGAGTATTACAATATCACTTCCGTGGCGTAGAGGTACAATATCGGCCTCTAGTTCTGAAGATAAGGTTTCGATCCTGCCTCGTGGTACTGTATGGGATAATGGATGGTCTACATTGAAGAGTTGTAATAAAACGAAACAGCTGTCTGTGGATGATACAATAATATATGTGTGTGTGTGTGTGTGCCTAATCGGTCGCAGGTTCGATTCATGCAGCAGCCTTACTTTCTTCAATTTTCAATTAAAATTACGTTGTCTAGGCTAAATGATACATTCATTGTGTAACAACCGGAGATCATTCCCAATAGGAATATGATATTAAGAAATTTATAATCTTTCTGTGTGATCATATATCCATTTTTTGTGACATATATGTGCGTAAGTATGTGTGTGTGTATTAATGTGTGCGATGTGTAAAAGTTGACATAGTAGAAACGAAAAATGACTTGAGACCACTATCTCAGGTTTTTCTTTAAAATAATAATAGCTTACATACGTTTCACTCGTGTCAGGTACGCCGGAGTCTTGGAAGCGAAAGTTGGTTTGAGAGAAATAGTGAAAACTTCAAAACTGCCTTGATGGTCTGTGGGGTAGAGGAATTGATGGGTGTAGGTGGGAGCATGCAGGGTTTTTTACCGTATGTTAGAGGGAGAGGTGTTTTTGATATAAAGACCCGACTTATTGATCAAAAACCCTTTACCTCTGATGTACGGAAAAAAAACTTGTTTCCACATACACCCAGAAATTTCCCAATTTCTCAATTTCTCATAGCAACTGTTGCTTTCAAAGCTCTGACGAAACTCGGCAAGGGGTGTAACGTACGTAAGCTACTACACTTTTGAATGAAAAAAATTGAGATGTATTTTTTCTTTTCAACATTGTCAACCTATTCACGGCATTCACATCCTTACTTTCCCCCACACGCACGCACGCACGCACACACACACACACACACACACACACAGACACACACACCCATGCACACACACACACACACACACACATATATATATATATATATATTATACGGGGCTACAGTCAGAGAGAGTCAAGGCAATTCAAATATATAGATAAACATTGATAACTTCAATATATATATATATATATATTGTTGGATATTTTCGATTAATGAAATTACAACGGCTATGTCCGCTTTAAATTGTATCCAAATGGCCCATCTCTTTTGGAATAGTTAGGTTGATAACGCTACAGAAATAGATAGATACATAGATAGATAGATAAATAGATAGAGATAAAGACACTTAATTGCTGTTCCCCAAAGTCGGGAATACGAAACCCATGATTCATTGCTATCAACCATTTGTTACTTTTCATAAACATTGTAGGTAGACACTGTTCGACCACAGAAGCACACTTTATGAAACCAGAATGAAGAAGTAGCTCCTCCATCATCATCATCATCATCATCAGTCTTTTAACGTCTGTTGTTGGACATAGATTTTCCTGAGTATCCGCCAGATTTCTTTATCATGGGCGTTGCAGGGCCAGTATTTTCTGAATTTGTCTATTTCATTCTTGCATCATGTATTCTGTCGGCCTCGGTTTCGCGTGTGGTCTCTGGGGATCCATGTTGTGAGTCGTGATGTCCATCGGTTGTCTTTCATTCTTTGGAGCACCGATGTTTTTTGAAATTGGTTTCGATGATTACCGTCGTATATCTTCTTTTGTCTTCTCTTTGATTCTTTTTTATTGTTTCGTTTACTTCAGGTCGCCTTGATTTTTCCTTCTTTGTTGTTTGTGGTTTGGGGGTTTCTGCGCTTTTCAATGTGTTCCCTGGTTTTGTCTGAAATTTTATTAATGGTTTGTGTGCTTCTTGTTTTAAACATAGTTGCAGCTTCTACTAGAGAGGTTATTATTTTTCTGTGGAGTTTGTTGATGTTGATGTCGTTTTCATCGACAAGTAGTTTATATCTATTTTTCAATTCAAGCTTGAAGGGTTGGGTGAGATCCTTTGGTATGTTCAGTGATTGCAGTTTGGCATGAAACATTTTTCCGTGGTCTTTATTGGTGTTCACTTGCATCTTACACCTGACCATTCTATGGTCGCTTCCTATGTTTACTTGGTTGAGAATTTGAATATCTTTGATGGTGTTGCTTTTGTCCGCTGTTGTCAATTTCGTTTTTGGTTTAGTGGTTTGGGCTCCTCCAAGTCCATTCTCTACTGGGTTTCTTTTTGAAAAATGTATTCATAATTTTGAAGTTGGTTGTGATTGCAAAATTTACAAGATCTTCACCTCTCTTGTTCTGTGTTTTGAATCCGAATTCTCTAATACATCGTCTGTTTCCTCGTCTTACTTGTGCAATGAAATCTTTCATGACGATGTTGAAGTATTTTTTAGTATCTTGTAATAGAGAGTTCGAGTCATCAGAGAAGTTGTTTATTTCTACTTTGGTTGATTGTGAAATGGGAGTGTAGACTTAGATGACATTTAGTTTGTACTTCTTTGAGAATTGTATGGTGACGTTGGCTATGCGATCTGAGATATCTTTGAAAGCTACCACGTTATCTTTGAAATCCTTATTGAAGAGGAAGCCTAATCCACTTACTTTTACTTTCTCTCTTCAATAGTTGTAGAGAAGATGCTTGCTCTTCAGTTCCATTAATTTTTCTCTTGGTCTTCTCATTTTGCTAAAACCAATGATGTCCCAGTTGATGTTTTTGATTTCACTTTATCGATGGGTCAGATGAGAGTCTGTAGAAAGTTATCTGACTTTGTAGTTGCTGGAGTATAATGTTGTTCTCTTTTCTATTGTTTTCGGATTTGGGTTTCGTTTGGGTGATCACTGTTGGAGCGTATCATTTCCACCCGAAGCAAATGATGCAGCTGGGCCTTTTGGGACCGATAACCCAGTAGGAACGGCCGGTATAACTTTCATTGTGCAAACGATGGGGAGTGTTAGGCTTTGCCCTGTTGTGCTGGCCCATGACGGGGGTCTGGTGGATTGGTCAATCCTAGTGTCATTAGGAGTGGCCTTCGAGCTCCTGCAGCTCTCAGCATCCGTTCTATCTGCCCTTTTTGGGTGAGCAGTTGGGTGTACACTTTGCTGTAGAGGGTAAAGGATAAAGGATTACGATTGAATGGGTTTGTGAAAAGGTATATAGAGTTTGTTTTTCTTCTACCGTTCCTCTTGTGATATATTCGGATACACCGATTCAACTTACGTCTTATATTATCCTATTTGCGATTACAACGGAGCCCAGCTTTGTGCTGGTCGAATACAAATATGTCAGATGGATTTTATTTAGTTTTTGTTCAGCCAGATGGGTCATTCAAGCTTAAGCGTACCTATCCCTTATCAAGTTTTTAAGCTAATAAGAGTCCACAGACAGTTAGATTTGAAACAAAGCTAGAGGAGTGGACAAATGAATGAAATAAGTAAGCAAAAAAATATTGATTTTACTTATCTGCTTTTGATCTCTGATTTTTTCTTGCTACTGGTACCTTTTAGAGTTTCTCTTAACAGTTAAAAAGATTGGATTTTTCTTTTTACTTTGTTAAAGAGTTATACTTTCGATCCCAGCATAGGGTAGCAAGAATTCATTACCAGGACTGGTCTGTCTTTGAATCGATTATTTTCATAGCTGGTCTAGCCCTGGGTGGGGGAGGGGCACTAGAGTTATCTTTCTTTTTTATTTTGGAGGTTTTGTTTTTCATTTTGGGGGGGTCCTTTTTCGTTTTGGGGGTTTGAACTTGGAATACATATCTTCAGAGTTGTTCTCCCATAGTCGACACTTAACCGAATGAGCCACGTTCTAGGACAATTATCATCAACAGTCATTTTGCCACTCTTTTCTTCCAATCAGACAAACTCCCGAGACATGGGCTACGGGTTCAAGTCTCATCCGAAGCAGCTTCTTTATTCTAAATTCGTGGGTGTTTGTTGATTCGTCCCTTGACTACAAATCTATATAATGTCGAATCTTGAAGTTCCTGATATTTGGGTAAAACATTCCTGTTGCACTATAGGGGTTGGGTCGGAAAGACACGTCGGACGTCTTTGTGACGTTGACCGTGGGGACTGGGAAATATTTGTCTTTGCAAAATACGTATGCATTTGGACCACGACTTTGAACAGACATCAAGTTACATTCCATCCTGGTTGGAAAGTGGTTAAATAACGTACAAGAGTCGGCATAGAAATGTAACATTTTTGACAGTTGAACAACGTTTGACAGTTTTGCGACAAAAGGAGCCATTGTCGCATTTGACGTGCACAAGAAAAAGTCCTGACACCGGTATTTCTTTCAAAGGAACAGAGTTGGTTTTGGGGGACGAAACAGTTAAATTGACACCTTACTCTCCGGAACGGATAATCTATTGCATTGCCTTCTCTGATTGATCCAACGCACTGGACTTTTTTTTTTTACAATGTGTTATCAAAACTGAGGCGTTCACCTAACCCGACTGCTTCAACACACCTGCAGGGGTAACTTTATATGAAAGGCATTGAATTTGATCTCATTCTTCAAAGATTATGGAAATACAGTAACAAAAAATAGGTCACAATGGATAATTGAAGACACCCTTATATTGTTACAAGAAGTTTTTTAAAAAGTTTTTTTCAGGAAATAATATACGTGCTAATGTATGTATGTATGTATGAATGTGTGTGTGTGCGTGTTAGTGTACGTATTTGTCTCTGTGTGTGCATTTGTGTGCATGTATGTGTATGATTTACGTGTAAAATATATGTCAAGAATATCAAATATTGATGATGATGGATATGTGCCCAGACACACATGCACTCTCGCACACGTTCGAAAAAAAAAATCCTTATATATGTGTGAGTTTATAATTGCCTTCCTTGTCAATGCACTGATTTAATTACATACATCAAAACTAATATGTCTGGCTACAGACTTACTGATCTTTTTGTGATTCTCTGTCTCTCTCTGTCTATCTTTCTCTCTCTCCCCCCTCTCTCTCTATCTATCTATCTACCTGTATGTATATATATATATATATATATATATATATATATATATATATATATATATATATATATATATATATATATATATATATATATATATATATATATATATAAACGCACACACAGGGCATATTAGTGTACTTGTAGGTATCGTACGATGGGTGGATACAAGCCTCTCTAGTCAAAGCTTTCATCTATCACGTCAGTATCGGAACCGAATATGACATTAATATCCTCTCAAAGCTGCCAGCAATATCTAACTAAGATATCAAATCGCCTTTCTGAAAGTCGGTCTGTTATGGATTGAAGAATTTATCGAACACCCCACGAGAGAGGAATGTTACGCACGGTCGGTTCAGTGTAGTGATTCCAAAAATAATCTCATACTCTCGGCACTTCCTTTTTTGGAACGTCTTGAGTACAGGTAATAAATCTGACTTCATTCCATTCAATGCAATGGGGCTGAGCAGACTGGAAGAAGTCCCCCCGTGGAACTGGACCTCAAAACTGCGCATGTATATCCCTATTTAGGATGTTTTTTTTTGGGGGGGGGGTACGGATTTTTTTTCAGGTTGGAGAATTTCTTTTCTTTTTTTTTCAAGAAAATAAACCGCCCTTTCCATGAACAAAACGTCGTATATATATATATATATATATATATATATATATATATATATATATATATACATATATATATATATATATATATATATATATATATATATATATATATATATACATATATATATATATATATATATATATATATATATATATATACATATATATATATATATATATATTTGTCTGTGTGTCTATTTGTCCACACACACACACATATATACACACACACATATATATGTATATATACGTACACACATAGATATATACACACGTATACACACAGGCATACGCACACACACACATATACACACACACATAAACACACACACACATATATATACATACCCACATATGTGGATGAAGGGTAATCCGATAAAACTGTGGTATTATTCTTAAAATGTGGAAGAGAAAAATTTGAGAATAAGTATGTTAGATCTCGAAATCTTTCATCATCATTAAACACGCACACACACACACACACACACACATATGTATATATATATATATGCGTGTGTGTGTGTATGTGTGTGTGTATGTGTGTGTGTGTAATCATATATATATATATATATATATATATATGTATGTATATAGTTGTCAGATCTTTTTGGCAAAGCTAGCCAATACTTTCCAAAGTTTAATGCTTGTTTCTGCCTTCTATTTGGAATTTGTCAGTCTGACATTCATATAACATTCAATTGTATTCGTGTAATAAAATATAAGCTAACATACATACACACACACATACATACATACATACACACATATACATATATATATATATAAGTATACACACATATATATATATATGAACACATTATCTGCAATAGCAGAAGGGCATTTGAAAGTTGTACGTCATAAGTGAGGTCACTGCGCAGTGGATTTTCTCTTGTAATACTATGGTGATTTTAAAGCCAGGGTGCACGCCATATAAATTGTCTGCAGTTGAAAAAAACGTTGTATTAATTTTGTTATGGTGAAATTTGATTCCCACTCTGACATCGATGTTTGGAGAAAAAAATTGGCAAGAAAGAGAAATAATTCCTGCCACTATCTTCCAAATATCAGGTTCTATTCTCATTTATAGTTACAATCTTCTGGCTAAAAGTTTTTTTTTTCAAAAAAGTTCCTAATCGCTTAATTGGTCGGTAAGCGATATCGGTTTGGTTAGTAAATTGGTTACTAAATTGGTTACTAAATTGGTTACTAAATTGGTTACTAAACATACTTTTATTAACAAATTCCATTTGTATTCTTCTGTATTTCCATGTCTGCCACTGCAGGTGGGAAATGGATATATATTCACTTCTACGTGTTCATCTGCCTACACTGTATCTGTGGAAGAATTTAAAGGAAATTCAATGACGTTTCCTGGAAGTGTTGGCCATGGGCTAAGTAGTGATTAAAATTGGAGGACTATTAAAGATTTTCTTCCTTACAGCTACCACCACTGTGTAGTAGTCACTTTCTGTCCGTACAATATTTCCAGAAATTCACAAAGAATTTCAGTGAAATTTCCAGAAATATCAAGCCATGGAGCAAAGTAACATTTTGAGGCGGATCCAGGAATTCTTTCTTCAATTGATAGTTATTTTCATTCTCTTAATTTTCCACGCATTATATCCAAAAGTTCCCCATGAATTTCAACGAAATTTTGTAGCCTGGGAGAGGGGGGCATTGGTCTGCGTAAAAATTTGGGATTAACTTTTGTGATTTTTTTTATATAACTGATCTCCATTCTGTTTTTAAGAGACAATTGTTTCTGTAGGTGAATGCGATCTCTGGGTACTTTTAATTTTACTGTTTGTTTGCCTTCCAATGTGGGGGGGGGGGATTGGCTGCTGATTTGAGTTCTATAATCAGTTTTAGAAGCCGCCTCAAGACGGGCCTCAATTGAAACTCTATACTCCTCCCAAAATTGCTAAATTAACAATCATAAACTTTTCTTCTCCAGACAATTATAGACTGAATAACCCCGATACTTTATCAGTGAACACTTCTCAATGGTATCTTCGCAATTTTCATCAAACGGAAAATTCTTTGGCTTCATGTTCTCTTGATATTTATGATCCAGACCCCACCTACATCGAAGAAGATGCCAAAAATGATGAAAAAAAAAGGTTCCGTCACTGGCATGCCATTGTAGTTGATCGGAGAATGAACAGTTAGGGGTGCTTGTAGAAACCACTCTCTCATAACAACCATACACTACTTGACATTTGCACCTTAAAAAAAACAGCCGTTGAATAACTGTAGCCATTAAAAATGACGAAAGCTTTAACTCTTTTTCATATGTTCGTGTGTTTGTGTGTGTTTTTATGTGATTTTTCGGGTGCGCTAGTGCTCTTGGCAATACCGTTTTGTCCAAAGACATGAAATATGGACTCATTTTGATAGTTTTATTTTTGTTAATTTTGAATGAAAAAAGTCTTTTTTGCCTCTTGGAGAAGGGGTTTATTTTAACGGGTATAGTTTATAAATAATTTCTGTACTCTCCAGAATCTAGATGTTCCAAGATGTTTTTTTTTTCACTCTGCTTCTGATGTTTTCTAATGGAAAATGACAGTGATGTCATAAAGAGAATTTATTCTGACCATTTCTATTCTTCAATGGAATTCTTTTTACACGGCTTCCAAAATTTGACGCTACGGTTGTTCAATTATTGACGGTGATGGTGAGTCATTCTCGTATTCAAACTTGGCAGAATCCAATCATTCCGAAATATGAATCGGCTGATTCGACATTTAGATTAGACAAAACATAAATCATGGAATATTATAAAAGAATGGCAGATGAATGAGAAGGTGAGAAAGAGACCACACCTCATGACAATTACAGAGATGTGAGAATATGTTGAGGTAACATCAATCTTTTATTCGAGGTGGCAGGGGGGATCATCTCAAATGTACAGCAATACTTCAAAGATGTGTTGGTAAGGGGTCTTTCATTTTGGAAGAGATAAAAATACAACACCCGGAATGAACATGAGATTGACTGAGAGAGATAGATAGAAAGAATATATATATATATATATATATATATATATATATATATATATATAGAGAGAGAGAGAGAGAGAGAGAGAGAGAGAGAGAGAGAGAGAGAGAAACAGACAGACAGACAGACAAAGAAACAGAGACAGAGAGACAGAGAAGGGGGAGAAGAGGATAGATAGATAGATACATACATACATAGAGAGAGAGAGAGAGAAAGAGAGAGAGAGAGAGAAAGAGAGTAGATAGATAAATAGGAAAACACTGCAGAAATATACAGCAATACTTCAAGGATGTGTTGGTAAGGAGTTTTTAATTTTGTAAAAGGCATAACTAAAACAACCGGAATTAAGCAGAGATCAACTGAGATAGATAGATAGATAGAAGGTTTATATATATACATATATATATATATATATATATATATATATATATATGTGTGTGTGTGTGTGTGTGTGTATATATATATATATGAATATATATATATATACATGTATATATATATATATATATATATATATATATATATATATATATGTTTGTGTGCGTATATATATATATATATATATATATATAGAGAGAGAGAGAGAGAGAGAGAGTACGTGTGTTCAAAAAACACTACAGGAACCTAACTACTTGCAACGGAAGAGTGATTTTGCATTTGTAATCTAGGTGTAAATTGTATGCATTCTTGATTTTTCTTTGATCCTACTAACCCCTTTCTGTCCTGCCTAACGTTGTGAAACATTGTAATAAACTTTCTGCTTGTTTTGGTCTTTTGAAAGTGACACCAATACGTCTGATCAAATTATTGGGTTGGAACAAAGTGAATCACTCTCTTGTATTGCATTAGTGCGATCGTTTGTCCCTTCATTTTTTGTCAGCATCATGTTTTTCTTTTCAGATGAACACCTATAAATCATTTTAAAGCTCTGTATCTCCATTTTGGGAGAACTGTTTGAAATTTTGATCACTTTTTCCCTGCTCTTTTTTCATACGGTATGGAAGTAAAAATGAATAAACCCGAGTTTCGTCTCCTTATGCTCTGTGGATTCAACCATGTCCAACGCCAAAGATAACTGCAGTATCAAAAATATCAGTTTATTAGACAAGTATCTCCAAAAATACAACTACAATACTGACCAACCTGGGTTGGATTTTCATATAAACCAAAGACGAAATATTGTTGGTGAAGAGCCTAACGAACTCATTCGGGATTATAGTCCAGTCAGCTATAATTTACTTTTGTAAAACCCTCATTGCTTCTTTGATTAGTCACTTAAGCGCTGGAGCTAGGAATCTTTTGTTCCAAGTTATAATCAAATAGGTAGGGAGCCTTTGATGGTCCCAAGGAACTTTTCCTCGCAACCGTGAAGTGATAAAAGCTAACGTGGTTCAGTGATCTCACACAGCTCAACAATTACGCAAGACTATCAAATAGGTACAATCGATGGAGGGTGCAGTCGACAGTGGCATCAGAAGAACGCAATCAATGGAAAATAATCAGATAAGGTTGTAATGAAAAGTTATTACACAGTTGACTATTGAGAAGCAAATTTTAATTCCTCCACCACCTGTTACCATCGAATGAAATTTTATAATCATTTTTCTGCTTGTATTTCTTATATAATAGTCAAACTCAATTGATAAGTCTGCAGCTGTGCTGTCCAACTCTTATCAAAATGAGCTGTGCGAACCGACTTGTAAAATCCATATTCCCCTATCGTGATTCAAACTCACGATCAATTGATTGTCAATAGGCTGTCTTACTAATTTAACAAGTCTTACATATTAATGAAGTTTGTAATGCAGATACTTAAAGGCTTGTTTCTTCTTAATAATTGGCACATTTATAAAAAAAAAATTTAGATAATACATATAATACAAAAGTTTCAATAATCATCTTCAATCAAAAGAGAAGTTGGAGTTGAGTTGGACTTTGGAGCTATCAGTCTTGCCTTTGAGACGTGCTTTCTTATTTTAAACTCATGAATAGAGAACTAAAACCCCAGAGCATATTTGACTGCTCAAATGGAATCATATAGAAAGCAGAATCTGATATTTTGCTATAGAATCGAAAGACAATGTCTTCAGATTCTGGAAGAAATTTTCGAGGCAACAACCATCGTATTCTTTGAATGGTCATTTTGTGATACTTTTACTAGCGCGAATGTCATGGGGTTATTCACTCCTGTCAACCAAGTTGAAAAAGCGGTAAATACTTTTGATCATGTCTGTTCGTCTCTTGCTTTGTTAGTTTATCCAATTATTTCTTCGATTGTGTTACTTGGGCATTTTATTATAATCCACTTAGGGCTAGCTCAGCCGATCAAGCATTCACCAAAGCCATGCTTTGCAGGAACACATTTCCCAGCTCTCTCTGTTATCGACCTGTAGCTGAGGGGAGAGGGGATGTATTCATACCTTTTACAAGGATATTAGCGTCAAGTAGACGCAGATTGTTTCAGCCAGAGTTTGAACACAGCTCGCTGGTTCCATTTTTCATACTGCTAACCGTTCAACCAGTAGCACGAAATACTATTCTGTAACGTGACGGTCTTAACACTCCACACGTGATAGATACGTAATCAGTTTTCTTTAATGTCAGTGTGATAAACGATTCTCTTTAAGGTGGATCTGGTCTTCTTTAACGAGTAATGTTTAAAGGCTGATATATTTATATATATATATATATATATATATATATATATATATATATTGCACTCTTTAGAAATAATCATTCTACACCGCTTGTTATTTAAAAGAATCCTTTTATCAGTGATGGAACCATAGTTGATATTTATCAACCTCAGCTTTGTTCGACACAAATCTAGATTGGGGTGGATAAATTTGGGTTGGTAGACTATGACTAGTCTATCTTCAAAGTGGAGAAGTCCTTCTTGCCTGCCTTGAAAATCATCCTTCGGTATTCTGGCTTTAAGTAGGCAGGGGCATAGCTACATATATCTGCGGATGCAGCGGGCTTGGCTTCCTGGGGACACACTCTCAATATCTAGGGCAGTGGTTTTCGAGGCCACAGACACCTGGGGTCAACAAAGATTTTGCTGGGGTCCTTTGGCTGACCTATCAAATGTCTGGGATCTGTGAGCTCAATTAATAGGCAGGTCTCTATAAAGTACAGCTAGAGCTTGGAAGGTCCTAGATTTTTGAAAATTTAGCGAGATTACTCATAATTTTTGAAGGAATGCAGTTGGTGATATACTATTCATACAACTTCAATTGAAGGCCTCTCTCAGTTGCACCTCGGTACATGAGCACAAACATTGACTCCTGGGGTTGATAGAAACATGCAGCTATATCAACTACGAATGGGTACCCAGTGAAGATCGATTTCACTGAACTGGACGCCTTTTTATATTCATAAAGCTCATACTGTTCAAAGTTGGAGGCAAAAAGTGTGGATCAAACTCATTATAGTTTTAATGGACTGTAAGATGAGATTGCTAACCATTAGTCCATGGCAAGGTGTATTTCTCTTCTAAGTACACCTTCTGTAGCTCAAGGTCACTGTTGTTGGGCAACTGATGAGAATTAAACTCGCAACAATTGTAACTGTCCGTGGAACAGATTTTCTACCCTTGCGTGAGGTGCCAAAAATTATCAATGTGTTATATCGTTTCCTAGTTCAAATCTAAATTCGTTTATGTATTTGACTATCGTCTCTGAAGTTATTAACCTTGTTTTTGGCTTGGGAATTAATCTTGACTCTTCTACTGCAGTCTTGCTGATTTTTGTGTATTATATGCATGACATCAGCTGTTATGTTTCCATCATTGTTATACTTTGGTTTGGTTCAAGTTGATACCTTGAACCAAGCCTCTGTTTGATACTCTATGCAGTAGAAACACTTTGGTGCACAGAATTGCAGAGTTTGTTACAGGTTTTAGGGTGGATTTGATGTCTATGTTATTGTTGTCATTGGCTGGCTTGCAAATCTTGAAAGAAGACAAGCGAAACAGAAGGGAAGAGAAAGAAAGCTTGTTTATCTAAATCATCGAAGTTGAAAAGAGATGTATGGATTCAGTCACGTTTGTTCGTTCGATTGTAAGTCTCCCAAAGTACTGAATGAATTTCAGTGTTTGGAAATGGGATAATAGTGTGATGGCAACATTTGTGGGGGAATTCAAGGATTTTTTTTCACAATTACATTTACGTATAAGCTTATTACTGTCCACACGATATCTCAAAATGTTCTCAGTGGATTTCTATGAAGTTCTGTGGGGGAGTGGTCAATAGGCTACGGGAGAAATTCAATTTTGGAGCAGATCCATGTCTAATCACATACCCTACGTTGTTGCTATGTGTCCAAACCCCATAATATCATATTTATCCACACGACATGTCCAATGTAGAAGGGTGCACATTAACCAATGGTATGAATGATTGAATTTTGGAGCAGTTCCATGCACATTTACACCCCTAACAGTGGCGCTGGTAGAAATATACTCTTTTGGTGCTTTCTAGTCTAACTCAGAATTGTTTTGTTTAACATTATTAATTTTATTGATCTTCTTTCTTGATGGAGTATTATTCATAAGTCATCCATGAAGCTCTTTCTAATTTGTCATATCAGTTGCTTCTATACTTTGCCAGAATTCATGACACTAAGTCCTCGTAGCTCATTATTCAGATAGTACCGATTGACACCAGTTCAATGTCCAGTTATAATATCGGTGGCCAGATATTATATCCATGTCGGCATCAGTTATGTTCCAAGCGTTTTTACACTTTTAGGTAGTAAAAAATCTATTCCTTGAAGCAAATTCCTGTTTGTACTTTCGGATGTTTCAAAATATGTTACAGCTGTACGAAAATAACTTTGTTAATAAATGTAGTTATTGAGGGTTTTAGTTACCAAGGGGCACCAGAACCAGGGGATCAACAGGGGATTCTGCTCCTACTCTCTTCCTTGATGTAGAGACACCGGGAAAACTCTATGACCTCATGAAAAAAAGAAAAGTGTATAACTGGATCAAATATCTATATATAATTGCCAACTGAATAAGAATTTTCCCATAACTACAAAAGCATTTCACCATAAAATTAAATATTCTCTGTATTTTCTAAGTGGCAAATATTTTACTCATTTCGCTTCAGCATTTTCAAGTTCTCCAACATGAACAGTTTTTACAGTCATTGTTTTGAACAGAAATACAAGTTTGGCTTATGTTTGTAAATGTGTCGTAAAATGCTCCTTTTGAAAAGCCCTGTGGCCGAAATTGCTTGCGGTACCCCTACAGTTAGGACAGTTTTTGTGTTGCTGATACAAACTTGATTTGCCTTCTGCCGAAAAAGCATTCGAACCGTTTGATATCGGATCAAAGTGTAGTTTATGTGTGTACATTTGAGGTTTAAGTATTTATTGTCTCTATGTTATCATTAGAATAAGTGAACTTTTGATAAATCTTACCCATGATCTCATGGGTTGCATGAAAAAATCGATAAGCATTTATTTCTGCAGCCAAATTATTAGAAATACATATCGCTCATCTGACTAATCAATTATTTCTATAATAATCTTATAAATATTTGTAATGAAATTGTTTACATACTTTTTTTGCTACGATACATATACTCATTAGTGTGAACAAAAGTTTTGATGAATTTGGTAAATAGATCCTATTTGTTATATCACAGGTGAAATGTCGTTATTTAGTTCAATCAAAAAGCACCCAGTGAAGACCAACCTCTTTCTACGCCGTAGACTAATTGAAAACTTCATTAACGTCTGTTCTAATAGAGCTACGGGGAAAGGGGTAATTGTGTTTCAATTTCCTATATTTTGTACTATTGCTTACTTTTTAATATACGAAAAATATTCCTCAAAGAGAAAAAAAATCCCTGGATTCTCCCCAACCTTCAATAAATTCTTCTTTAACCCATTATCCATCTTTTCACAAAAGTTCACCGATTTTTATTTGCGAACTTATGGAAGATATTGAGTGTACAATCATGAGTAGATACATGTATATTCAACAAAGATGAAAAATATGTCTATAAAAACGTAATCTTCAGATCCATCTCAAACATTGGTCCACTCTTTCTAATACAATGGCGTGCCCTTCCTGAAAATTTCGTTTAAATCCATGGAGAACTTTTGGAGATATTGAACTGACAAATAGGCGAACAGAAGTGAGTCAATACATATACCTCTTCAAACTTAGTGAAGGTAATTGATTAGGCTATAGGGAGGAATTCTCCTCTAAGACGGTCGCTAGAGACTCATTTCTCGACATCAGAATCAAACCGCCGACTTGCAATCACCAGTTAAATATTAGGTCCACAACAACAACAACAACGAAAACCCAACCACATCTGGTTGACATTTATCGTTAAAGGTACAATTTTACGATTTTTAAATTAGTTATTCGTTTTGATGTCTGCTTTCTTATCCTCGGGAGATAAAAATTGGCACTGAATTAGCAGGGCCCCTTGCGCCAAAGAGAAATGTTTGAAAGTTATAAAAATATTTTCACGAGGTATACGTTTTCCGAATAACTAAATCAGTTGTATTCGTTTGGAACTGAGAAGGTTTATCCCCCTCTCTGATTTGTGTAAGGAACATATTTATAATACCTTCTTGCGAGGTTTCAGTTCAGATTTGTTTTTTTACTAGATGTGTCGGTAATCCATGACATCGACAGCAAGAGTTATTGAACATTTATGATGAAGTTTTCATTCACGCTAATCATGTAAATTTATGTTTGTGAAAATTTCTTCTCATAAACGGTGCATTGGAACCGGAAGTAAGGAATTCGAAGCAGTGTTGCCAGCTCTCCACGCAAAATTCAGCGTGTCAAAATCAATGGGGGTGATTTTTTCACCTTCCGAGATCAAAATCGATGTTAAATTTGTTTTGTTTCTTCAGGGGTCAAAATCTTGGTGGGGATTTTTTTTTAATCCTTTGGGATCAAAATCGGGAGCTCTCTTTCACTTTTAGGGGTCAAAATAAGGTTTGGGAAATGTTTTCCCTTTTAAGAATCAAGATCCAAGGGTTTATTCTTTTCACTTTTACTTATCCGATCCGAAGGGGATTCTCTTTCTTTTCTCTTCTTTGTTTACTTCTGGGGGTCAAAATCGGGTCGGGGACTTTTTTTCTCTTTCAAGAGTCAAAATCTCTGGATAATTTCTTTTTTCACTTTTAGAAATTAGGATCTATGGTTAATTTTTTTCTACACTCTCAGAGATCAAATTCAAAGGAAACGCTTCTTCACTTTTAGATGTCAAAAGCATTGGAAGAATTCTTCTCCCTTTCAGGGGATAAAAGCGAGATTGAACTTTTTTTCATTTATTCCTCTTTTAGGAGTCTAAATCAGAGGAGAATACCGGGTACTCTTGCTAGTTAGATATATAAAGACTAAATAAAGATAATGGGAAACTATTGACTTAAACTTCCATCAAAACTGTTTAACATTGTTTTTCTTCAGTTCTTGAACTGCGTGGAGGACACTGGAGCTCGTGGGATGAAATTTTAAACATTTACTCCTAATCATGAGTAAGAAAAACGTTCTTGTACATTGAAAGTACCCCCCCCCCGTATATGCATGTCTTTTTAGTGGGTGTTCAATTTGCAGTTTACGTGTATGCTAAATTGGCCCCCTTAGTTTGTGTCCGGCAGCATTCACGCTTAATTTTGAAAATTGAGATTTTTGTAGTAATCACTGCTTGACAAAAGACGAGTGAAGTAACTTAATCGTCGATTACTTTTTTTTTCAATATTTTGATTGATCACCCAATATGGGTTGCTGCCAAAAGACATTGGTCACAAGATGTTTTTTTAATGAGTGAATAACTATACCTGTCACTTATATGCATTTAGAAAGGTTTCATAGTAAAGCTCAGCTTTCGGATAACGAGGGAACCCGTATTTAGGTAGATGAAAGAAAAGAAAAATTAAAATTTATGCTTAAATGCTACGGGATACAAACAAATGGGTCAATTTAGCATAAACCTACAGTGTAAATTGCCACTCAACACATTCACACTACAAATCTATTTGTGGGGATTTAGAAAAATTGTTTTCTTAGGTATGAAGAGCAAATGTTGACGTGTTCAGTCCTCTGGCTCTGTCAATGCCACCTGTTCTCGTGAGAGATAGATAGATAGATAGATAGATAGATAGATAGATAGATAGATAGATATAAACGGGCTTAGATAGATAGATAGATAGATAGATAGATAGATATGAACTGGTTTAGATAGATAGATAGTCAGCGAGCCAGACCTTTTTAAAAACTGAAGAAATCTATGCTGACAGTTTTGGTTGACATTTTCTAATTCTGGCACTTGAGAAAGAGTGGCAAAATATTAGAATTAAAGATGGAATGTCTTGCGATGTAATCTGTGAAATCGTGTACCAGGATGAAGTTCTACAAAGTATTCGTCCGTCCAATCCTTTGATATGTGCCAAGCAGTCAGTTGATCTGCAGTTGTTATGGCGAAATGCTTTCACAGAGAAACATCCGTGGGTAGAGTCGGAATATCACTGGAATAAATAGATACGCCTGTAGGCATATTTGGCAAAAGGCAACAGGCAGGATGTTTTTTTAAATATTTATCAACTTTATTCTTTTTCACTTTCTTGAGTTTTTTCTCGCAATATACTTCAATAAAAAAGAAAAATACGCTTCTTTCAAAGTTTCATAGTTATGTACTTCAACCATCTTAGACCCACAAGTCAGCTGGTTGATGTTGGTCTATCCCAAGATTTTAGTTCGGAAGTCGCATGTATGTACGTCTCCAATGCTGAATGACTCGACACCAAGGTTTTAATCTGGAATTACTGCCTCCCATATGAATCAGTGTTTATTTTTTCTACACTTTACACCATTTGTCTAACGACAGGACACAGAAATACTTTGCTTTAGTTTAGCGGAGGAATCTGTACGAAAATTTTCAAAAAAGTTCGAGTTTACACAAATCATCATGAATAGCCCTTATTTATATGAATTATGAATTGCATTGTATCATATACAAACTTATTTGAAATGATCTCTCGTCATTACACGGTTAATATATCACTCAACTTACACAGCGTAAATAGATTAAACAATTAAAGAAAATAAGGATGCTACAGGAATCGAACTTGCCAACGACAGGGTGGCTGCTTCAACGTAACGGTGCTCTTACCTAGCTAAGCAGCCATCGGTAATGCAATGGTCTAAATAACTTGTTTATTCTAACTCTATTCGATCCTTTCAACATGACAATTATGTATCAAGAAATGGATATAGGTGATCCGTCAAAATGACCCTATCGGTTGCAGGTTTGATTCCTGCTGCAGCCCCATTTTCATCAATTGTTTATTCTATTTACGTTGTCTGGATTATACATCAGTCATGTATTGACAGGAGATCATTTCAAGTCCATCTATACATAGAATAACGTAATTATTTCGTTATTCATGAGGTGTTTATCGATGTGTCATCAGTGATGCAGAACTCATTTTTCAAAAACTTTCCTAAAATAAAATAAGCCACTGCAAAATAGGATTCGATGAAAATCAGTTGATCAATTGGTTGACTAGATTTAGCAAAAATATAGTTTACTAATTTTCAGGAATTATTGTGAAGAATGCATTTACTAGTGTCGAAATGAGTTCAAAGGTCAGCTTTGATATTGGTCAGTCATGACTAGTGTCGAAACGAGTTCAAAGGTCAGCTTTGATATCTTGAAGTCATGACTTATCAAAAAACAACGTACTTAATGTTTCTTTTGAATTGTTTGTAATGAACAAGGATGAAATAATATCATTGAAATACATTTCCCAATACATACTCATTCCTTAATGAGGTAATTAGTGAGAAAAAATCTGCAGAAATATTTCTGAAGTCGGTCGAACCCTTCCATTATCTTATTTCATGGAATATTTCAGAAATAACTAAGAACCATAAGATTGGAGATCTCGATCTGTTAAATACTTAAAGCGACCCAAAGCTCAAGAGAATGAACAATTTATTTTTTCTAATGTCATGGGATGTTGTTGCTTTGAGTTATAATTCATTCAGGAATAAATTTGGTTAACTTGGTGAAGATTAGCAAGCAATGGGATCCATATATAAACCCAAGGAAAGATAATCAGTTATACTTTGACAGGTTTCCATATAAAGATTATGATAATGTTGTAAAGATTTTTATTTATCGATATAGTAAAATACCGTGCTCTCTTAATAACTATAGTTTAGAAGCATGCATGAATCATGACAATTATTAATCTAATGACAGAATTCTTAATAATCCATTAAACATTTCCAGCAGATATTTTTTGTAAAACCAAAAAGTGCACGCTGTATTCCAGTTGAAGATTCGAACAAAAACTATCAGAAAAGGAAATATTACAGTTTTATAGCCTTTTTTCTATTCAGATACAATTTTGAAAAAAGCTTGTAGCATCGGTTAGAATTACAACTGATTTAATTTCTTTAAAAATGTCAATATATTTGGCATGCAAAAAATATTTTATTGAAATTTCGTATAATCATAAGAGATTTCTGTGAGATTTTCTTTACAAACTACCCTTTCCATTAAAAAAACAAACCGAATCAACGTTGAATATATCAATAAAATCATCCCATTAGTTAGGTGGAATTTTGAAATCCGTGCAAAAATGACCAAAATTCACCTAATTTAGATTTTCCTGATTAACTGTTTAGCGAGGGTAAACAAGTTTTCAACTACATGCTCTTTTCCCAGTACCTTTCTATAATTTTTTTCATTGGTAACACAAAGATTATAACGATAAATTTAATAAGTTACAAGTTTCAGACGTTTTTTTTTATCGACACATGTCATTCTTGTCAAAAGTCCGTGGTAGTTTTTCACCTTCATGAAGGCCTCCACCTCCTCGTTTCTTTTTTGTAAACTTACACTTTTCAAAAGGTTACGGAAGCAGTTTTGATTGAAAGCACCAACGTTTTCGTCGCAATTTTTTTATATACTTTTTGGCGTTTATCGGTAAAACAAAACTTATCTGATCTTTTTTTCATAATTGAACTCATGCCGTCAATCTACGACTGCAAGTGAAGAGCTTGGATCGAAAGTACAGAATGAAGACCTCGGTGTATATATTTTTTTCCTTTCATTGTGCTGTGTGAGAAGAAAATTGTTCAAGAACATACTTTCCTCTGTGATGTCATTTTTTTTTCGGGGTTCTTTTCATTATCCTTGGTAGTCTGCTTTTTAATACTCCCAAAACAGGGCCATGGACAAATAACTGATAAACTTCGGTTGAAAGACAAAATTCATATACAAATAAGACTAAATTATGCGCTCAAATAATCTAAAATCAAATAACAAACAATTATAAGAGAACAAGCTGGAATAGATGTTTAGAAATGGCTCACGTGACACACTATTGTGGATACTTTAGGACGATGTATAAAACTTGTCTAAAATATTCATTCTTTTGTAGCATTACAAGATGAAAGATTTACATCACAATATCTATCAATCTATCTATCTATCTATCTATCTATCTATCTATCTATTTATCCATCTCTATAAATCTATCTCTCACGTTACGTATATATATATATATATATATATATATATATATATATATGTGGGACAATAAATGCAGTAGGAAAAAACCAGACTCAAGATGAAGAGAAAAGATATTAAGGTTTTCCGGTAAGACACAGTACAGGTTTACGAAAAATCGTCCATCATGGGGGTTCACTTGAAACGGCTGCTGGTACTGCTGATATATATATATATATATATATATATATATATATATATATATATATATATATATATATGTATATGTATATGTATAGTTGTTACTGTTGTTGAACTAATGACGCTATCAAACGAACAGACTGTCAGCGTCTTTCGTATTTATGTCCGTTATTTTAGTTACTCATTTGGAAAGAATTGCCGTAGTTGAGAAACCGGTAAGGACAAGAAGACACAACTGCCTATTAAGAGAGGATGACAGCTGTCACCAAATATCATAATTTGCAAAAGCAACACAAACTCTGAAAGACCAATGATTGATGCTGACATGTGTCTTTGAAGAGGGAAATAATAAAACTTACAGTTGTCCTTGAAGATCTTAGGATGTCAAGGACACCTTACGTCAAAGGCAAACAAGAATAACTTCTTTAATTAAATCAAGAGTATATACAAACATTAAAATAGAAATTTAATATTCGAGAATAAAATGGATCCCGGTATGAGTTATGCCTATTCGGTGAATCTGCTTAATCGGCAAAATTTACTTTTTATTCTTTCAGTTAGTAGTTATATAGCTTCACCTTTTGGTCATATTAAGATAGTTATATATATATATATATATATATATATATATATATATATATATATATATATATATATATATATATATATATATATATATATATAATTGTGTCATCCACAGACAGCTGTTTTCTTGCATTACAACTCTTCAGTGTGGCTATATATATATATATGAATATATATATATATATATATATATATATATGAATATATATATATATATATATATATATATATATATATATATATATATATATATCGGATGGAAAATTACGTCGCTCAGAATGAGTGTTTTTGTTTACTTAAGATTAAACGTACTATTAATATACCAGGATTACAGTTAATGATCATATAAAGAGACCCATTCGTGCACAGGTTCCAAATTTCTGGGATGTATCAACAGTATTCTCTAAACCAATACTGTGTACATTCCTCTCGAGCGTTAACACAGGTCTGTACTCTAAAACTCAGATATAAACAGTACACTAGTGTGAATGCTACTACGTCATAAGATGACTGGAGACTTTGAAATTGTATCAAAATAACTATTACCTGCTATCAAGCATTTACTGTGCCCAGGTTAAAATAAGCATCATCCTCCAGGGTGTTGAAATTTTATTTTCTGTCAGTATATATATATATACATACATAGAGAGAGAGAGAGAGAGAGAGAGAGAGAGAGAGAGAGAGAGAGAGAACCTCTACCTTTGACTCATGATTAGCAAGCTTGTCTTGGAGATTATTACAACAGAGAGGTGTCAACAATAGGTGATTCGTCCAGTGGCCTCAAAATAGTGATCTCTATTTCAGTTTTGGGGATCAGCTACCTTGAGGAAGCACCTCGATATTTCCTTGAACGATAAAGGTTCGGGCTTGCTCTGACGTCTTTGCGACACGAGAGCGATTGTTGTCCTTATCCGCTCACATGCGTTTGGGTCCCTGCGTTGAGCCGACCTGGTGTCAAATTTGTCCTCGTGGTGTGAGGCACATAATTTACTCCTGTCATTGTGTCAAACTGAGCTGAGCCAAGTAAATATGCTGTATCTGACACACACAAACACCCCCCCCACACACACACATGTTTGAATACATATATAAATGCAAATATTACATATCTATGTTTGCTTGTTTGCATAATAACAGGTGTAGGGGCCACTTTTTGCAATTTCAAATGCTTTTTTCCCTTTATATACGCAAGGGCGTTTCTAAAATGTCACAGAAAGGTCTTCTTGGTCCCTTCAAGCAAATCCTATGCCGTATCAAGGGACTGGTGAAGTGACCTTTTCATGATTAACTTTGGCAACTCATGTTTTGTTTGTAGGTGCGTCTGTTTGTCTACACAGTATCTCCAAAGGTTCACGAAGAATTCCAATGACATTTCAGGGAAAGGTTGTCCATGGATTTAGGGAGAATGTATAACATTTAGGGCAGATCTAGGAATTTCTATAGTTTATTTCCCCGAATCTAACCAATATATATTGATATATATTGCATTGTCTGAGCCAAATGATCCAACGTGTAATAAAGGGAGATCATTTCAAACAGAGTTATAATAAAATCTAACACAATCGAGGATTATTTTTCTCGTATCAAATATCCATTTCTTCATGATATAATTGTTCGCGTTGAAAGAAACAAATGAACAAATTGAATAAACAAAATTAGAATTTGGAGCAGTTAATCAACCTTCGTATTACCGGCGGCTGTTCAGTTATATGCTAAGAGCAATGCAACGTTCGAGCGGCTACGATTCGCAGGTTCAATTCCTGCAGTAGCCTGATTTTATTTAAGTTTTGGTTTTGTGTACGTTTTCTAGGCCAAATGATCATTTCAATTAGAGTTTCAATCTAATAAAAACACAATTTTCGATTGATAATGATGTGTATGAATATATAAATATTTATCAGTACACACAATCGTTCTCAATGATATTTCTTGGAAGGGCAGGTCATTGGGTAAAATAGATCACCTTGTATTTGAGGGCTGAATCAGATGTTTTTATGAATTCACTTATGCTTGCCCACACGATATTTCCAAAAGTTCTCTATGAATTCCAATGACATTTTACGGAAGAGCGAAGGAAGGACCAAATAAATCATGGGGAGAATCCAGGAATCTCCTGTATCGTAGCTACATATAAACTGATTTTGATCTAGTTGTTGGTGTGCAGGCTCAACGAAGCCCATGATAGAGAATCGAGGCGAATCCTGGTGAAGGTCCATGTCCAACGACGGACGTTAAAAAACTAATGATGATGATGATGATGATTGTGTTGGAAGAGCTAGATGATTTCTGTTTTGTTGTCACAGCCAGTGAGGATTGAACCCACCAAAGTGCCTGCTTAGACTAGCTCGTTAACCATTATCTCACATCAAAATATCCTAGAGGATGTTCCATATAATTTTTAAAACTTCTTTTCTCAGATTTCTGAAGATATTGACCTTTTTCAATAAAATTGTCTCGCTTGCTCAGCCTTGTATTTCAGGATATATCTCTACAAGTAGTTCTCGAACTTTGTGCTGCATTACAATAGTGTGCATCAACTATATCCCCAGAGTGCCGAATATTTTTTCCAAACATGCAAACATGTATTTCTAACCTTAAAAGTGTCCATTACAGGTAAATAAAGGAATCCTTAACGACAGCGAATATCTAAGTAACCTCAGATTTGCTGGCAATATCGTCTTTTATGTAAAAAAAAATCATGATATCTAAGTAATGTAAGAAGAACTGAGGGAAAAAATAAGAAAGTTGGTCTTCACATGAAATCCAGTAAATCCTATGCCGTGTACAACAAAAACATTGAGGACAAAGACACAAAAATCCAAATCGAAAACGCAGACCTGAAAAAAAAAAAAAGATTTCTTCATCGACTTTGGACAACGGATCGTCATGAAACCCTGGAACGAAGAAGAAATCAAGCAAAGAATCAATTTAGGATGGCAAGCCTCTGGTAGAGCAACTTCACACCGAAAGAACAAGAAAAATAGTCTTAGAAAGAAGGTTCTACAACCAATGCATCCTCCCGATAGTCCTCTATGGAACTGAAACGTGGAACCCAACCAAAAGATTGAATTGCAAGCTGAGATCGCGAACAGGAGAGAACCATGTTCAACATCATATTGGGAGATTACAAAACAACACAGTGTATAAAAGAAAAACAGGAGTCGGGTATAACAAAGAATCCATTACAAAACTAAAATAGCGATGGTATGGTCATGTAGCAATAATGTCAGACAACCACTGGACATCAGGACTCAAAACGTGGATCCCCAGCAAAATATAGGATGACTTGACGAACTAGACAAGTTCAAAAAGTACAGGCTTCGTTATATATATATATATATATATATATATATATATGTGTGTGTGTGTGTGTGTGTGTGTGTGTGTACTCACCATTACAGTCAGTATTTGAACGATTGTTGAATTAGAGGTCATGTAAAAGAATTATATCGAATAATTGATAAAGTCAAAATAAATTTCGTTCGTGACGACACTTATGTTTCCCACAGGAAAACATCTAAAATAGAATGAATCAAACATCTAAAAACATCGAAATTCTTGAGAAAAAAAAACGAAACAAACACATTTCATCGGGAGTCTAGTGGAGTACTGATGCCAATTTCCACGTCTGTTCAGTGCTGGAACACGTAAACAGACGCACATATAAGAAAGGATAAAACCTTCCTCTTCCTTTGATGGTTATGGTTCTTCAATACATCAAAAGTAGCATATCCTAATCATTGTTTAATGTATACCAATGTATATTCATTGTGTAATGGGCTAAATCATTATTGCATCGCATGAATCTAATATATTTCTCAGAGCCATTATATGAATACAGAGCTTGAGCACCGCTAATCAAGATAATAGTGGTCCTTAGTGGCTGAAGGAGTTGCATCGGAAGTTCTAAGACCAATAAAAAGTCACTTAGCTAGAAAAAGAGAAATCTCTGGTTTGTTGCAGCTATAACCATTTTAATGGATAAAAGTGGCTTGATATACAAATGAATGGCCTAATAATGGCCACAATTGGCTTTATACTATTTCCAGGTACCTATATACGCTTGGAAAACTCATGTAAATGCTAAAATATCATTATTATACGACGTATTGATCAGACATTAACATTATCAAAAATTAGAGCCACTATTTTTTTTACCTCATAAAAAGTTTTATACAATGATATTAAGGTAATGAAAAATCTAGTTAGCCAATATTATGCTCCAGTATTTCTAACATCTTCAGCCATAAATATCGAAATAAAAATCATTTAGCCACTTTTAGCGATTTAAAATGTCCGTTTCCTCCTGGCAGCGTCCAACCAGGGATCTAAAAAGATTTCATTCTGAATCCACTCTCTTTCCAGATGCGCTGAAATATCTTCGAGAGAGAAGAAAAAAAAGACATTTCAAATAACTTGCTAAGGCGATCAACATTATTTATTGGCTTGGTTTCCTAAATTGTTACAGGACCCCCCAGCATCAGAGGGCGTAGTCTTTAGCTGTGTTAAATCAATGGGTATGTCCTTATGTTTCCAATAGAGAAACAGGTGAAGATTTTCAAAAAAATCCCTCTTTTTAGAAAAGACCGCATATTTACTTATTGATAAAGTTTTCTATCTTTTCATCACACCGTTACTTCCTCTAAGTCTGGTTTACGTTTAGATTCTTTCAAGCAAACACTATTCAAATCGTTTATTTAGACTTTCCCGAAGGATTATTATATCAAATAGAATCTTTTCGATCCTTCACAAACGGAACAAAACATGATATGGATATAACAAAATGGAACTCGTCGTATCTATACTAAAAGATTTTTTTCTACTTTCAAACACTCATAATTTAGCAGGTATCGGATCTCTGTTATCTAAATATTTACTCATTTTTGGTACTTTGCTGTGGGGGAATGGTAGTCTACCGAACCATAAATTCTGTTTGCTAGTAGATCAATTTATTTGACAAAGTATCAGACTAAACGGCGTATTTTGATGAGTGGTATTACTTAGCGATATAGTCAAGCCCAGAGCTATTCACAGTGCAGTACCAGTGCAGGTACTGACCAGGCTTGACGTTGCTTAACTTCCGTGGCAGTGTTGACGACTTGGGAAATGTTCTGTTTAACTGCCAAATGGTGCAAAAAGCGCTAAAAGTTGCTAAATAGAGAATAGCTGGAAACGCAGAAGATAGCCGCAAATATGCTAAAATGGTAAAAATAATCGAAGAATGTCGAAATAGCTGAAAATAGCCAAAATTCCCGTGCTAGTTGGTGATCACGCACTGCAATAACAAGAAACGTGCTAGATGTTGCACAAAAAGTGTGAAATTAGCAACACTGTTCAAAGGTCGTATGAGGACCGGTGTCTCCATAGCGAATCGTAATGAAGAGAACTAGATGAAGACGTACAAAAAAAAAGACCGTGTATTTACTTATTGATAAAGTTTTCTATCTATTCAGCGCTCCTTTACTTTCTTCAAGTCTGGTTTAACTCAAGATTCTTTCAAGCAAACACTATTCTCACCATTTATTTAGACTTTCGTAAAGGATTTATATCAACTGAAAGCTATTCGATCCTATACAAATAGAACAAAACTTGATATAACAAAATGAAACTCGTCATATTCATACTAAAAGAATTTTTTTTATTTGCACACACTCATGGTTAAGCAGGTATCGGATTCACTACTTTATGAGTGTTTATTTTGCACGGATGGATGTGTGGAGTGGCCCAATGGTTAGAGACATAGAGATTGGAATGAGCCACCCAAAGTCAAATTCACGCCGAGATAGCTCGTATTCACTAATTTTCTCGAGAAAAGCATGAATCAATCTATCTCACCCATGGATAAATAGCCAAGGAGACTGGGCTCTCTAAACCATACCAGGAGACGGACAATCATGATTCCTAACCAGCCTGAAGATGGTCTCCATCAGGGTCTGTAGTCCTTGACACACCAACAATGAAATCATCCACGATGCCTCAGCGACCCTGCTCGATTACAGGTTAGGTACGGCAATGCAAGGATAGATTAGGTGCTCTTCTTTGGGGCAATGGTCACCGAAGTAGTTTAGGAGACCGTTACTTCTATTCACTAGTAGGTCTGAGTTTTATGTGTATGTGAAATCTGCTATAATCGAATCATGTAAATCACTGTCCTACATCTTAGGAAGAAGCCCTAATCTCATGCAAAATGAGAATGCACGTATTCGCCTCCCATCCCCTCTAATTTTTGCACAGCTTATCATTCTTGACAATTAAAACATTATTGGCAGGTTTTAACTTAGTACAAGTATCACTGCTTTAGCAAAGGATATATTCTATATTTTAAAACTACTTTGAAATGCTGAAATAAATTGATATGACACCCATCAATTTACAGATTATTATTATTATTATTATTATTACTATTATTATTATTATTAGGAATCTCACACCAGTTGCCTGGTGGTAACCGCTGGAGTTTGAGTGACAGCAAGTCTCCTCAAGTCTCCAGCCCTCCTCTCCTAGTACTCATAGGTCGCAGTAATTCTACGATTTACAGTTTCACACCGGTTGCCCAGTGGTTATCGCTGAAGGCTGAGTGACAATAAGTCTCCTCAGGTCTTCAGCTAACGTCTCCTCCCTCTTTCGCATATCATGACAGAGCTACTATTCGTTGCAGTACTTATATCTCTAGTACCTTCCTCAGTATCCGTGCAGTTCCAAGTAGTGCTGTGGTCTGTACGGTCTCTATCCTCCCCCTAATCCCGATCTCCTCCAGTCTCTCCCTCAGCGTTTTGGGGACAGTTCCTAGTGCTCCCACTATGACCGGTACTACCCTGGTTTTCATGTTCCACATTTTCTTTAACTCCCTTGCTAGGTCCTGGTATTTTTCCCTTTTTTCACCCTCCTTCTTTTTTACTCTATGGTCTGCAGGCACAGCAACGTCTACTATTTGGCAGGCCTTCCTTTTTTTGTCTACTATTACTAAGTCCGGCCTTCTTGCCTGGATGAGGTGGTCAGTTTGGATGTCAAAGTCCCACAGTAGTTTGTGGTTGTCATTCTCCATATTATTATTATTATTATTATTATTATTATTATTATTATTATTGAAGTAACTGGAAATGATTTAATCAAAATTCATTCATTATTACATTACATTGAATAACTAACCTTTTGTGCACACATTTCTTCTGTGTGCTGGTTGTAAAAACCTAACAATGGATTGGGTCTGGTGCGTCAGTCAAAAGGAACAGTCTTGTAACTAGTGTCTTTTTTGCAACATACCGTGGGAGCGATCCATTTTAAAAAATGGAGAAAGGGATGATCAACGAAGAAGTTATTCCTCACAACTTTTGTGATCAATGGAATTCTGAGTTTTTCAAAGATCAAACATGAACGCTGCTGTCCACAAGAAACCAATTTAGCATAAACTTACTGTGTACCTTGAGTATTCCACTAAAAATATATTGTAGGGTGAATTTTCGAAAAACAAAAATAAAGTTATTTTCTGAAAGGTAAATGTTTAAATTTTCAGCCTTTTAGCTCCTTTGGTGAAGTATGTACGCGTCACACATAGATAGATATTCAGTCAGAATCACTTGAAAACTAGAGCAAACCTATGTTGACAGTTTTGGTTGATGTTCTATAATAAGCTAAGCTTAGTAAATGAAGGATTGGCACGTTATAGTGTAAAGGTTAACGAGTTTGTCCCGCAGATCATTACTGCTGGGTAGTGATTTTGATCCTCACGGGGTGTTTCATACTTGTGGCACACTGCCAAAACTAAGCTAAGCTCAGCCTATAAATATATTAGTGCATACGCAGAGGAAAAAATATAACGTACTTTTTTTTCAAATGTTTGTTTGTGTTACAGTACATAAGCTAATGAATTGGGTACCGACATTTTTTCGAGTTATAGAAATAGAAATGACACACACAAACATATATATATATATATACATATATATATATATATATATATATATATATATAGACCCATAGGAAATACTTCACCTTAGCCTGTTATAACCCCTGTCCAAATCATAGCCGAAACATTTTCAATAACTTTTAAGGTTGATACCTATGTTGCTCCTTGACCTCACCACCCCTCCTTCTACACTACCCCAAACATACCAAAAAATCTAACTCCACATCACCCTACCTTGACACACTCTGCCCTTCCCAAGACCAACTGCTGCTGCTTTACCAAAGACCTGATACCTACTGGACATTCTTCCATTCAGCAGGAGGCCTCCAGCAGCCCTGACCACACAACTCACCCACAATGCATAGCTCCTGGCAGTGGACTCTGGTTCCACATGGTACATTTTAGTACACACTCACACAGCACACACCACTGATGATGGGAAAAATCCCAAAACATGTATGGACTATGTACTTATAAGGATTAATAAACCTTACCACCAAACACTTCACTCCCGAGTCTGTCTCACTCTCTACAGT
>OY735226.1:3337587-3360087 GCA_963457665.1 Thysanoteuthis rhombus | reverse complement strand
ATTGCAGCTGGGCACAAACTGAAGGATTGATTCAACATAAATTTACATTTCAAATTGATCCCCCCTCATTAAAAACCTTTTTATGAAGCAGGATTTAAAAACAAACTAACAAAAAAACAAACAAGCGACTTTTTACCAGACATGATATGCAGTAAAAAATTTGAATTTTCAGCCCCCAAGTACATCGGTGCCGCCTGTGCACGTGATGCATACATAGTCAGCGAGTCAGCCAATCAGCAAGCCAGCCAGACCATCTCAAACACTTAAGAAACTTAGACTGACAGTTCTGGTGACAGTTACAGTTTATGTTCTCTAATAAAAAACGAAAAAGCACAGGATTGGCAGTTGAAAGATAATCGCTAATTTTTGATGTGATGGCGGGTAAGGGAGATAACTGTTACATTCTTTATGTGTTAACAAGTTTCCCCTCCGGTCGTCAGAACTTGTTTTGCATTACACTTTAAATAGTTTTAAAATGTCACTTACATAAATAATAGTGAGGTTGCTTAGCCAAATATTTGGGCTTTTTATAAAAATCTTTTTATAAAAGCTTAAACTTTTGTACACTTATAGGCAAAAGCATTTTTTAAAAGAATGAATATCAAGCCATTAGAAGTTTCAATATAATACCCATACCCGCCAGCACCAACTGTTTTTTGTTAAATTTTCCTATCAGTAAAAGATCTTGGGGATAACTTTATTCAATACTTCCCGCTACTACGTACCTTATCGGATTCTTAGTAGTAAGAAACTGAAACAAAAAAACCAGACAATTAGTTTTAGATCCTAACTATAATTTGAGAACCAGGCTTTACTGTCGAATTTTCTCTGTGGAACAACGCTAGATTAAACACTAGATTAAGTACGCCAAGTAAGCATTTAACAAGTTGAATTTGTAGGAAAGGCACAGATCCAACATTCTTGACAACACTGAAGAGGGTTAATGGAATATATTTAGCTGCCCTTCTCAAACCCATTGAATGATTTCCATGTCACGGAGAACATATGCATAAAGAATACGCAGACACGAGAACAATTCGACAGAAATAATTCTTTTCTCCTCCACTTGTACTCGAAATGTTGTAGGGGGGAGGATCGGGCGCCTTATTTCATCCGTTAGTTTTCTTTCTTATTTTTTAGAGGATTTTTACTAACCTAATAGAAAACAGTTGTAAATGTAACTGAACTAGATTACACTTTGAAATTTACAAGCTGATACGTTTTTACGCGCTTGCAAGGAATTCTTTTTTTCTAGCATTGTGAATCCACATTAACTCACAATGAATAGCAATGTGCGAATGTCTTCTATCACGCTAAATGACGCAAATGACGAAGTAAAATAGAATTTTATTTGTAGTTTAATGTTTTGGACATATTTTGATATTTAAGCACCATGTATAAATTTTCTTGTATAGGGATCATCAGTTGTGTATCGTGTAACTTAAATATATATATATATATATATATATATATATATATATATATATATATATATATATATATATATATATCATGAATTTTAAACAAGGGGAACCAAATTGTATTGCAATCAGCACTACAAAGCATGCAAAAAAAGGAATGAAAATGTAATGTGTAAAAAAAGCTATTTTCTGAGCTCATTGAGATGCAAATATCTATTATCCAAATATATAAAATGCAAAGCGCATAGAAGGCTATCCTCCAATCCAGCTGCAATTCAAATCTCCATTATCCATGTATATAAAATGCAACGTGTATATCCATATATTTCATATATTTTGTAAAGGCCTCTTATGTAAGAACGCAAAAATTACTGACCGCCGGAGTTGTAGTTGAATGTCTCCGGAAAGAGAGTATCTCCTATTGGGTTCTTCTTCCGGTGGAAAGTAATGGAGAGACTGATAAGAAAAACCCACTTCCCTTACTGATATTACATTTAAATCTGAGGAGTGCAATGGCGACTACTTCGAAGATGAAAGGAGGAAATTCAAATTGTCTAAAAGAAAGGCTGGTTTGTCAATGACAATACAGTTTCCAAATTTGAAACGGACGCAATTGCAGTAGCCAGATTACTCTTATTTCGTTGAGAAAAGATCAAACCCACAGCAACTTGGCTCGGTGTATACCTTAGGGCGGAATCAACCCGAAAAATAATCCACACCTCCGGTAGTTAGGGCGTCAGTCGATATTGTCTGTTATTCAATACGCTGACCTTGGTGTGAACTATTGCAGGTTGTTTCCGGTGTTTGGCTAATTTGTTAAATTCTAAACTCACTGGTGTTGTTTCTTGGCCCACCAATAAACTGTCTTTAATAGCAAATTGCGACAGGTAAAACAAAATTAAAGAGAAATAATTCTTCATTTATCTATCTATCTATCTATCTATCTATCTATCTATCTATCTATATATATATATATATATATATATATATATATATATATATATATATATATCATGATTTGGGGGTTGGTTCTATAGGTGTAGTATCCGATAATTTTCATAAAAATAGTGCTGGTATTATTGTCAGTGGAATTTGGGAAAATTTTAAAACAAAATCGGTCGGTCACAAATATCCTATTCCAAATAATCACGACTTCTTCTATGTAGCCTTCGCTGGATGCAAAAAGCTTCCCCAAAAATGATTACAATAAACAGAATGATACATATATATATATATATATATATATATATATATATATATATATTATTGTGTCATCCACAGACAGCTGTTTCGATGTATTACATCTTTTCAGCGTGGCTATAGACTTTACATTATCCCATCCAGTACCGCAAGGCAGAATTGAAACCTGAATTTAAGCGATTTATTTATTTACACATAAATCCCTCATCCATCAGAGTGCTCTATTCCTATGAATGGAAGAGCATTACATAAGCTTACAATGGATGAGTTACCCACTTATATATACGGGCATGCAGTCCGAGATAAAAACCAACACAAGTTTAATATTTACATGTGTGAACTTCAAAAAGAGGTAACGCGAACAACAAGCCTCGTCTGTTGTTATACTTGTAGATCCCTCATCGACAAATCCATTTTGAGTAACCAACGTAATTAATCCCTTTTTTTTACGTAATGTGTATTGTAAAATAGCAGTCTTTAGGCCAGTGTCTTGGGTTTGTCATGTTGCAAGAATAGCAGACAAACGATTGACATCAAAACTCACAACATGGATTCCCAGAAATCACATGCACAACCGAGCATGGCAGAAAACATTACAGAGTGACACTTTTGACAAGTTCAGAAAGTATTAGCTCCGCGATGCCCACGATAGAAAAGTGATACGAATCCTGGGAACGGTCTATGTCCAACGACGGAAGTTAAAATACTGATGATTACGGTGATGATAAAATAACATCCACACACAACACGTTATGATAATAGACTATACGAAATAACGAGAAACGTGTAGCGACCCCGTATAATTTTATTTTAGAATTAAGTATGAAGCCCTTCTTTTACCTGGATATCGAAAACGTCATTTTCTACCATGACCACCTATAAAAGCACCAGGACGCAAATGGTCAACCGCACATTGGCGCCAGGACCCCTTGCTGGTCACTCATTTGGCCCAGGCACTTGCTGCCGGCGATCCTTTCTCTCTTCGTCTCCCTTAGATCGGTATCCTTTCGCTGACCTCTCGACCGATCTGATCCTAACCATTTTTCTAAAGTGACCAATCTCTGTTTGTTCATTTTAGTCCACCTATATTGAGGCATCTCATATATGCCCAATTACTCAACCGTGTCCTCAGTACGTGCTCCTAATGCGTACACTACTCTAACTCTCATGAATGAAATGGCAATGTTTGTTTTTTTTTACTACACGATGGTGACAACACTCTGTCTCCTAATTCTCCTTACTTCGGGAAGCACACATGGATTAAACTCCATGTGTTCTGTCTTTCATGGTCTTTCTGGCGTCAGAGAATAGCCCCCAAGTTCCACATGCAACTTGGCTGTTTGGCTCACACACTGAATCCGGTCTCCATAACTATCCTTTGTTACTCTCCAAGCCTTATGGATTCAAAAACAGTTCAGATACCTCAGCTTCGACGCCTGTACTATCGATGACAATAAAGCCCCTACCTTTTTGCTATCTCTTCTCCTTACGCGATCAATCTTATATGTATTTCATTTTCATCCGTTATTTGTCATTACTGTTCCTGTATCTAATGTATGTTTTATTTGCCCATTCAAATACTTGTATGTGTCCTTTTTACTTTGTTTCATCTCTGTGTCTGCGTTCAGACTTGGCGTGCATTGTCCTCATATATCTCTTCTCCTTCCGAATCTCCAGTGACGTCGGCGCTAACACCAAACCACGTGGAAGCAAAAATCCTTCGTCTCCAACATCTTTGCGCCACCCATTCCTCGACGAGAGCAACTAGAACTATCCAGGACCATAATTTCACCAAATGGTTCCCATTCCAACTGGGATGTGTCCCACATATGTTTTGTGATACGGCTCTAATAGTGATAAAATAAAACAATATATTGTAATCATACCTTAAGGGGAAATGGTGCTGGAATGACGATGCCTTGTTCTATTACTTATGATTAATGAAAATCTTTGACTTCAGGGGGTTGTGGGTATTAATGAGAAGGATCTTGGTTGCTTTGTTGGATTAATAATTAGATTTAATTCTGTTAATAATTGTCTTTCCGATCTTCTGTTTTCCCTTATTCCTGCTTTGATTAAGGAAACTAGGTAATTTTGTCTTTGTAAGAATTTCTGTAAGTCTAGAATTTAATGTTTTCTGTTTTATTGTTTTCACGAACACTGCTTGCAGTAGTAGTGGTATTATCGTATTTTATGTATTTTTAATTTAGTATTAAAGGCATTCATTGAAGATTTTTTTTCTATAAGAATGCATTGAAAGTTCGAAGTAAGGGATATCAACAAGGTTTGTGAATAAAGGACATATTTACGCCCAGAATATGGCTATCCTATATGTTATATAGATTACTTTGTGTTCTTTTTGAAGTCTGTCAAGATACAAGATAGTGTTACCTTTGGTTCTAACAGTAGCACTATCTATTGGATAATGTTATTGTAATAATATCATAGACCATCGCATCACGATGTGTCATTTTGTGTTTGTGGCTGGTTGTCGCCTTTAAAATGATCCTCTCCTCCTGATTAACCGAATAAGATCAAAGAGTTGCTATAGGTACAGTGGTGCCATTCTCACGTGTGTTACTGACCCGTGACATGAGGTGTTTCCGTTTGTTTAAAGTCATCTCCAGTCTCAACGAGGCTAGTCCAGATATCAATTCCCCAACCTTGGTTATTAAATGCGACTCTTGACAAACAGATCAAAAACGAAGACCGCCTCGACCGTCGATGTGAGATAAGATTAGACAGAAACTGATCAGCTAATCGTCATCCATGAGATTCATCGTCAGACCTCCCGTTGTTTGTTTGAAATGAGGCCGCTAGTTAAGTACGCATTTGTTTACTTTTATATACATTCACTAAGGAAGCTTGAAAAGGTATATGTGTCCGTCTGTCTGTTTTCCTGTCAGTCTGTCCACTCAAATATTGACGATTTGTACTAAGTCGTATCTAATGACCAATCGGTGGTACACATAACATCTACATTATCCCCAAGGCGAGAACACGTTGCTGTCACGTCACGTGAATTCATGTGCGTTCACGTGAGCACTAGGAGTATGTTGGTCGGTTCAACGCTTTTTTTTTTCTTTTTGAATCGATAGAAGGTGCATTGTTGTAAGGGCAGCAAATCACGTGATATTACGAGTTTTGGCTGGCCTACTCGTGTGATTTCACGTCTACCGCTTTTTTTATTATTATTTCTAGAATCTTTTAAGGGATGCGTGCGACGCCCATGATAGAAAATTGTGGCGAATCCTGGGGAAGTCCTGTGTCCAACGAAAGACGTTAAAAGACTGATGATGATGATGATGATGATGATGATGATGATGATGATGATGATGATGATGATGATGATGATGATGATTGTGTATCGTGTTCTCTTCAATCATGTAAAATTTGGTGACCACATTTAAAATCACGTGAGGTGACGTAAGCACAAGTGTGAATTCTACCGGATATTTTGATGGGTTTCAGGCCCCGTGAGCTTGCATTAGTTCCTGTGACGTGATAGCAATAAACTCCTGCCTTTAATCACTCAAAACGCATTACTTCTGTCGTCGCAGATCAGTGCGTTAAATACATATGAATTAATGATTCCAGTGGAATATAAAAAAAGAAAATGAATTCAGGATTGGTTTGGAACTCAAAGGAGAAAAATTTTCACTTCCAGTAGGATTCACACTTGTGCTACGTCACCTCACGCGATTTCAAATGTGGTCACTCGTAATATCACGTGATTTGCTGCCGTTAAGGCAATGCGTCTTCTGGCGATTCAAAAAAGCGTTGAACTGACAAACACGCTTTCAGCACTCTCGTGAACCCACATGAGTTCTAGACAAACCAGTTCAAAAACTGAAGAATCCTATGTTGACAGTTTTGTTAATGACGGAGGAGAGTGACAGAATCGTTCCTGTTTGCTTCTATTTACTTCTGTAAGGGAATTCAGAAGAGGTGCATGTATTTGCTCGTGTCTGTCTGTCTGTCTTCTGTCTGTCCCTACACATAATATCTCCGAAAGTTCTCTATGAATTTTGATCAAATTTCGTGAAAGGATGTGCAATGGGCAAAGGAAGAATTGATCAAACTTTTGAGTGGATCCAGGAATATTTACTGTTACCTCTCCTGCATAGCAGCTATATATCTGTTCACACAATATCTCTGAAAGTTTTCAATAAGTTTCAATAAAAAATGTTTCGGAAGATTTGGCCAGGGAGCGAGGAAAATGTCGTTAAATGTTGGGGGGGGGTCATGAAATTTTACAATTACACCCCCTACATCCTACCTAGATATGAACTGATTTCTATCCAGTTCTAGGAGATAATGACGTTCGCAGAGGTACACACTCTCTGAGTGCTTTCTGATCTTCATATTTCAATCTTTGCAATATTCGTGCTGACTCACCCACTTTAATTTCAAGCTTTGTCTTTTTAGGCCTCCATATTTTTACGAGCAACAACCGTTTTCCGTAACAGTTGACGGCAGAGAGAACAAACAAAAACCAAGAGACGTCTTCCATCTTGATCTGATTTGCACCCGACACACTGACCTCAATCACCTCAACCAGCTGGCTGTTGCTGATTGGATATCAGCTGAAATATGGTCAAATTTCAGTCAAAACCTGTAGTTGACTTGTTTTTTGTCGTGAAAAAAACAAAACAATATTCACCAAATCCTGGGGAGTAATAATTAACATTCCCCTACCATGATTTGAAACCACGACCAAGTGATTGGTAGACGGCCCTTTCATCGAGTGAGCCAAACGTATAAATTTTACTCCCCCGCAAAGATTTATCTCACACACACGCAATTGATGGATTAATACATTCTAATATAATAGATACATTCACACTGAAAAGAAATTAATAATTTTTCTCTGTTATATACACAATGCAAAATATAGATAGATAGATAATGAACAGACTAGGATAGATACATAGAAAGATATGAATATAAGGTGATAGATTGACAGATAGGTAGATAGATAGATAATGAAGAGACTGATAGATAATGAACTAACTAGGGTAGATATATACATGGATAGATATGAACATACTGTGATAGATAGATAGATAGATAGATAGATAGATAGATATGAATAGACTGTTAGATAATGAACTGACTAAGATAGATAGATAGATATAAACATACTGAGATAGATAGATAGATAGATAGATATGAATAGACTGTTAGATAATGAACTGACTAAGATAGATAGATAGATAGATAGATATGAACATACTGAGATAGATAGACAGTGAGTGAGTGAAAGAGATAGATGAACAGATTTGGATAAACAAAAATAGATATTAGTAAATAGTTATATAAGCCCTAGGGTGTGTGCACCGTGCGTGCATTAGTGTGTATGTACG
Organism: Thysanoteuthis rhombus; assembly: GCA_963457665.1. Lineage (NCBI taxonomy): Eukaryota > Metazoa > Mollusca > Cephalopoda > Oegopsida > Thysanoteuthidae > Thysanoteuthis > Thysanoteuthis major. Next base: position 3,352,100 of record OY735226.1, on the reverse strand, counting down.
TGTCTTCATGCATATGTGCAAGTGTGGATGACAAGAATTCTTCAAGTGTGTGTTTTATATCTTGTCTACTGATGCCCTGATAAGAGATGCTGGGGCAATTTCCATAACCTTTCGTCTAAAAATACAAACATTTACGCAAATGTTGCCGCGTAGTCATAGCTCGTTACAAAAGGAGGCTGAAGCATTTCGTGTATGATGTAAACTCCTTTTTTCCTGTTTATCTCTGAAGAGCGATAAAATACGCCAAATTCCCCTTCGTTGCTCCTCCTTTTTTCTCTTTCTGCTCTTCCTTCACTTTCTCTTTTCTCCTTAATAGATCAGGACAATGTCCGCTCCAAAAGTGCATGTTTTGAAAGAGTCGGGGTCTGTGGTGCTGGGAGCAGCCAGCCTTTATGTTTTTTTAGAATGATTGTTCCGTTTTTCGAACTAAGCTACGGCTTCAAAGAATTTCGGTTATTTTTTCTTTAGTTTTGCCGAGTTGAATATCATAAATTGGGATTTAGATAATTATAAGGACTTGAGGGCGGTAATTGCTAGCAACTTTGAAGAAAGGTCTATAATCTCTTATGAAAAAAATCAAACTATTTTGTTAGATTTCTTGAAAACCACTCTAAACTAGACACTACCTTATGAGCTAATATATCAGGCTGAATGTCAACGTCATACAATGAATAGTCGTTGAGTATTTGCGGTGTATACATACAGAGATTTCTCCAATTGTAGTTAGAATTAAAGCCGACTTGTTCCCGGTAGGAGCGATAAATCAACCTAATTTCAGAAAATTGATGTTCTACTAAAGGTCCTGCAGAAAATCCATCAACCCTCGATATTTGAATACCCCAACGTGCGAGTAGCCGAGCAGTTAACGACACGGAGAATCGGATAAGGGGATGTAGCTTCTGAGAGAATACACTTTCCCCAGTAGATAAATTTATCGAGTAAGAAGACAATCAACCATTTTATGTTTATGGATGACTTGAAGAGATTAGCCCCAAAGGAAAAGAATTGGAGACCTCTATACAAACGGTCAGGCCCTTCGACCAGGACATCGGTTTGGGGTTCAGCATCGAGAAATGAGCATGACTGGTGATGCAGAAAGGAAAAAATCAAGCAAAAAAGGGAACAGGTTGACCGAATGAAAAAAATTGATGAAAGGGATAGTTGGTAAAAAATCATTCCTCAGAAAAACAAGGAAATTAATAGAAACTAAACTTGGCCAGAACCCCCTCCCCCGAATGGCATGAAGGGTTCAGACCGAAATTCCCAGAAGGTTACCGACGATGACAAACACATGAAGAAGTTCGGAGAGATCAACAGTTGAAACGTTGTATTTATAACCACCAAGATGAGGACACTTGTCTGAATGAATCTGTGTATAATAATGAAATATCCTCACCAGAGAAATTCAAACCATGTAATTCTATAGAGAACAATTCACAAATCGAAACAAAACGGATCCATTCAACGCAGATCCCTTCAACAAAGATACTAGGAACTTCCGAAGGAAGAATTCACAGATCCCATCAGGACAGATCCATTTAAGACAGATCCCATCCACAAAGATCATGTCAACTTTATTTAAAAGAATTTACAGATTCTGTTGGAATCTATACGTTCAAAACAGATTCATTCACCTTCGATTATGAACAGGGTTTCCCAACCTTGGGGATATCACCCACCAGTGTGAGGTTTCAACTCTTGGGTGGACATTGAGCAACAGTGAAGGAAAAAAGGGGTGTTTTGAATTTTTGGTGTGGGGTAAGGAATTTGAGTCAAAGTCACTAATTTATAAGAAAAAATGAGTTAACGGCAGCATTTTCTTTCATGTGATATCCAACGCTGTGTAAACTCGATGTCCCTGTACTAGCTGCGTCTCACCAGACACAGAGATCTCTTTGATATCTAAAAACGGTTCGTGTGTGGCAAATATTTGATGGAACTACTTTACATAGTTTTCATTGAATTTCAAGAGTCGAATCTTTCTGGTATCTTTCTGAATATTAACAATACCATACAGATTCCATCTGCATGGATTCAAGAAATTCTTTTTGGAACGACTCACTGATCCAACCAGCACGGATCCCATCGGTACAGATCCGAGCAACTATTTTAGAAACATTTCACACTGATTCAATCTACAGGGATCAACATTACACCATTTAACAGATTTTTGGATTCAGTCAGCTCAGATCCAGTCAGCACAGATCTAAGTTACATCATCAGGAAAAAAATAGCTGATATATCCATCCCACGGATGGTATTTCCCACTAGTTCTCGTGGAAGGCCTAAATGGCGCCTTTGGGACTAATAAAAGATCAAAACTGTTTTTAGGAGCGTTTCCATTCTATACTTCTGGCTACAATGCACTATGTTGGCTACTCAGAGGCCATACACAGATAAAAAGAATCAGACTTTTATCATTTGATAGATAGATAGATAGATAGATAGATAGATTGATAGATCGATAGATAATGAACCGATTAGGATAGATAGACGGATAGATATGAACAGAGTAAGATAGATAGATAGATAGATAGATAGATAGATAGATATAAACAGCTTGCGATAGATAGATAGGAATAACTTGGGATACATAGACATGAGAATAGTTTTTGATAGATAGATAGATAGATAGATAGATAGATAGATAGATAGGAAACCGATCATTTTTATCAAGGAGAGCGTGATTGCAGACCCCACTTTATTATTAATTTTTCTAAGACTATCAAGTGTATCACATGATCTGGGATCCAATAAGTAACCACAGACAAAAATATGAAAGCCCCAACTCTATGTTAACAAAAATGGACGGACATTTTTTGGTGAATCAAAGTGATAGTAAACTTTTAGGTGAGTGTGAATGCAGCGAGATACAAAATAAGGGACAGATTTAGGATGAATTTTCATTTTAAATTTTCCTAGCCCCAAAACTTTATCTGGGGGAGGAGGTATTATCAAAAGCCAACTTGCTAAAAATCTGCACCGGAGTCGCATAAGTTACCAGAAGACAGGAACTTTGGTAGCCATAGTTCTGGCCGTTCTTGACTTTTGCAATCACAGACGATTGGACTGACGGACGGACGGACCTTTGGTGAATTACAATAAAATTCCCCGATCAATCCCTTTCAGATCCAAGCATTCCCAGATCCAAGTAAATCCATTTAGAACAATCCACAGATTTAGTCCGAACATGTCCGATCAACTCCAGTTAAAATGATTCAAGAACCGAATTTTCGTACGATTCATGGATTTAAAAATATTTCCCACATTATTATTATCACCACCACCACCATTACCACCACCATCCCCAGCAAAGACAAAAAAACCCCAATAATAACAGGTCTGGATACTGACTCAATAGAAAGTGTCATGCAACCAGTGTTTTCTGACAGCATACTCTGTTGGGTGTGATCAATTAAAAAAATGGAAAAAAGGGTGATCAAAGAATGAGTTATATCTCTCGCCTCTTGTTGGGCATCGATCACTGGAAAAGTCTGAACTTTCAAAAAAAACGGACACAAACTATGGAGTCAATTTAACATATTGCTCGACTCTAAAAACGGGTTTTGAAATACGTTTTTTCTTGGCTATAAAAAAAGATGGTTGAATTTTCAGCCCCTTAGCTCCATTGGTACGGCCTGTTCGCATGATACACACATACATACATACATAGCCAGCCAGCCGGGCCAAAAAACCTAAAGGTTTTGCTGACGGTTTCGGTTGACGGTTTCTAACATTACCACTGCCAGCAGCAGCAGCAGCAGCAACAACAACAACGCTTATTAAATAGTAATTTAATTTCGGCTTATCAATCAAGAAGAGCAATCTGAGTCTCGCGTGAGATATTGAGATAAATGCGTGAGGAGTCCAATTATTTAGCGTTTAATTACGTTGGTCGTTGAGAGGAACACAAGGATTTTTATAAAGAACGGACGGAGATGTTTTGTCTCTTGGTTTCTATTAAACAGATATCATTTTCGATTTCTTAGAGAAAAGACAGAAAGAGAGGCATCTAACTCGAATTGGATCTGTGTGTGTCTCTGTGTGCGTGCGTGGATCAGCGGTTCCCGAGAGATCTAATGCTCCCTGATCGCTTAAAAATTGATCATTGCATGGAGTTGACAATCGATAGATATACTAATCAGCTCTAAAGGCAGTGCAATGTCGATTTCTTTTAAAAAAATTGAGGTGAGTGGGAAATCAGTGTTCTTGAGAAACCGAATACAATAAAACTATCTTTCTTCATAGTTCCTATCTATTAGCTTCCTTAACTCCCAGTCTTTGGAATTGTCTAAATTTAGATATCTACACGGAAGAGAAGTGAACTAGATACTTCGAAATTGTAGTTTCGTACAAGGGACGGGAAATTATTTCACATGACAATTATGGCAGGCTGCTTCACACACCATAAAGTCTGGTTCTTTCAAAGATGCACCTTTGGAACGGTTGCTACCCTTGCAGTAAGAACCACGGTCGCAAAGTTTGCTGTGTAATGGTAGAACGTGAAATTATGCAGATTCCAGGTTCTTTCTTGGAGTTTCTTTTGGGGTTTAACATAACTAGTCGACAACAGGTGATTTATCGGTTTTTATTGATCTCAATTTATAATTTATCACATATATCCATTTCTTAAAACATGACTATCGCATTAAAAGAAGCAATTAGACGGAGAATAAACGAGATGAGAACTTAGGCTAAAAGCAGTTATTTGGGCCTTTGCATTAACGGTTATCCAACTCAATGGTAAGAGCATTTCTACGTTGGAGCAGCTACCCTATCGGTGGCAAGTTTGATTTCTGCAGTAGCCTAATTTTTTAAATTGCTTATTTCTGTTTATGTTGTCTAAATTGAGAGATATATCAACCGTATAACGATTGGAGATCATTTCAGCTAAGTTTCTACTTAATATAACACAGTTTATAATTCATTCTGTCGGATCACATATATCCATTTCTTTAAACATTGACTGACACGTTAAAAGAAGCAAATAGAGCGATTATAAACGAGACAAGATTTTGGCTTGAAAGCACTTATGTGGGCCTTTGCATTATTGGCAGCTGATTAGCTCAATATATATATATATATATATATATATATATATATGTGTGTGTGTGTGTGTGTGTGTGTGTGTATATATGTATGTATATATGTACATATATATGTATATATATATATGTACATATATATATATATACATATATATATACACACACACACACACAAATATATATATATATATATATATATATATATATATATATATATATATATATATATATATATATTATGACAACAAACGTATCTGATACATTCAAAATTGACGAAATTTTGACCAAAGATCTGAAAATACAAAGAATATAAATTTTCTAAAACAATATTGATCATTGAAAAATCATGTACGAAAATCAGAAATATCCGGTCCAAACTGCGTTAATTCTGAAGCTATATAAGAATGTAACAATAAACTTTTTCGAAATATATCGGATAAGTGTTGTACTCCGTGTATATAAATGTTAACTCAGGGGTGTATACATATTCTCCAGCTGAAACCAAACCATATGTGTAAACAAATTGAAAGACTTTGATGGTTCCTTATGAAAATAAAATACTCAGAATTCTCTAAATTAAAAGAAATCCGAGATAGTCAGAAACATAAGCTTCTTGTTATTCAAATCTCTTGGGCACCCTGGATTCAGTTGACTACCACAGAGTCAATCTGTCGGTGGTCGAACGGCATTTTCAATCCTCTTGATCTGAATACGATTGTCTCCTGGGGTGACGGGCTATAATACCAGACGGAAATTAACATTTATAACAGTTGGATTTTAAGCATTAAAAAAGCATTTAAAATAATATTAGCAACATACATCCATCTGCCAGCAAATGTTGCATGCTTAATCGCCGAAAGTTTTCATTCAAAAAAAGCTCTCTGATCAATGGACAATATTTACTTTGCCTTTTAGAATCTCTTTAACTCAATGGTTCTCAACCGAGTGAGCACGCTGCCCTGTTCGGTGCAAAGGCAATATTCAGCGGGTATAGAAAGAAGGTGGCTAACATAGTTTTTTTTCGTTTTATTGCTGATGTACACTTTTCAAAGATGAATGAGGAAGAGCCGCAGCACTCAGCGTATTAAAAGGTTTTATAAGTAATATCTTGATACAGACTTTTAATTCTAACATCCATCAAATAAATTTCAGCTTTCTGTTATTCATACTTTCTAATATCAACTTTACAAGTTATGTCTTTAATTTTTTTTCTTAAATGCTAAGGGACACAAAGGATATTTTGAAATCTCGAGGGGTGCAGGCCTTTAAGTTAAGAACTGCAGTTTCAGCGTGTGTTTCATTTTCAGGTGTGTCCAACATCTCTATAACTCATTTTGTCAGTCCCTAGTTAACTGATGTCATTTATTCTTTTTTTAAATCAATTGTCCACAGGTAACTGATGTCATTTATTCTTTTTCTCACATCAATTATTTTGAAGAACCAAGCGGACAGAGGTAGAAGGATATGGTAAAATTCTATAACCAAGTAACGAATACTTCGAGTTTACACAAGACTTGAAATAAGACTGTTAAGAAATCACGAATCCTTCAACCAGATATTCCAATCAGACTCAGAGAAGTACTAAGTGATCTTGTTTTGTTTTGTTTTTTAATCATTCTCTCTGTCTCTCTCTCTCTCTCTCTCTCTCTCTCTCTTTCTCTCTTTCTCTCTCTCTCTCTTGGAGCTGGTGGAGCTCCAAGGCCACTCTGAACGACATCGACAGTGACCAATTCACCAGACCCCTTTCCAAAACGTCGTAGCCCTGCGTGGCAGGGCATGGCCCCACACTTCCTATGGTTCGCACAAGGAAAAATACACTGACCCTTTCTGCTGGGTCCTCTGTCCCAAAATGCCCAGCCACATCACTTGCTTTGGATAGGAGTGATGTGCTCCAAAAGTGACTACCCAAACACTTCACCAAGAGAACACCAGTTCCTGACGGGACGTCAGTCCAACAGTGACAACCTAAACATAGCAGAAAAAAAATCCTTAAAAGAACAACTTTATACATTGGCACCAACAAAGTTAGAACACTCCTAATCGATCTAGAAAATGAAATTAAAACGTCAAATGGGATGTCATAGGCATTAGCAAGATGTATACACCCGGAGAATAACAAATCGAAGTAAAGAGCAAATATCTTCTTTACAGCTACGGAAAAGAGAAAGTAAAACAAAGTGGAGTAGGCTTTCCCATCAATAAAGACTTCAAAGACAACCTTACAGTCTTCAAAGCCGTCTTGGACCGAGTAGCAAGTGTTGACATACAACTTTCAAAGAGGAACAAACTGAATGTCATCCAAGTCTACGTTCCCACTTCGCAAACAACCAAAGAGAAAATACACACCTTTTATGATGACTTGAACTCCAAGACACCAGAAAACACTTCGATGTCATCATGGGAGACTTCAACGCACAGATAGGACAAGGAAATGAAAATTGCGTTGGCAAATTTTGATATAAAGTATGGGAGGAGATAGGAGAAGACCTTATAAACTTTGCAACGGCTAATGGGTTCAAAATCATGAACACCTTCTTCCACTAATGACTCAATAGGAAATGGACTTGGAAAAGCCCCAACCATGAAACAAGGAACGAAATAGACTACATCGTAACGGCAAAAGCGACATCCAAGATGTAAAATGCAAGTAAACACCGACAAAAAACGCAGAAAAATTTTCCACACCAAACCACGAACACTAGACATACCAAAAGAACACATTCGATCCTTCAAGCTTGAACTGAAAAACAGATATAAAATTCTTACTGTGTAAGAAAAAGACACCAACATAAACGAACCCTGCAGTAAAATAACAGTCTCTCCAATAGAAGCCACAACTATATTTAAACTAATGAGCTCACAAACCATCGATGAAATCTTAGATTAAACCAGTAATCTCAAACAAAAACGTAAAAATCTGAAGCCACCAACAAATACATTGGAGAGAGTGAACTGAATAAAACAATCAAAAAGAAACAAAGAGAAGACAGAAGAAAATACACTACAGCAGTCATTGAATCAACTCTCAGAAATGGTCGGGGCTTCAACGCTATAAACAAAGGCCTCAACCCAGGACAGAAGCAAATAACCAGCATACTCGAAGAAAATGGACACCTAACCACGGACAGAGACAGGATTGTCGAACGCACCAAAGAATTTTACCAAAAACTTTATTCATCCAAACGAGGACTACAAAACAATGAACAAGATATGTAAGACGATAGCAATAGACTCGAGGACTTCCCGGAAGTAACCCCGTGACAGATGAAACAAGCCATCAAACAAGCAAACAAAAGAAAGGCCCCTGGACCAGACAACACTGACCTATTCAAAAAGACAGGTAAAATCATCAAAAGGAAAATGGCTATTATATTCAACTTATGCCTAAAATAGAGAAAACAATGATGTTTACATACAAAATAAAGAAACCCAAAAGACCTCAACAACTGCTGACCAATAAGCCAACTGCATATACAAACTTTCCAGAAAAATCATCACCAAACGAATCACAAAAACACTAGATGGAGGCAAAACACGGGAACAACCCGGCTTCAGAAGAAGCTACTCGACCATGGACTACCTACATTTAATAAATCAGCTGAAAGGAAGAGCAGCAGAATACATGCGGCCTTTGACTCAATAGAAATCTCTATGGTCATGAAGGCCATTACTATACAAGGTTTACACCCCATATACGTCAGTACTGCGACATCTATACAATTTATTAGGCTACATGAAGACTAGAGGCCCTTCCAACTCCAAAAAGGAGTAAGACAAGGTGATAACAGCTCATCGAAACTTTTTACAGTCTGCCTCAAGATGATCTTCAGAAACTTAGACTCTGGGAACGAGGAACAAGTTCACTCGAAAGAATTATGCTCAACCTCAATTTGAGAGACCGAAAGACGACACAATATATCCAGGAGAAAACAGGAGTTCAAGACAACACAGAATCCATTAAAAAAACTGGAAATAGGCTGGCCATGTTGCAAGAATGACAGACAACCAATGGACATCGTGACTCACGACATGGATCCCCAGAGACCACATGTACTAGATGGAGAGACGAGCTAGACTTGTTCAGAAAGTAATGGCTCCACGACGCCCACGATAGAGAAGTGAGGTGAATCCTGAGGAGGGTCAAAGTCCAAGAACGGAAGTTAAAAAACTGATGACGATGATGATGATGATGGTGATGATGATGATGATGATGATGATGATATAAAACAAGTTTTGTGATTCCCCTTTCTATGTTAAGTTCTTCCGTGTCATCAAAGAAGAATCTCATTTTTTTCAATCGAATATCGTGATAGATATAAAATTACGTCATCAGATTAAAGAATGATATTGTTGCTTTAGACATAACTTATTTATTTCATAGTTTCTCTCTCAGCCGCCCCCTTTATCTGCGGTTTATTTCCCATCTTCTAATTGTCTACCTATCAGTGGTTTCCATTTCAGTGCCCCCCACCTTATCAGCATTCTACCTCTCAGAGTCTCCCTCTCCCTTAATCTGCATTTTCCTTTCCAATGCCCCACCCCGTTATTCGCGGTTTCCCTTTGACTTCGACACATGGTACGTGGAAACTCCATCAGAATTCCGTTCTTGTTTGATGTTTGCACGCTTGAGCTAAACTAGAAAGTCCGTTCCTTGAAGAGAATGACATAACATATATCCACATAGAGAGTTACATAACTACAGAATGGTCACTAAATCCCCGGGTAAAATCTTCTATTTCAGATTTTCTTCTTTTGGTCTTGTGTTGTCACACATGAAATGTCTTCCTACATACTAGAGAATAATGCTAGAAGGGAAATATTTATTAATATAAATGTTTTTTTGCAACATATATCCGCACAGAGGGTTACCTAAGTAAAAGAAAATGAGGACACTAAGTCCCCTGGCATAATTTTATATTTCTTTTCAATCTTTTTCCAAAATTGATATCAAACAAATGTTATAGCTGATTGTAATACCCATTTTTCAAAATCCCTAACTCCAGTGCAAAGTCTTTGGGGCACCACATCATACATCATGGGTGTGTCAAGGGCAAAAGAGCCTGATAGAGCCTATTCCTTTCCAAGTTGGTTTGAAATTCTAGACTGATTACCAACAGCAGAGGGTCCAGTCTTGCCTACTATTTAGCCATAGCTTGGGGGAGAGATGGACCCATACCTTTCCCAAGGGAAATAAACACAAAATGTCCCAGTGGGAGTTTGAACTCATCTCATTTGATTCTCTTCTCAGTGCCGTTAACCGCTCGGTCGCTCTGCATCTCCAGTGATATCTCTCCCATGAAAACAAGTTGAATGAACAGACGGAATGAATACCTGGAATACATTGCTAATATAGTCTACTTATATGGACTACCTGAGTTGTTAGCTGAATTGGTGGATTAGGTCTCAGTGACGTCATAAGTCCAAGATGACCGCCGTTATGGAGTCTCACTCAAATGTTTTTTTTTGTTTTTTTTTATTTGCATGGGCAGTTATTTGTTCAGCATTATGTTAGAAACAAAGGAAATAATCATCTATTTTTGATAAGCGTGGGTGTATTGGTCAAAGAACTGCCCCATGTATCAGAGAGATATGAGCATGAAGTTTTCACCCTTCAATAACACGTGTTTTGAAGATTCATTAAGATTTGGGAGAACGATCTCACCCGTTCGTCCCGTTTTTTGAAGCTAAATAACTTGGAAACTAATGGAGATAAAGAGATTTTTTTTCACCAATCGATAGCCCATTATTTGTTATTACGAGTGCAGCAATTGTGTTTTTTCAAGTAGTTGGGGAATTACAGTGAGTTTACTCTGAGGCAGTTAACCTTTGATTATAGCCTTAGTTTGAGTCCGTGTACTGACAAATGTATCTAGTGAATTTTAACTTCGTACAATGGTCAGTTGTCGAGTATTTGCAGAGCATAGATTTCTAGAAAAAAAAAGTCGGCAATGCAATGCATTGTGTTTTGTCTAACATATCTAGCGAATGTAAACTCCATACACTGGCCATTTATCGAGTTATCACGGAGCATACATACACACACACACACACACACATGTGCGCTCACATACACACAAATTTCGTCAATTGTTATTAGACACCACTGAGGCTGTGGGATCATCATCATCATCATCATCATCATCATCATCATCATCATCATCAGTCTTTTAACATCCGTCGTTGGATATCAACCTTCCCCAGAATCCGCCACATTTCTCTATCATGGGTGTCGCAGAGCTAGTATTTTCTGGATCTGTCAAGTTCATTTCTCCATCTTGTATTTTTTCTATCTCGGTTTCGCATGTGGTCTTTGTGGATCCATGTTGTGAGTCGTGATGTTCATCGGTTGTCTGTCATTCTCACAAAACGATCAGCCCATTGCCATTTAAGTTTTCTAATAGATTCTATGATGTCTCGGACTCCCGTTTTCTTCCTTATAATAATAGTTATACTGTGCTTATTTGTGATCTCTCCATGTAAGGTTGAGCATTATTTCTCTCATGCGCACGCTGCATGCTTCTCAGTTTGCGGATCTGTCTCTTTGTCTCTATGTTTCCGTGGGATAATAGTTTGCTATTCTTGCACATTCATTTACTCTTGTAGTGATCTTGGTGGATATCCCGCGTAGCTTCTTGACTACGGTTTTACATATGAAAGTAAATTGTCAGAATTACTCGGAATATAATGTAATTACTAAATCCACCTCCGACATAACCTATCTTCTTCACCATCTCTCTCCCTCTTTCTATCTCTCCCTCCCTTTTTCCACCTCTCCACTCCTCCTACTTCACTAACAATAACCTCTCTTCTTCAACCTCTTTCTCTCTCTCTCTCTCTTTCACTCTCTCTGCCTCTCATCGTCTTATTTACTCCTCCTTTGCTAACCACGTGAGTTGTAAACACGAGATAATTATCTAACTAATCCTGATCATCTAGGACCCTTAATGAAAGCCCGGCTATCCTGTGAGTGAGGGCTTATCTCTATATGGTTGCCACGTGTCAACTAATTACTCTTTCCGGGTTCAGCCAGCTGATTTCAATTATTTGGTCCAATTCTTCCTCGTTATGTCTTCTCCCTTCCAGCCGTGGAATCCACACAAACAGTACAACGATTATAAGGGTCGGTCTTAGGAACTACGGGGGCTCAACCGGAAACTTTTTTTTTTTTTTTGTGGAACTCAAGGTTCAAAGTTAGGGTTTGTAGAATTATAATGATATAAATAAAGTTCATAATAGACTTTATATCTCTGTGGTATAATGGTAAGCTGTCTATACATTTTAAGGCTGTTCTATGATTAAATAAAATTATTCAATTCAAATTCGGTAAAAAAATCCAGGTACTAATATAAGCATGGGGTCCAAACGACTAAGAAAAGAAATTACCCACCTTGAATCTCTTTCTTTTTTTTTTTTAAATCCCCGACTGGATATATAGGAAAACAATTTCTTACGAAATGGTCCTAAGTCTAGATGCAAAATGAAGATATTTTGATTTAATTTTATTTCATGAAATATAAATAAATAGATCATTGTTAATAATTTTGATGACTACTTAATCCCTACACCCTAATTTTTCCAATTGCTTTTTTTAATTCTTCAACCGCACTGCCTTTTTCAAAACGGTTAGAATAATTAAACCGTGTCTCGATCGATAATCCCCGATCTTCATCAAATGTAATGAAATCATCATAATCATAATGAGAAGATGATATATAATGACTTACCGTTAGACGATGTAAAAAATGTAACGATTTTTTTTTTTTCAATTTTGTTCTTGGATGAAACATTGCAACGTTATTTTTAATTTAGACTAACTTTTACCGTCATCCTTACTTCCAGATGCTTTTTATCATAACTTTGAATCGGGCTATAATCCTACAGCATCGGCTAAACAGCTCAATCGGAATAAAGTAGTTGCAGGGGTTCACCCCGCAGCAGCCTGGCATGTTTAATACATGAAAAAGTAAATATATTTTCTATCTTTGCTGCAATAAACAAGAAATTAAAGGGGACAATTTCAATCCATTCAAAAATAGGAAGAATTATTTAAATAAATTTTCAAAGACTTGTTTTGATACGTTATTTTTGATTTTCTGAAATTTCTTCCACCTGTTTTGTTTGGTTGTTGGTTTCTTCTTCCTCACAGATGAACTCCAGTTCAAAAACGTTTTGAACTTGGATTAGACCATATTATTCAAAAGATGTCCAAAAATATTGTCATTCTGAAGACTTTCTATCACCCCTCCAAGGTCCGTTGTTGGATATAGTTCTCAGATAAAATGTATCACTTTTGGATTAGTCATTGTTTCAGTTAATTGTGAATGCTTTATATTCCAACAGGTTGCACGAAAGAAAATAATAAATCGAGAGAAGGACTAGTTGGAATTGAATATTGCTATTATCTTTTGTGATACTTTCGTGCTTCAGGATCAACTTACTCATTCGATATCAATATTGGGCCATTTCTGGACAAAGCCCTCCTTTGTAGAAGACCCAGTGACGAAGGGCTGAGTCTCTCATCAAATATAATCAACTACTTTTGTGAAAATGTACACCTGAAAAAGATAGACCTCTACATCTACCTAGGACAATGATTCTTCATGGAAACCTCGAAAGAAGAAATCAAGCGAGTAATCACTCTTGAGTCACAAGCTTTCGGTAGAGCAAGCTTAAACTTCAAGAACAAGAAAATCCTATTACAAAAAGAAAGGTATGCATCCTCCCGATAGTCACCTATAGAGCTGAAACATGGTACCTAACCGAAAAAGACCCTCAACCTGAGAGCCATGAAATGTGCACACGAAAGAATCGCGCTAAATATCAAATGGAAAGATCACAAAACAGCACTGTATATAAAAAATAAACAGGGGTCAGGTATATCATAGAATCCATTAAAAAACTCAAAAGGGAATAGCCTGCTCATGTCGCAAGCATATCAGAAAACTGATGGACATTACGAAGTTTTAGCTCCGCAACGCCCATGATAGAGAAGTCTGGCAATTCCTGGGCAAGGTCAATGTCTAATGACGGACGCTTAAAGACTGTTACTGATGATGAGTGAGCTGAAACATAAGCATTGCACAATATAAGATACCATGACACATACATATTTACCTAAACCTCTGTTTGTACAAACGCCATCTGTGCCTCTCCGAAGAGAAAAGAACAAATGTCATCCATCACATTTCTTTAACTTTTTTTTTTTTATTAGTTCAACCCAGAAAAGTGTCTGCTCTTTTATCTTTACCTCTGCTCTTTCCCTTCCGGGAGAACTTGAAACAGACAAGACGTATACGCTGTGTTCTCCTTTGTAAGCGGACAATATCATGACGGAAATTTTCGTCATCTGCAGTTGAACCATTGAACTGCAATGACTGAAATCTCTATCATCCTCATTCAGTGGGGTTTAAGCTCCTATGGAGAAATATACAGTCGGACGTGAATCGGTCGGGTGTGGGTCGATGT
>OY735226.1:3302587-3332587 GCA_963457665.1 Thysanoteuthis rhombus | reverse complement strand
GAGAAATAAAAAGAAAGACCGTTCTGGTTAATGACTCGATAGAAACTGTCATGTGAACATCGTCTTAAGGTAGCATGCTATGTTGGGAGTGATCAATTTGAAAAATTGTTAAAAGGAATGATTAATGGATAAGTTACTTCTCTCACCTTTTGTTGGGCAGTGATAACTTGGAAAAAATCTAAGTTTATAAAGAAACAAACTCACAAACTAAGGGACCAATTAAGCATTAAATTACATTGCGAATTAACCACCCCAATAGAAAAAAAAACACTATTTCAGGGAGTGTTTGGAAAAACAAGAATCTTTGCTGCTGGATATAATGAGGAGTAAATGTCCAAATTTCAGCCCTTTAGCTCCATAGATGCAGCCTGTAATATACAAATACACAGCCAACCAGCCAGCCAGCCAGACCAACTCAAAAACTGCTAGAAAACCAAGTTGATAGTTTTTGTGGCAGTTTTGGTTGACGGTTTCTTATAGATAAAAATAGTGAAACGAAGAGAGATGGAGAAAAAAAAGCAGAAAGAGTTGAAATTTGATAGTTTTATTTCTGTTCATCTTGATTTGGCGTCGTGGATTTGATTTTCTATTTCGAAAGTGTTGCGTGATTTTTGTGTTTTGTTTCGTGATTATTTCGGTTAAGGATAACATTGGGCAGGAATAAGTTTCCTCTTTGGTTCTTGAAATATTCAGGAATTTCAAACTGAACTCTTTACATCGTTCTTCTGCACTCTCGACCCTTGTTTTATATTGGTAGTCTTTAAACTTTAACTGTACGGGGAGCTTTTTTTTTAACTCTAATTAAATTTTCTAGAGAACCCTTAAAAAAGAACTATATTCTACATTCATATATTTGTATATATATATACATAACCCTTTAAAAAAAAAATTATTTTACACACACACACATATATATATATATATATATATATATATATATATATATATATATATATATATACATATGTGGATAATGGATAGTCTATAGCCACACTGAAATGTTGTAATACAACGAAACAGCTGTCAGTGGATGACACGATTATTTAATTATTCAATTATATATATATATATATATATATATATATATATATGTGTGTGTGTGTGTGTGTGTATGTGTGTGTGTGTGTGTGTGACTATTGGATTTTCGCCTTGTTTATGGAATTATTTAAACCATACAAAAAATACACACTCGAATAGAAAAGGAAGAGCGAAGTTTATCTGGCAGAAATGGACAAATGATCGACTACGGACTGAACAGTGTTCGTGCCACGGGAATACCCAATGATTTTTTTAAAGATTTTAACGTAACTTCAAAAAAAGGAAATATTTGGAATTTAGTTAAGAGTCATAATGTGTTGAGAACATTATGAATAATTGATATTCACACAAGATACGCAAAATACGAGGGCATATGTAAAAGCTGAGAAGGAATCATTTGTGCAATGAAGAATCATTGAATATACTGAAAAAAAGATTGGAAAGCTTGCATGAAAGCCTTGTGATCCGTGGAACACAGTTTGAATACCGCTGCTTTATATCGTGCATAGATTGTTTTTCTTTTCTTGTGGTTTACGCTCGTAATGCCTAAACGAAGGCTTGAACTCTTGCAGCAAAGATTACTATCATTAAGGACACATAGGCAGTTGAATTGTGATTGCTTAAGTGTCATCTCTTTCATTGCTAACCAAAGGCGCCCATTTTGATTAAATTCTATGCTTGGCTTGTTGGTAGGATTCTTAGAGTTGGTGGACACAATGGCCAGCAGTTCATGATAGAGACCGAAATGACATAACCTTTGAGAGGAGCAGATGATTTTCTAACCATTAAACTAAATACCATCTTTGAAAAGAAAATACTTCAAAATCATAAGCGATATCTTGTGGAATACACTATGTATAATTGGTGTAAAGACAAACGCCAATTGAAACTGGAAAAGAACATTACGAAATTAGATTTTTTTCACCCATCCAACGTGATGCCTTTTTCCCATCCAATGCGATGCTTTTTTTCTCCCTCCCCCCCCCGCAACGTGATATCTTTTTCCTATATAAAGAGATGTTTTTTTCTATTCAATGTGATCCCTTTTTCCATTCAATGTGATGTCTTTTTCCTATATAAAGAGATGTCTTTTTCTATCCAATAAGATGTCTTTTCCCATTCAATGTGATGTCTTTTTCCATCCAACGTGATGCCTCTTCCAATCCAACGTGATACTTCTTTTCATTCAACGTTAAGCCTTTTTCTATTAAAAAAAATATCACTGTGGATGGAGAAAAAAACAAAACGTGATGCCTTTTTTCCATCCTCCATGAATTTTTTTTCCATCCAACGAAATATTTCTGGGCCGGTCCGTCCGTCATCTATCCACTGGTACCATCGAAGGTGCCGTTCGCGTGATCATTTATTTTAACCCAATTCCAGTTTGCAAGGTTCGTCGAAGCTACAACTGAGCCATATTAACTGTACCTTTCAGGAACACGTTCTCTCCTCTATCTGTTTCCAGTCTCTCACGGCGAAGAAGTCGTTGGACTTGCTTGGTTTAACTATCTCTACTCATAGCTGGGAGGAGAAAAGATGGGTTCCATGGCTCTCCCTGAGGGCATTTGTGTGAAGTGAACGTTGATTATCTTTGTTGTGGTTTGAAACCGGCCGGCTGATTCCATTTTCTCTGTTGCTAAGTGCTGTGCCACGCGCACTTCCATCCTCCTCCGCGTTTACTTGTAAAGAAAAGAAACTTTCAAGGAAAAATAAATCTTTCAGGAAAGAAATAGATCCTAAAGTTTACTTAGAGAAATAGATTTGTAGGTATGTTGTATTATTCTCCGAATTATCTAAAATAGATAGTGTCGTTCTAGGCTTTATAAGCTGCCAGAAAAATATAAACTTCCACCAGCAATAGGCCAGTTTCTTCGTCATAATCAGTTCCCAAGTCAGAAGATAAATAAAAGAGAGACAGGTTTTAGTCAGTCACTCAACAGAAACCGTCGGGTGACTTATTCTTTTGGCAGCATGCAGTGTTCGGACTGATCAATTAAAAAAAATGTAAAGATGGTGATCAATGAATCTGTTACTTCTTTCGCGTTTGGTTGGATCACCAAAAAGTCTTAATTTTCAAAAAATGTGTGAACGCAACTGGGCAGAAATTAGGGACCACATTAGCTTGAAAGTGGATTGTAAAGAAAACCCCCAATCAAACCCCCATTTAGGCGAGGGGATTTAAAAAAAATACAAAGTTTTTTTATGGATATGATAAGCAATAAATGTTTCAGCCCTCAAGCTTCATTTGTGCGGCCAGTACATACAACCAGCTGAACCAACTTGAAAACAGAAGAAACCTATGCTGACAGTTATATGATGAAGGTTGTAATACTGACAGAAAAAAAAGTAGACACAGTTGAAACATGATATTTTTCACGCCCGTCCGACTTCACTCTTGATTTGTTTTCGTGATTTATATTCTCTCCTTCGGTTGATTCCCAGAATCAGTTCGTAAAATGGAGAAAACTTCTGTTAGCTTCAAAATGAACAAACAATGTTTGCCACTTATAGAAACGGCGTAGGAATTTGAAGAAGAAAAAAAACCAAACAACAACTATATTTCAATCAAAAACTTGAACGTTTCACACACTCACCCATTTGATATTAAAAACGAGCACGGATAAAGTAAATAAGAATGACTTCATTTCCATACAAACCTTCAACGTTTCATACACTTAAAAGAATCCTCAAAACGTTTCGCTGTTTTTCTATGCTGCCATGTTTTACCAAACCTAATTGTTAAATTAACATTCCCCTACGTTTATTTAGAATCACGGCCAAATGATTAGTAACCGATTCCCTTACCAACTGAGCTCAAAAGACAGATTTTACTCGGGCTCAAATCTATTTATTATATATACAATACAGAAGTGTGATCATCTTCAGTAAAAATAAGGGTTAGAATCGACAGTAGTTGAGCTTGCATTATTTTTCGACTCCGACGATATTTTTTCTATTTGTACTCATTATTGGCTGAAGTATTGTAACAATATTATCAATAAGTCTATACCTTGGTCCTAACTTTCTGTTATTTTTTTTTTTCATTCATGGCTTTGACCCTAATCCTTAGGTAACGATTAAACAACGTAATAACTATTAAAATTCAAATTTTCTTCTCTGAACATTTAGAGCTGGACTGAATTTCTCTCTCTCTCTCTGCATATATATACATATATATATATATATGTGTGTGTGTGTGTGTGTGTGTGTGTGTGTGTGTGTGTGCATGTGTTTGTGTGTGTGTGTGTGTGTGTGTGTGTGTGTGTACATACATATATATATTAAGTCAGAACACATAAATAACTCGAACCCAGCAAAAGTGTTTAAACTGGTTTCTTGTGGTTAGTGGTGATTGATAACAAAAAAAGCAATAACAACAGCAAAAAAGCAAATGCACAACAGATGAGATATATTTGAAAAGTTGTTTTTCTTCAACCTCCAGGTGACCTGCGTCTTCTGGCAGCATGTTATTTCATTTGAAATATTCCTTATTTTTTCATTTTGAAAGGGACCCGGGTGAAAAGAAACTCAGGTAGTTTACTTAAGGTGTCGAGAGATATGAGGAGAGTGTTGCGGTGATCAATTGGAAAAGTTGGAAAAAGGGGTGATCAATGAATCAGTTTCTTCTCTTGCATCTTGTTGGGCTCTAAACATCTAAATTTTCAGACCACATGATTGGACACAAACCAAGGAACTTATTTAGCAAAAACCAAATATTGAACCTCACTGAGTGCGCAAAAATCTTTAGTTCCTACTATGAATGGTTTGGGCTAAACGAAATTCGGATACATAGATACATATAAATGTCAGAACACATGGATAACATAAACCCAACAACAGTATCTAAACCAGTGTTGTAGGTAGCAGCTATTAATAGCTTTCACTTGTTTTTAACCTTCGTCTCAATTTTCAGTTGCTTTTAAATCACAACTTTGTTTCAAGCTGTCATTCTACGTCATGTTCATTTCCGATCTCGTTGTTTATTCATTGCCGTAGAATGATGGCTTGGCTCAAAGTTGTGATAAGAAAAGCAACTAGAAAACACGATGGAGATAAAAACGAGTCAAAACTAATAATAAAAATAGGTAGCATGTTGTTTAATCCATTTCCAATTCATCCTTTTAAGATAGAGAGATAGAATCGCTTTATTAGCTGATGGAGAATGAACGGCCGTTGCCAAAAATAAGAAGCTTCCATCAGCAAGAAACCAGGTTCTTCCTTAAAATTAGATCCTTAGTAAGAAGATAAATAAAAGATAGGTGAAAATAGTGGGACTGAGGAAGATGGCAAAAACAGAAATAGTTGGATTCCAGTATTAGAAACCGTTAACCAAAACTGCCACCAAGACTCTCTCCATAGGTTTCTCTCAGTTTGTTTGTGGGTCTGGCTGGCTGTCTATTTACGTAGTCCGTGTCACTGCACAACATAGGTTTCTTGGGTTTTTGCCTAAGTCTGGCTTAGCTTGCTTGTTATCTATGTATTACGTGTACAGGCCATGTTGTTGCTTTTTTTTTACTTTTTGAATCTGCCTCCTGATTGGTTTTTAGTGGGGGGGATTTGCAATGTAGGTTTGAGCTAAATTAATCCTTTAGTTCGTGTTAGCCCGTCATTCGAAAATTAAATCTGTTTTAGTAATCACTGCTCAAAAAAAGTTGGAAGACGTAACTCATTCATTGTTTCCCCTAATTTCCACAATTCTTAATTTGTCACTCCCAACACGGCATGCTACCGAACAACATCGGTTGTGTGAGAGTTTCTATCAAGTGACTAACCAGACCTGTTCACTTCTGTTCGTCTTGATTTGGTGTCGTAACTTTTATTTTTCTATTTTGAAAGCGTTGCGTGATTTTCATGTTTTGTTTAGTGATTATTTTCTCCTGAATGATAACACTGGGAAAGGAGATCGTTTTTCGTCCCTGTCTTCTAAAATAGACATACCTTGGTTTTGAATTTGAATTTACTGTGGCAGATGGCCCAGGGGACGAATGATGATTTTTTTCGGGGTGTGGAGGCTTGCACGAGGGAGAGCGGTCGACAAATTAAAAAAAAAAATGTTTTAAGGGTTTTTTTTTTTTTGGTTGTTTTTCTTTGAGACAAGAGATAAGCAAGCAAAATTCTTACCCGGTTTATACATCTCTACTTAACCTTGGCATTTTGCCTGATCTCTTATATAGGTCTGGTTGCTCACTCCATAGAAACCGTCACGTGACAATCTATTTTGACAACAACGTGCCGTATCGGTGGTGATCAATTAAAAGAAGAAACTGGGAGGTTAATGAATTTGCTCATTACTTTTTATTGCTTTTTGGGAGCAGGATCACAAACGAAAAACCCGAAATTTCCAAGAAACAGGCTTGGATTCTACCGGACAAAAACGAAGAGACCGATTTAGCATAACCTAACATTGCAAATAAGACCACTACTAAAAACCTATTTAAGGGGAAATTTGAAAAAAAAAGCATAACATTTTTTCTTTCTAGACATAAGGAAAAGTAATTGTTTAAATTTTTCAGCCCTCTAGCTCCATTGGTGAGATCTCTACGTGTGAAACATGGAAAGCAAGCTAGACAGAACAACTTAAAAACTGGAGAAACCAATTTTGACATTCTTGGTTGATATTTTCAAATAGCATGTCTTTTAGAATTGTATTCAACTATTCCGCCATCTTAAATAACTCGAGATCCGATTGCGCAGCCTTGATGTGACTTGGCAACTAATCAAAGGGGTTTTCAGTTCTAACGCGTAAACAGAATCTCAGAAGTAGTGTCGTGTGTATGGTAGGATTGGAAGGGTTTCCTCTGTCATGAATTCTTTTGGCGAATCGAGCAGTTAATTAAAACAAGTGCTGCTCTCGATTAAACCATCTGATGGAGCAATAAGTTTCATGGACCCCAGGTAATGCTAGACGAACTGAACGAAGAGAGCTAGAAAGTTGGACTTCACATGCACTTCAGTAAAACAAATGCCATTTACAACAAACATGTGGAGAACAAAGACACAAAAATCCAAATCGAAAACGCAGACCTGAAGAAAGTATATCACAACATCTACCGAGGATAACGAATCTTCATGAAGTCCTCGAAAGAAATCAATCAGAGAATCTCTCTAGGATGACAAGCTTTCGACTAACCTTTAAGAATAAGAACATCTCATTAGTGGATCAAGGAGAATAATGCAGACTAAAAGAAAAATCTTTAAAGTATTTTAGCGAAGGGTGTTATTTCCATGTGACTCTAATGCGAAACTGAACTTTCATCTCGTTCTTTTTATATATTGTTTAGCACAATGGTAAGTGCATCGCTACGTTCAAGCGGCTACCTATCGGTGACTGGTTCAATTCCTGCAGCCCCATTTTCTTTAATTGTTTATTCTATCCACGCTGTCTGAATTGAGTGATATATTAACAGTGTAACGACGGGAAGATTATTTTGGATGAATTTCTACGCGGTGTAATGCAATATATATATATATATATATATATATATATATATATATATATATATATATATATATATATATATATCAACTGGAATCGCACGATAGCGAATTATTTCTAAAACATAGCAGTACACACTAAAAATCATAATTTATTAACAATACAACCGTAATAGTCAATTGTTGTATTCCATAGAAATGCCAGAGAGTATGGGTCCAGTTTAGCATTACAATTACATTGTAAATACAACGTTCCATATAATCTTGAAAAAATGACAAATATCCTGAGGTAATAAATATTTTATGGATGGAGAGCACAAAAATACTTGCAGAACATTTTTTCCATTAAATTTTCGAAAAAATGGAAAAACGCCAAAAATGGCCAAAATATAAAGAGAGCCAATCCAAAAGGCTGAAGACTTTTCAGAGAGGCTAAATTTGTTAAATTTAGCCTTTAAATGACCAAAATTGCAACCCTGTTTTACTCGAATAAACATACAATTCAGGTCTTTTGGTAAAGTGTCGCAGAAATGTGGATCCTCTGCAAGATGCCATAAATCTCGTTTCCCACACACAGGGATAATTGCTAAAACGTAAGACACATCAGAACTCAACCATATGAGTTCCTTCTAGTTAAGATCTCTCTTCGTTGAAATAACTGGCCTGCTTTCAATAAAGTTCTTTAATAACAAACGTGTTGATAAGATAGAACAATTAACTTATTGTAATAGATTTGAGACATATTTTAACGTTCTGCATGTGTTGATGACTAAATTTTCTTTCGCGGTCAAATTATGCCAGTTAGATTAAGTGAGAGAGAAAAGCTGTCACCTCTTTTAAACAGGCGGCAGTAGCACCGTCTGACCGAAGAGATTGCTTTCTTTCTAGGTTAAGATTTAATCATCTAAATTTATATTAATTGCCAACTGGAGTCTGTTTTTCTAGTTCTGTTTCGAATTTGAACACTGGAAGTAATTTAAAATAAACAAAAACTCATGTTGGGCTGGAATGTGTTGTAGGCTCCGTCCCTGCCCCCAGCCGTTATAGGTGACAGATCACGAACAACATACGTAGAGGAGCAAAAGATTAACACTGTGTCCACACAATAGATTAGATCGTCTGCTTTCTAGGATATCCGTAAATAGTTTAGTCGTCGGGGTGGGGTATTGGTATCTTTTTTTTTTTTTTTCTTGGTGATAGCGATCGATAAAAGCATAATGACGATTATGGGGAGGGGGTTTAGTTTTAAGTGATATGATTCTTGTGACAATAATCAAATCTGATACAGATCGGTTCAGGATAACATTTTGTGTGTCAATTGAATCAGAAGAAACTGGGCGAGAAGTGAGTTCAAGTGAACACAAATGGCTGCCATATTGGTTCTCAATTTGGGACGTTTGTATGGGAGAGATCACGCTGCTACTGCTGTTTGTGATGCTGATGCTATTACTACTAATTTCATTACTACTACTGCTACTACGCCTACTGCTGCTACACGTACCACTACTACTACTACTTTCATGTTCAGATGACAGTATTCAAGTGTTAGAAATCAAAAGAAAGAAAGGGAGAGGCAGAGTTAAAGACAGGAAGGAAGGAAGGAAGGAAAGAACTTGTAGTTAAGATGCATAAATTGATCGAATTCCAAATATCTCAATTTTCTTTCCTCAACCATTTAGGCAACGTCATGTCTATAGAATTTCCCGACGCCATTCGTTTACTTCTGTCTATGAACTCGGAGAGGTATTTATAAACAGTTATATCTCTCTGTCTGTCTGTCCGTCGGTCTGTCCGTCGGTTTGTCTGTTTATCCGTCTGTTTGTCAGTCCACACAGTATCTTCAAAGAGTGTCAAGAAATTTCAAATCCATTTTGTCGATGGGTGGAGCACGGTCTATTACTTTCCGGGACCGATCAAATATTTTTTTACAGTTACCTCCTATAGCTATATATGAACTGATTTTCATTCAGTTTTTTCTGAAAATGGTGTTGGCAGAGGTATACGCTCCGAGAGTGTTTTTTAGTTCTATGATCAGCTTCTTTATTTCCCAGAATAATTACTGGGTGTCCCATATACGGAACCCCCGACCAAAATTGGGGTCATTTTTCCGATAATGGAAAAGAATCAATTTTCCTCTCATGAAAATTGCAATATTATATCAAAGTTATCAAAGATGGACGTAGCTTTCAAACCACTGCAAAGGCTCCAAAGTGTCTTGATATTCACATTGGCCCATAGACACTTGACCGAACTAAAGGCAGTACAAAAAGTTCAGCTGCAAGGACTCCAAGATTTTAGGGGTTCCCCGCTTGAGAATAATTCGTGAAAAATATTTTTCCATTTTCAATATTTAAATTTGTTTAAGAATTTATAATTTTACAGATAGGTTGATTCATAGAATGTCATAATTGTATAAGTATTTCATCTTTGTTTTGACATATTTGGAGAGCCCTTAAGAAATGATATGCACAGGGACCTATCAATGTTAATATTCGGGCCTGCTCGTGTATGAGTCGATTCTCATTTTTGTTTCAATTTGTTTGAAAATAATACCTAAATACTAAAATAGAAGAACCACAAGAAATGTTATACTCAGAGACCCATCAAAGTTAATATTCTGACATGCTCGTGTATGAGTCGATTTTCATTTTTTATTTGATTTGTCTGATAATAATGCATAAATACCAAAATAGAAGAGCCACAAGAAATGTTATACACAGGGACCCATCAATGTTAATATTCTGACATGCTCATGGATGAGTCGATTTTCAGTTTTGTTTTGATTTGTTTGAAAATATTCGTTAAACACTAAAATAGAAGTCGCTGTAAGAAATGTTATGCACTGGGACCCATCAACGTTAATATTCAGTCCTTCGTAGGCATATCTTTAACAACCGAAGAATGTGTAGATGGAGACATTTTTTTTTTTATTTACAATGCTTAGCGCGGTTTAAGAAGATAATTACCGAACTTCAATTGCCGGCTCGCGAGAGAAACCTGTTACGACAGGTCCATCTTGAATCCTAGTTGTGTAGAGCTGTCTTTTTTCTCTTTCCCAACTCTTCCTCTCTGTTTTTCCTCACCTCTCTCTCGTTCTTCTTGTCTTTTGCCTTTTCTGTCTATTTCACATCATACTTTGTTGAAAGTGATATTTACACTGAGACATTACCAAGTTTCAAATTCACATTTGTTTGTTCAAATGTTTATCAATTTCAACTCATTCTAACTAACAGACAGCTACAGTGGTGAAGCTCTGAACTCGCTTCAATTGCAAAGACTACTTGAATGAGCAACTGGTTCTCGAAATATTCACAATGGCTAGATAGCAACGGGCAGACCACGTGAACACACGCACACGAGCACACATAAATACATGCAAACACTGATACACACTCACCCACACACACTGATACACACACACACAAATTATATATATATATATATAACTACGTAAAAACATGAAACCCTTTAAGAATCTTACATTAATTGCATCAACAGATATTGAAGGAACTTTTGCATCTTCAGTGTTTGAAAGCGTAAAGAAGCTCTCTAGACTACACACGCACACGCACACACACACACACATATATATATATATATATATATATATATATATATATATATATATATATGCATTAAGAAATGGATTCATATGATACGATAGAATGATTATAAATTGCATTAAATAATATAAAAATATTTATTTGAAATGATCTTCTGTCGTTACACGATTGATGTATCATTTAGCCTAGACAACTTAAATAGAATAAACAATTAAAGAAAATGGGGTTGCAGCAGGAATCGAATCTGCAACCGATGGAATGATCGCAGGTTCGATTCCGATTTGTTTTTGTTTCTCTACTTCAAGTTTTTTTTTTTCATTTATTTAATTCTCATACTTGGTAGAAGTTAGGATAGTTCGTCAGGTTATATCAAAGCTGCACAAGTGGTTCTCGTGATATTCAGAATGTTTTGTTCTTTCAAGGACAGACATCGAAATTTTGGAGATACGGTGAACTGGTGACCTGCCCCGAGTGACACTATCAGAAAGGGTGACATCTAGATAAATGCCTAAAAACCTTCCGTATAGTTCGTTAATCCTTTTTTTCTTCTAATGAAACATGTCTGTCCATGCAACATCTCTTTCGATGTGGAAGGGTAAGAAATGGGTTAAGGAGGGGTTACTTAAATTTGAGGGCAGATCCGGGAATATATTTCGATTGAGAGATATTTTCCTATTTTTTTTTTCAGTTATTTTGGTATCCTAAATGTCTATCCAATATCTTCAGAAGTCGTTAATGGATGTTTAGGCTTATGCCTTTGCAGTACATAACATGGGATAAATAATGAATAGTATCAGTACAAAATATCACCAAAATTCTAGATATCCTGAGAAGAGAGCAAGTTCTGAAAGGAAGGTAGGGGTGAAGCCATGAGTTACTGCTCCAGGTGAAACCAACCATGGGACCATCACTGGTATGGTGTCCGAATCTTTTATGCTTGCTGCTTTTAAATATAGCTGCACACGCCTGTTGGCATATTACGAATGTTTTGTTGTTTTTTTTTTCTCGATTGCTGGGAAAGTTTATTAGAACATAAACAGTTGCTTGAAGATTTATCCTTGAATACCTTCCGACGGCTCGAAATTTCTTTAAACATTGCCCCACTCCCAGTTTCTGAAGGCTAACTCAGCAAACCACTCCGTCCACGTCGACCGACTCTCGAAAGAATCATGAGATTCTATCCAGTTCTTTCAAATAGCTTACTTTATTGCAGTCTTTGAAATATTTTCATCCGGGATAACAAAGTTTGAAGAAGCATATGCAATTGCTCATGTCTGTCTGTCTGCCTGTCCGTCTGTCCACACAATATCTCCAAAAGTTCACAATCAATTTCGATGGTAATGTCTGCGAGCACATGCCACGGTCTCAGAAAGAATTTGTTGGAATTTGGGGTGGATCCTAGATTTCTACTTTCGGTCGAGAGATATTTTACGATATATTAAGACAATAGTTAGGAATCAATACTTACAGTTACCTGCCTGCATCGTAGCTATTTATAAACTGATTTTCATTTATTTTCTGTTTAGTGCATGTCATTGCGGTCTCTTAGTGCTTCCTATTTTAAGAATATCGCCGGTTGCAGCCAAGCAGAGACAGAGTTGACAATCACGTGATACGAATAGACGTGAACAAATTAAGAAAGATAAAAAGGTTGAAGACTAAATGAAGATATGAATGGACTGAGAGAGTTTCCTAATGGATTCTGTTATATCTCTGACTCTCAGATATCAGGGGAAACCTATTATCTGAGAATGATAACCTCCAAGCATATTTTCCAGAGTTACTTACATCTTTGTTGATATACTTTTACTCTTCATGCCAGCATACTAGACGAATAATTTACAAGGGTATTTGAGGGACTACTGCCTACTATAAAT
This sequence comes from Thysanoteuthis rhombus, assembly GCA_963457665.1. NCBI lineage: Eukaryota > Metazoa > Mollusca > Cephalopoda > Oegopsida > Thysanoteuthidae > Thysanoteuthis > Thysanoteuthis major. The sequence goes on along the minus strand of OY735226.1, from coordinate 3,319,674 downwards.
CAACCGAACCCAATAACTGTTCACGCTGACAGTTAGTTAAACAGGTCCCTAGTTATGTAAACGGGTCCCTAGTTATGTCAGCAGGTCCCTAGTCATAATCTCAGTGTATTTGACGCAGTGTGATCAGCAGTGGAGTCAGGTAAAAAACAGGGAGGTTGTCCAGGCACTGTTGCCAACTAGAGAATTTTTTCACACTAAATCAACCACGAAAAAGCGTCAAAAAACGCCAAAATGTACTAAAAATATTGTTGGCTATTTCATTACCATTTACATGATTAAAATGGCTAGATTTTTTTTCTTTTTTCCTTACGGCTAAAAAATAGTAAAAAGCAAAAATTGCTTATTGAATGGTGCTGCTTGTCGGATCTTTGTGCTGGTAAAACATTAAACTTGCTGAATTTTGCGTGGAAAGCACTGAATTGGCAACGCTGGTTTGCAACTTATGTACCAAAGTTTTGCCAAAATGTAACCTTATAGTGAGGTGTCACGATTTTAAAAATGTTCATACATATATCTCTGTCTGCCTGTCAGACTATCCTCACACTTCCCCCACCCCCTTGGTTTTCTCCTCATTTTTGCACGAATTATGAGGGTCGGTCGTAAAGAATTAGGAGGCTCTGTCAGTGAGTGTATTACTTACACGGTTCTTTTTTATTCAAAATTAAATATCTATCTTATATTACAACATACACTGGTACTTAAACTGTACGATTCAAAGACAAGATTTAAATTATGTTTATTACAACCCGAGAAACAAGGAAGATAGCCTTTAAGTGTTTGAGAAGAAAAGTCCGTCTCTAGATAGTGTTCGGTAATGGAAGTTACGATAAGAACAGTAAGATGAGCTCCACATCTCGTTCCCCCACAAAATAAATTGCTTTTGGGGTAGATTTATTCTAAAGGAGTTAATAACTTGTGATAAGAAGAGGTATGAATGATAGCAAATTATTTACAGCTAGCAATAATGTATTTTCTCACTTAGGTCTAAGAAATTTTTTTAAGTAGTCTATAAATACGTAAATAGCAGAATACAATTTATACAACACGTGGACTATGAATAATAATAATAATAATAATAATCATGATAATCATGATAATCAGTCTTTTAACGTCCGTCGTTGGACATAGACCATCCCCAGGATTCGCCACGATTCTCTATCATGGGCGTCGCAGAGCCAGTATTTCCTGAATCTGTCCAGTTCATCTCTCCGTCTTGTGTTCTGCCGGCCTCGGTTTCTTATGTGATCTCTGGGTATCCATGTTGTGAGTCTTTCATTCTTCCAACATGGCCGGCCCATTGCCATTTGAGTTTTTTAAATACTAATAATAATGATAATAATAATAATAATAATAATAATAATAATAATAATAATAATAATAATAATAATAATAATAATAATGGCAGCCCAAAACAAAAGCATAAGGACAAACTACATAAAAACAAAAATCGACATAACACAGAAAAAACAGCAAATGCCGCATGTGCGGTGAAAGAGATGAGACGGTAAACCACATAACTAGTGAATGTAGCCAACTCGCCCAGAAGGAGTATAAGCATAAACACGATAGAGTAGCAACAATGATACACTGGGAACTAGGCAAACAAATGGGATTCAACCATGGGGAAAAGTGGAATCAGCACAAGCCAGAGGCAGTTTTGGAGAATGACAACCACAAACTACTGTGGGACTTTGACATCCAAACTGACCACCTCATCCAGGCAAGAAGACCGGACTTAGTAATAGTAGACAAAAAAAGGAAGGCCTGCCAAATAGTAGACGTTGCTGTACCTGCAGACCATAGAGTAAAAAAGAAGGAGGGTGAAAAAAGGGAAAAATACCAGGACCTAGCAAGGGAGTTAAGGAAAATGTGGAACATGAAAACCAGGGTAGTACCGGTCATAGTGGGAGCACTAGGAACTGTCCCCAAAACGCTGAGGGAGAGACTGGAGGAGATCGGGATTAGGGGAAGGATAGAGACTGTACAGACCACAGCACTACTGGGAACTGCACGGATACTGAGGAAGGTGCTAGAGATATAAGTACTGCAACGAATTGTAGCTCTGTCATGATATGCGAAAGAGAGAGGAGACGTTAGCTGAAGACCTGAGGAGAATTATTGTCACTCAGCCTTCAGCGATAACCACTGGGCAACCGGTGTGAAACTGTAAATCACAGAATTACTGCGACCAATGAGTACTAGGAGAGGAGGGCTGGAGACTTGAGGAGACTTGCTGTCATTCAAACTCCAGCGATTACCACCAGGCAACTGGTGTGAGATTCCAAATAATAATAATGATAATAATAATAATAATAATAATCTAGCCGAGGTCAAAATAAAAATAGTTATTTTCCATGTTGACTCTCCCCACAACGCTATTATTCGTCCTAGGGATGATACTGCTGAAGTATATATCGTGAACGGTAGATATAGATTTACAAAGTTGAAGGAAAAAATGAATCACCTCATGTAATGAATGACCTCAAATTATTTACCAAGAAAGAAAAAAAAAAAGGGTGTTGGATATCTTTAAACAAACGGTTAGGATCTTCAGTTAAGACATTGGAATGGAGTTCGGCATTAAGAAATGCACAATGCCAGCGATGAAGAAAGGGAAAAAGAAAAACATCAGAGAAGGAATTGAATTACCCAACTCGGAGTGTTCAACAAGAGAGAAAAATGAAAGCACTGGGGTATTCTGTAAACGGATACGATCAAGCAAGGTGAGATAAAGGAGAAAATAGAGAGAGAATACCTTGGAAGATAAAAAAGAATACTAGCGATCAAATTCTGCAATAGAAACTTGATCCAAGAAATAAATTCCTTTGCAATTTCCGTTTTGAGATACTTCGAACTCTACCCAAACTGGATGATAAATAAACTCATAAACCTGGACTACAGAACAAGATGATTAGTGATAATGAGTTAAGCCCAGAGACAATGGTGATAGACTTCGTGCAAAAAAGAAAAGAAAAGAAAATGGGAGATGGCTCCTAAGCAGCAAGAGTTGTGTTAATCGGTAGTAACCAACCTTTTCATGCCGAGCGCTTATTCAGCCACTTTCGTTAGGAAAACATTTCCGTACCACCACTGATATTACAGCTACTTACCGACCGTGTAAATGGTAAGAGTGGCTCGATTTGTTTAAAAAGTCTAAAATTACCAAGATCTTATTTCCACGTAACTGGGTGTGTGTGTATATATATACACATAAATATTAAGTTGCGAATTTGCTACACAAACTAGCTCATGTTTCAGCCCCCTTTGGGCCTCATCAGGCGGATGATTGTCAATGTTTTTTTTGGTCTATTTATTGGGAATTAGGTGAGAATGTTGTGAGTGCGGTAGTGGGTGGTGTGGGCATGTTCATTTTGTCAAAGGCGTTTGAACTCCATATAGCATACGCCCCAAATTTGTATAAAGGTTCCATAAAGTAAATATACAATTTATTTATCATGTATTGGGACGATAATGAAAATAAAAGCCAGTGTTCCGGATGATAAGACGTGCGACTTGAAAATTGTGCGTTTTGATTTTCGATGTTGTCTATGTGTCGAAAGTAAGACAGACATAGTTCCAAACTCTGCAACCCAGTAATGAGCCTATAACCCACTAAAAAGCTTAAATAGCCCTCTAGTGGGTAGTATGACCCAGGTTGGTCATCATTAGAACTAGGGGCAAGAACATTACACAACACAGAGTTGGGGAAGATCAATTACAGAGAAGACTAGAGAATCAGGAAACGCAAAAACGGGAATCCAGAAGTCTGAAAGTGAAAAAAGCTGTACGGAAATTTCAGAAAATAAACTGAAGGAATTGCTGATGAATTGAAATGGACAAGGCTACGCATAGAGAGTATAGGGAGATTATTTTTCTCTCAAAGAATTTTGAAATACTGGAATAGTTTACCATCTTACGTACAAAATAGCTCAAATATAAATAACGTTTTAAATAACTTTGACAAATTTAGATAATCTGGTAAAGAAAATAAATTAACCGGGCGATTTCCAGAATTATCAGCTGAAATATATCGACGAATTTAGAAAAAAATAAATAAATAAGATGTGCTCGGTAAATGTTTCCCGGAACTGTCGACATTGCATTTTTTTCCATAAGTTTCATGCAAACGAGAATCCAAAAGAGAGAAAGAAGAAAAAGTATTGTAAGGGCATTTCAAAAAACAAATTGAAGGAATTGCAGATTCGATGATATGAACAGGGGCACGCAAAGGACACATAAAAAGAGAAACCAAGTTGTTGTCATTACTGAATCAGACCAACGTTATAAGGATTTATAATATAAAGGCTTGGATAAACAGGAGACAGGAGGACAGCAAATGTAGACTGACTCCGATGGTAAAGATGGGATCATAAACAACATAGTAATTGAATGCAGTAAATTAATCCGGAGGAAATAAAGAAGCAGGTATAAGTGAGTATAGGGTGATCCACTGGGAACCGTGTTTTGTCTATATAGATATCAGCCCAAAACCAGAACGGGTCGTATAGAATGAAGCGCATAAATTCTTCTTGGAACTTGAGATTCGAACGGATCACCAAAACAAGGCTGGAAGACCAGATCTAATTTTCATGAAAAGGAAGAAAAAATCGTGCCAGATGGTGAATTTTGTTGCTCCGGTGAACCGCTGAGTTAAACTAAAAGGCAGTGAACAGCTTGATAAGTATCTAGACCTGGCCAGAGAACAGGAAATCAGGGGAAAAATCGAGACCATCCTAACGATTAAAAATCATAGCACTGAAGAGAGTGTTGGGGAGACTTACTGTCACTCGATCTCCAGTGTGAAAACACAATAATGATAACAATAATAATAATAATGATAATAATAATAATAATAATAGTAATGATAATAATGATAATAATAATAATAATGACAATAACAATAATGACCATAATGATAATGACGATAATCCAAATATTATTAATAAACCCGTCAAAATAAGGCCCCCAAAAGCCTTTTTTTCTTTATAAAAAGATAAAAACATTTTTAGATAGCATCTAGTGGAGTACTGATGCCACTTTTCAAGTCTGTAGACAAAACAATACGACCAAGAGCGTTGGAACACACAAACACACGTACTTATAAAAAGGAATAGGACCTTTGACAACTTCGGGGGCTACAGTGGTTCAATAATTATAGGTGAACCCGTGGAAAATATTCTGAATGAAATAACAATTATTTTGATTTCTTATAAGTAACAAAAATGAGTGATAATTCAAATAGAATAAAAAGAAGTCTAGCTCTTTAAATCGATAGCAGAAAAATATCGGGTCGAGTAACTTTTTCTTGATACAGAATGAAAAAAAAAAAAGTTATCCATTTCTTTAAAAAAATATTCTAGTTTGCAGAACCGAGTCTCAACCCAGATTTATTATAAAGTTGTCATTCCATCACCTAATAAAGAAACGAATGCCTCCGTCGTCTGCCTTTTTTGAATATCTGCGTTCCAAAATTATCTCTCTCGTGATTGGTCGGTTTTCGAAGAATTGACCAATCGCAGCGTAACGAACAGAAATCGTGACAAACGTATAACAAGTATGGATATTCATCTTGAAGTCAGTGCGAAGATTACCATCTAGATAAACATACATATTTAAGTGGCTTGCATGATACGATATAAAGAAAGTGAATGTTGAGATTTCCTTCTTTTTTTTTCTTCTTTGAATTGATGCCATCGGAATCTTGCCAAGAAATGCCACTCTTCCAATTCCACAGGCCCGACCCTAGTAGTTGGGATTCTGGGAAAAATGTAAAATGAAATCTTAATCTTATCTTTATTAAGCCATCTATATAACGCAGTTCCGTGTTGAACGCACGTGATTCAACCGAAAGTAGATTTTTAGAAACGTTGCCAACCACAAATCTGCCAATAATGTAAATTGTAGAGTACAAGTTGACCTGGCGTGTAAGTCAAAGTTTGTTTTATTGTTATCATTATCGTTCACATCTGCAAATCCGCTCGGATAGTATCGGGGTTAGCACGCCTGCCCCAACACGCAGGAGTATCCGGGTTCGATTCCGAAAAACAAAAGGAAAAACTATTCAGTAAGACAAATTTCCGTCGGATGGTTAGCACGTCTGTCTTACAAGCAGAAGGTTGCGGGTTCGATTCCAAGTATCAGTGAAGAACGCAGAAAACTCTTAATAGGACATAATTTCACTATGCTAATTGAGTACGTTCTAAGCTGTGTGATCAAGTAGATGGTATATATCGACTGTCTTACTTATTGTGTTGTCATAAAAGAAAGGCCTAATCAAATTGCTAGAGATTGACAAGACCGGTACATGATCTGAAATAAGGAAGGGTTGAAGTTTATGGTTGGGCATGAGTAAATTAAAATTACTGCGAATGAAAAAACTGATGTTGTCTCATAAACTTAAAATTACACAGTTGGACCTCTTTTTCAATTTTAATCATAATCTTCGAAATCAAAGAACTTTTGCGATGATTATGTTGGTATGCCATTAAAAACCATCAACTAAACGGTCAACATAGTTCTTTTCTTCAGTTTTTAGGTCTGTGTTGCTATCTGGTTGTATCGAAGGAGTTCATGGGTTGAAAATTCAAACAAACTATTTTTTGTCTTTGCATATCCCACCCCTAGATAGGTTTTCAGAGGTGGGGTGTTCAATTTGCAATCTAAATTAATCCCTTAGTTTCTATTCGACAGAATTCATGCTTGTTTTGGGGTGAGGGGGGATTCAGACATTTTTTTCAGTGATCACTACCCAACCAAAGGCAAGCAAGTAATAGATTCCATCAGCAATTCTTTTTCCAATTTTTAATTGAGCACCCCAACACAGCATTGAGCATCCGAAGACATTGCCCGCACGGCGGTTTCTATTTAGTGACTAACCAGACCTGTTTCTTTCTTATCTATATCTACCAGCTAAGTATATGCATTCAGTCATGTCTGTCCGCCAGTCTGTCAGTTTGTTCACACAATATATTCAAAGGTAATCAATGAATTCCAATGACATCTAATGGAAAGTTAGGCCACGGGCTAAGGAAAAATCGAATAAATTTTAGGCCTGATCCAGGAATTTTTACAGTTACCTCCATACATCCTAAATTGAATTTCACCCAGTTTTTAACGTTAATAGCGTTCTTCAAATGGTTTCTAATTATTATTATAATTCCGACCTGTGAAACAGTAGATGACAAGCTTCGGCCTGAAATGAATTTGATTCGCTTTATCTACCGGACGAACTTCAAACGGTGTTTCACATTTACACAGCCTAGAGTTGTTCAAGAAATAAGTCAAGCTTGTAAATCCTTTGGTGTGATGCTGAACCATGCAGTTTCAATCTATTGTGATGATTTTATGGGCTTGTACATTACAATAGATAAAGTGGTATTTTCAGGTTGTTACTCACAAACAATCATTTATAAAATACTTAGTTCACAATGCAATCATGTTGGAAAAATAAAATGGATCAAACGTAAACATTCATTTTCATTTCAGCTTTGAAGTTGGATACCATTACATCTATTAAAGCTTTGAAGATGTTACTCCGAAGATGTTATTAGTACAAATTTATGTTTGCGTTTGATCAATTTCATTCTACAAACACAATCCAAAATGTAAGTGAATGCAAAGAAACCGTTCAAACACTACTGAAATGACATGTAGACACACACACACACACACACACACACACACATATATATATATATATATATATATATATATATATATATATATATATATATATATATATATATATATATATATATATAGTGTTAAACCCCCGAAATATATGATTATGCAGACATTTTTAGGATATTCACCTTTTGCGTTTCACATTGGATTTAAGATTCTATATCCAATGTGTTGTGGTTGTTTTTTTGGTATGTTTTTTATTTCATTTTATATATTTAAAAAAAAAAATTTCTATCTTTTCACATAATTGTTCGTAACTATGCGTGTGATATTGGTTAGTTATTTTGGGGTGTTTTTGTTTCGATTTTCGTATATTTTTTCATCAATTTCGATGAATGTTTATCTATCTTTATATTTCGTATTCTTTTATTTTCTGATGGTTTCGCCGGCGAAGTAGGATCGTAAACAGCCGAATAGGTGCGTAATAATCCTCAAGTCTGAGCAAAAGAGTTTTAAGAAGTCCGACTTGCCCAGGATCGCTGCTACCATCTAAAGCAAGGTTTCGTATCGTATGGCCCAACTAGGAGGCGCAAATAGGAGTAGGACCCTCAAGTCGTAGGTTTGATGGGAGTGGCAGATGCCTGAAATAATTATAGGGGTCTGTCAGCCCTTCGCAGGAATATTCCGGCAGTATGACTGACCAGACGAAAACATTCCATATGGCATCTGCCAACTACGGAATGTTCTAGTCTTAATATATATATATATATATATATATATATATATATATATATATATATATGGGATAATGAATTGACAATAGCCAAACAAAAGAGCTGTAATACAACGAATCAGCTGTCTGTGGATGACACAATAATATATATATATATATATGTATATATATATATATATATATATATATATATATATAGTCTAGAAAGCTTTAACTGTAACTGTTTCAGGAGGTTTCAAAAACAAAACAGTTGTATGTTATATTAACATGGCATCCCAGCAGTGTTGATTGAATGCCACCTCCCTTTCAGCTATGATTTTAACATATAGCTTATGCCATACATGTAGTTTGTTATCTTGTATAGGGTATTATCATAATATATATATATATATATATATATATATATATATATATATATATATATATATATATAAAGAGAGAGAGAGAGAGAGAGAGATGATTTCCCGTACTAAAGTAGAGTTCCTACAAAAATTATACGTAAGCCGAAATGGATTAATTACCATTAATATGGTAAACACTAAATCGACCATTCCAGACAGAAAAAAAATAGTGATGACAGTTTTTTAGGCTGTGTCGTCGATGGTTGAGGTAATGCGAGGTACTAGACATCGGTTTCGGGTGAAGAAGAAGAGGATTTCGAGTTGCCTCCATCGTATGGAAATACGAAGTTTCGTTGGTAAGGGTAGGACCGGTTCTTAAGCTAAAAAGGGGGCAAAGATGAAATGGGGTTGTCAGAATCGATAGGTTTCGATGGCTCAGTCTTTTGAGCAGAGTTTCCTTCTTTCTTTTCCCCTGTTTTAATGGACGGAGAAAATGGTCTTGGATTCAAACTAAAGACAGAAGACAGAATCTATACAGATAAACATGGCGTCCTTTTATCTAGATTAAATAAATACACTTTTACAAACAAGTTTTGTAATTTTTTATTTATCATATATACAATACAAATGTTGCAGTAATCATCTTCAGTTGGAATAGAAGTTGAAGTGGGGCTTTATGTTGCTGCAGCAGCTGAGCTTGTTTAATATATATATATATATATATATATATATATATATATATATATATATATATATATATATATATATATATATATATATATATTGCATGAAAATTATTTTATTATAAAATTGTACTGAAAAGAAGTAAAAAAAAAAATATGGGGATCAGGGTAAGCAACTGCGCAGAAAATGATGGGCGTTTTGAAATTTTGGTGGGCGGTATAGGATTTTGAATATTGAAAACCCACGCAGAAATTAGTTTAAATCACATGACTGATCAGGAAAGATGTGTCGGTGTATTGATCTGCTAATTCCATATTTTTCATTTGTCTCAGGATAAGTGTTTAGTGAGAAAAATGTATCCTATGATATTGGTTCTTCAAAATATGGAAATTTTCTTTCATAGTGAACCAGGGTTTCTCAACCTAGCAGATATATCCTACTTGTGAGCAATTTCAACTATGTGCAGAAGATGATGGGTGTTTTGGAATTTTGATGGGTGGTAAAGGATTTTGAGTATTAAAGTCTGTAATTGACGATAAAACATTTTCTGTTATTAATTTACCGAGTAGCTCTGTAAGATCACACATTACGTAAACCCAATATGTCTGCACTCATTGCATCTCACCAGGCACATGGATCACATTGGTGATACCTATAAACCGTATGTGTGTGTGCCAAACATTTGATGTAACCACTTCATAGTACTTTTATCAGAGATACAGCAAAAGCTGTTTCTTTTTATTGCTTTTAAGATTTAAAAAACCTTTTGGTATCCTTTTGAATACTAACTATTCAGGTGAACGGAAGAAAGTAGGCTGTGCTATCAAAAAAGTTGAGACTCTTCGGCGTTGTTGATAACGACTCGGACAATGGAATCGGTGACCCCAATTCAAACCCCAGTCGGAGCTCTTTCGCACTAATACCCTTGGAAGGAGCATGAATCGATATCCCCCCAGCCACGTGTAGAAACGTATGGCAGACTTTGGAAGGCAACCAGTCTAGGAGAAGGGCAGTTCTGATTCTAAACATGCTGAAACAGTTCGACGCCCAATCAGACGTATCACCTGCTGCTTTCCATTGGACTAGATCAGAGAGGCTGGGAGCGGAGGTTTGTAACGACTGGGCATTCCAGGATCACCATAGACTTTGCCCTGGCAAGCACCCTGTGGGGACGTTCCATTGCCCTTAGAGACAGAAAAGAAGCCAATTGAAAGATTGCACAGGCAATGTCTTTTTCTTTTGTAAGCAGGTCCTTTTCTTTTTACGAATCTGCAGTTAAGGTTTGATTTTTGATGACTCTCAGTTCACCCAGAACATTTTGTTCCTTCAATTTTATCAGACCCTAGAACCCATTTGACCCTTGTTTTCTGGAAGATGCTTTTCAGAAAAGAAATATTTATGGTTCTCCAAGGGGATCATATTTACATTGTAACTAGGGTGGTTACTTATTTTCCGTCAGTTTCACTAAAATACGTACATAAGTATGAGCTACCTGATTTTTCTTCGCTCTGATCAAAGTTACAAAGATTAAAAGAAAGAATTTCGAAATTCCGATAATCCTCTTAATAATCACGGCTTAGGGTCGGGGTTACCACCGTAAAGATGATGCAAATTAAGTGTCCACTTCAGCTTTAGAGTTACACAGTCAATAAAACTTCTGAAAATTTTTCTGGTGATACAACGTTCCGAAATTCCAATAATTAGTGGATACATATTAAGCAAAGCAACTACATCTATCCATCTATCTACACACACACACACATATATATATATATATATATATATATATATATATATATATATATATATATATATATATATATATATATATTTAATGTTGTAAATGTATATGATTATAAATAGTTGCTCCTGCTTATCTGGTAACCACAGAATTTTCCCGAAAAAGCTCCCCCGTAAAAGTTCAAAAATCAATTTTTCAAAAAACCAACAGATTCCCGGTTAGTCTAGGGTGTAATGGATTGGAAAACTGTTTAAATTGAAAGAAAAGAATCTTCTAGCTAAAAACTGAATTTTTACCATGTGTACCTCTGGCTACAACAATTTTTTTCTTTTCTGGACAGTTTAGTGACCTTCGACCCAGGATGAGCAAGGGATTATAAGTAGAACCCTTCCCTGTCACTCACAAATCCCTTCTCATAAAAGTACTCAAGTTGCTATTTTTCATAAACCTGTTTCAAGCAAGTAAAAGTGTGACACATTACTTTATTTGGTCAATACACCAAGGAATGTTCTTGTTTTGTGAATATTAGATGCATTTCTGGTCGGACACGTTTTGTAATAAGAGGAAAAATTACTGGGTGTTTACTGTAAGGGTTGTTTACTTCTCTCTTCGGTGAAAGATGATATAAGAATAATAACCTGTAAACCCTATAATATAAAAACATACATATGAGTGTGTCCGTGGATGAATCGTAGCGTGTGTGTATCTATGTGTGCTTGCAGTCACGAACAGAGTGAATACAGCTTACCAATAAAACTGTACTTGTCAAGTGGTAGAAATTTCCAGCTGACAGGTGCAAGAAGCTTATAGATGGCTGTTCAAATAAATGTTAAGGAAGGGGGCCAATGTTACAGTGAAGGTCGGATCATCAATTTCTGTTTTGAAATTATCACATGAAAGTTAAAAATTGATGTTTTTTGTAAGTTATTTCAGGCATCCTACTAAATTATTGGAATTATAGACAATTTGGTGGATTCCAATTATTCTCTAAGATATTGCACTGGTTATACAAAACATCAGTGGCACCAATAATCGTGACCTGCATATATATATATATATATATATATATATATATATATACATATACATATATATATATATATATATATATATATATATATATATATATATAGTGTCATCCACAGACAGCTATTTCGATGTATTACGTTTTTTCAGTGTGGCAATAGACTTTGTCCCATCCAGTACCACGAGGCAGAATTAAAACTCTCACATCAGACCCAGAGGCCGATATCCTACCTCTGGACTATGGAACTGGGTGGTCAGTAAGGCTGAATTTAAGCGATATATTGATAGGTAATGGGTATTAATAAACGACTGTGAAAAAGGAAAGACAGTTTTAGGAACTAATTAAGCTCAGGACAAATTTTTTAGAGTTGTGAGCTAAACGATTTTACATATTTCTTTTCGTAAATAATTATATGTCCAAACATTTTTCTTATTTAGTATAATAATATCTCTAAAGTTAATTTTCTTCCAGGCTGCTCTGATGCGTGAAGACTGTGTTTCTTGTAAAATAGCAAATTCTTAAGGATTGCCATTCAAATTTCCTAACATTGCTCGTATATTTTAAAAGTAGAATTATCTCATAAATTTCAAGAAATTGCAATTTAAAAAAATAAATATATATTATTAAAAATTTCCCTTTCCTATATGCAAATTTGAATAAAAATCATTGAAAAATATGATTAATAAATGAAATTTGATAGTGAGCTGATATTATAAACAGAGTAGGATTCAATTATATACGGTACAATATTAATCTGACTCCATATAATACTATATTCTTAATCTGCCCACTGATATTTATTGTTGAATAATTACTTCGTTATGATTAGAAATGAAATGGCGTAGATTTACAATGGCCGTCTTTATCAGGTCAGCCATTAGAAGTAGTACTACTGATGTTTAGGCATGGCTCTGCTGGAGATTGCTGATTAGTAAAGAGAGGGGATGAGAATCTATACGAGAGCAAAGGGTATTCTGTGTTTCTTTCATACTTCGAAGTCGTTGATATGAAAGGTCGTAATAAAAGCATTAAAACTGTAAATTCAGTTCGCATTAGGAAAGATTAAGTTATCTATGTGCACGTGAAAATAACCTCACAAAAAATTATTTGAATATTAGAGAAATATTTATTGAGATAAACATATATATATATATATATATATATATATATATATATATATATATATATATATATATTATGAATGATACGATTGTAGCTCCCATTAAGTATATAATCAGCAAATACATCTTTTGTTTGAAAAAAGAAAAAAAAACCAAAAAAACGACAACGTTCATGCATAATTTTGAAAAGAAATATATTTCTAAATTAATTATATAATTGCTTCAATGAACATTTCTTACACTCACGTGAAAAGCGTTTAGATTGACTAAAAATGGAAAAAAACACATGAGAACATATTGAGATGAATCGATAATTAAAAATTTCTGAAATTACCATCTATCCCTAAAAACTACCATCACTTTTTTTTTTGTTCAAAATAACAGAATAAAAAATATCATTTACTTGCATGGGGATAGGAATTTTGAGCATGTCCATTTACCGAGTCAAACTCCTCCTGGCAGTGAAGAGGGGAGTTTAGTGAATCAGTTGAAGTCAAAACTTCCGGAATGGAAGAGTCGCGGTTATTGTAGGATTATCAGATAACATCCGGTGTAACCGAGCTATAAGCTTATCATTTGCATTTCTTTGTTTCCTCCATCTACGGCTAACCAAACAGTCTCTTTATACGGAATACGCTTCTTGTTGAGCAACGATCATTTGAGTTTAAGTCTCGTCAGGTACAAATTCTTTATTCCGATTTCACGCTGCTTACTTCAACGATTGGACGATATGTCGGCCTAGAATACTGTGAAAAAAAGAAGCCGTAAGATGAATACAATTAGTTATAAAAAGCCTGGCTACTGTATGGCCAGACTCCACCCCTACTTCTATTCCAACTGAAGATGATCACAGCAACATTTTTACTGAATATATAATAAATAAAAAACAATATCATAAATTTTGTCGGATTGACTGTTGCAGAGAAAACCACCAACCGATTGCTTGATTGTGATTTCAAATCACAGCAGGGAAATATCAATTTTGTATATCGGGTTGGTTTGACGTGATGGGACAGAGAGAAAATGAATTCACTTTCCTAAACTAGGTGAAGATTGTGTTTGTTATCCTTGTTCTTGTCCTTGTTAAGATGGAAAAGTCAATTCTAGCATTTGACCCAGACTGGAGTCTTACTTAGAAATTCTTCATCTGAGAATTCAGATAACTTGAAATGAAATTCTTGTTTCAATGAATGGAGTTTGGCAAAGTATATAGTTAATTCACTAAACTGAGAATTGACACAAGGCTACAAAGATGGGACGACTATTGAGGATGGAACTAACCACTAATGGTCAGTGAGATCAGCTCTCTAAGCATTCCACCATGTAAGGCGTGTAGTTAGTCATTTTGTTCGTATATATGATTTCTAACATTCTATACTATAATTTTTCTGTCATTGTCTACACTTGAACTTTCATGTTTTGGTTCTTTGTCAAACTCCTATTGACTTCATTTTCTCAACCTAACAAAAATGACAAGTTCAGATTCCGGTTCAGACTAAAAAGGTGAAAAATTTTTAATGATGGATAGAAAGAGAAAGGAATAGAGAACGACAGATTCCATTCGTACGTCATCAATTAATGGAAAAATAGAAAAAGAGATAGAGAAAAGGAGAAAGAGAGAGAAAAATTCATATATATACACATGTATAAAGCGAGAGAGAGGGAAAACAGATAGCTATTATAAAAATATGCACAGGAAATTATAAGTGATGGAGAATTGAAAATTGAAAAATCATAAAGATTTTCTAGTTTACCTGAGATAAAATGAATTTTTTTTTTTATCATCAATGATTGGGATTTCTGTGATAAGCTTCTCAACCCAATGTCCTGTTACATCCTCCAACACAACATGCAACAATGAATCAACGTCTGGAATTGAATGCGTTCACCCATTAAATGATTCCGTTCGCCTTTCGGTAACCATTCATCCCTTTGCCTCGAGATGATCTTCAGAAGACTAGACTGGGAGAGTAAAGGAATTAAAATAGACGGCGAGTATCTGAGCAACCTCAGATTCGCAGACGACATAGCCCTTTTCGCAGAGAACCTACACGACCTCTCACTAATGATAGATGAACTAAATGAAGACAACAAGAAAGTCGGCCTACACATGAACTTCAGCAAGACGAAGATCATGTGCAACAACCACATTGGAGATAAAAACACTAAGATCGAAATCAAGGACACAGAACTCGAGAAAGTAGACCACTACATCTACTTAGGGCAACGAATCTCCATGAGACGCTCAAAAGAAGAAGAAATCAAGCAAAGAATCACACTAGGGTGGCAAGCCTTTGGCAGAGCTAGCTCAACCTTAAAAAATAATAAGATCCCATTAATCCTAAAGAGAAGGGTGTACAACCAATGCATTCTCCAAATAGTCACTTATGGAGCTGAAACATGGAACCTAACCGAGAGACAGACCCGTAAGCTGAGAACCATGCAACGTGCAAATGAAAGAATAATGCTGGGCCTCACATGGAGAGACCACAAAACAGCACAACACACCAGGGAAAAGACAAGTCTTAGAGACATCATAGAATCTATAAAAAATCTCAAATGGCGGTGGGCTGGCCATGTTGCAAGAATGGCTGACAATCGATGGACATCACGACTCACAACATGGATTCCCCGAGACCACATGCGCAACCGAGGCCGGCAAAATGTTAGATGGAGGGACGAGCTAGACAAGTTCAGGAAGTACTGGCTCCGTGACGCCCATGATAGAGAAGTGTGGCAAATCCTGGGGAAGGTCTATGTCCAACGACGGACGCTGAAAGACTGATGATGATGATGATGATGATGATGATGATGATGATGATGAGTGGTTAGCGCGTATGCCTCACATTCATAAGATTAGGGGTTTGTTTCCCGGTGTGATCAAAGAGTGTGGAAAGCTCTTCTTCAGGACAAATTTACCCAGTGCACTCAGCAGCTCATTGAGTACACTCTAAGTTGTCTGATTAGGGTCGAGATATGAATCGGGATATGATTCATGTCCACCCCACCCCTATCCGAATAGAGAAAGCGGAGCATTTGGATCGACCATCTACTTTTGACGACTTTGTTCCAAGATACAACTTGTACTAAAAGCGTGTTTGACTAAAATATATCAATCAACGTTTAATCATGGGAGTAGAGATGTATGTGAATCAGCACACTGGGTGGATCTACGATTTGGGTAGGGTTCCAAATCGAGGCTTGTGGGGTGGGGATCGAAATGAAAATAGAGGAATTAGAATATATCTCATCAAGTGACAATTGTGCTCTATCGTAATAAATTACCCATAATTAGTTGCATTACACAATTATCTGGAGCTATTAGCTATGGTGGACATTTGATTGGCGCTTTTTGGAGCTGACCATATTGAATTGCGCACACAGGGTTCCACAGGTCAACGACAACTTGCTGGCGCTGATTTTTATAAATGGTATGGACATACTTAACATTATAGCGAATTGCAAAAACTAAGTGTACGTTTTTTTATAAATTCCATTTCCGTTAAACAAATATGTGGAAAAAGAAAAATAGATAAATATAATATGTTCTAGCGATATTCATGATATTTGAGTCGTAACTTTTTAGCACTAGAATTGAGAAATGGGTAATACAAACAAAGAAAAATTTACCACAGGACCTATTGAAAAAAAAATTACAAAAAATACAAAAAACAGATATTAGAGAAAGAGATTTATAACTGTACTTTGACGGAGTGGGGGGTCCCTCTCTCTCCCTCCCCACTCTGTCTCTCTAGGGTAAGCGTAAAGACGTCATAACAAGACGTGGCTGAAGCAAGAGCAGTTGAGGCAAGGTTCA
>OY735226.1:3280087-3297587 GCA_963457665.1 Thysanoteuthis rhombus | reverse complement strand
GTGTCCATTTTTACCCTTTCGCTTCAGAAGCCTTCAAAGCTTATCTCTTCTTTTACAAGGCATGGCTATTGTTGTGTTGGATTGATTAGTTTGTTTTTATTCGAAGTATTTATGTTATTTTGTCTTGGTTTCCTGTGGGTTTTTTTTACCTCAATTAAGTGTCTGAAGATATATGACTGTCCCACTTTCTTCTTTTCATTATTCAAAAAACGGAAACTATAGTTCGGTGGTGAAACAAGAAGTTCGAAAGATGGGCTCCACGAACAAAGATTCAAGAGGTTTTTTTCCGCGTCTACACGTCTTTAAATACTTTAAGCCGGCAAGGCATGTACGTGAATAGCCTAACAGCTTGAGCAATGATATTTTATAATGAGATGCGGCGTGCGCACTGGTGACCAAAAGTCGGCATGCTATGGTCCACTGAAGTCATAGGTTCTGTTGGAGTTTCTTTATCGTAGCTGATACCCGGACTGACCATGGTGGTCTGCTGTCCTCGGAGGGTGTTAGCTGACCGAAGTAATTGAAGATCAACACCTAGACGCATCTCTCTGGAAGCAGATGCCCGAGCTGGCTGTAGAAGTCGACTGTCCGTCCAAAGAGTTAACCCGACAATACGGCTGCCTGGATCCAGTTGAAGCGGAGGTCAGAGACACACAGCTGCGTTTGCATGCATCAGCAATCTCTTATATTACTGATACATATATATATATATATATATATATATATATATATATATATATATATATATATAGGTGGAAATAAAACACTGCACCAATATATATAACTCGTCTTGATGATTCAAATGTTTTCTTTTCATTAATACTCAGATTTTATTTTCAGAGTTATCTGTGGACGGTGTAGACCTTTGACTCGAGGATGAAGAAAGAAGTATTGTGTATAATCATCTGGCACAAAGATAAATTTAGTCACTCTGCATCTCAAACAGCTTCCAATTTTAACCTACAATGGGGCGAAGGGACTGCCCCCGCCCCAGTCGTACAATGCAGCGTTGGTTGCAAAAGTTAAAGAGTGGATAATTGCGATTTGAATAGAATTAAAAAAGAAAATTATTTGCCGGTATGTTAGACTTTGCCACATGCTCTCTCCCCTGCTCTTTTCTTCTCTCTCTCTCTCTCTCTCTCTATATATATATATATATATATATATATATATATATATATATATATATGTGTGTATCCGACAATATCATTAGTGGACAATAAGTAAAACAGCATGAAGTAATAATCACCAAACATGATTATAAATAATTTTGAATAATCTAAACACCTTTTAATTCCCTCATTCAGAAATAATCACACGCACTACACACATACACATACTCACACACAAATACTCACACACATGCATACACAAAGACTAACCATTTGATAGCACAAAAACATAACCTTGAAAAACTTCTATAATCTTTGTTCATACCCCGTCCCATTTTTCGAATAAATAGATTCATTTTTCGTTTTGTAGTTTCTTCGTAATTCTAAATAGTCATCGGTCATGCTCACACGGTATTATATTGCGTGACATTATTTTCTTGGGAAAATGAACTTTTCAATTATGTTTCATTCAAAATTATTACTTTGTTAAATCCGAACTGCAGATCATGTTCGTATAATAAATTTTCTTTATTGTCCACTCAATAGGTGAACAGTAATGGATATAAAACAAGCAAGTGTATATTTATTAATTAGATCTTCAATTCAAAATAGTACTAAATACCATTGGTAGAGCGGCTAGAACATGAGTAAAGGTATTATCAGTGGTTTGATACTGATTGCACAATCTGATTCACTTGAAAAATCATTTAAATACCTTTTGTAGGGGAAAATATACAATCTACAATGAAACAACGATAAAACCTCAACTTGTGTTCTGTTTTGATTTGAATAATAAATCCATACATATATCTATATATATATTGGAGTAAAGATTTGCTACCAAGACAGAATAGAAAGATAAACATGTTTGTATAGTGAATCCTTACTTCACTATATTTCAAGCTGTACTCTAAATCGACTTGAATGTATTGAGCACTTTACGAAATAAACGCATCATGCATCGGATATTATGTTATATTGCATTCCTGATTTGTGTTGTAATCTGGGTTAAAAGCGGTTATTTGGTCTTCGCATTACCTGTGGCTATTTATCATAATGGTCAGAGCATTCCTACGTTGCAGCGGCTACCCTATCAATCGCAGGTTCCTACAGCAGCTCCATTTTCTTTAATTGTTTGATATATTTACGTTGATTAAACTAAGTAATACATTAGCCGGCTTTGCGACGGGAGACCATTTCAAATAATTTTCTATATAATATAACGTAATTTATAACTCATATGTGTATGTGTGTGTGTATGTATATATGTATGTATATGTATATATATATATATATATATATATATATATATATATATATATATATATATATATATATATATATATATATATAGTGATTTTCCATTCAAATCAAAACATAACAGGAGTGTACAATTTCATAGAATCTTTATCTCCGTTGCATGACTTGCAGACATGTTTCAAAGATCAACTATATCCTCGGTGGTTATAAATTCGTGTTGACTTCAAATGTAGGAAGATGCAGGCACCTATATGAACTGCTTCATATGGGTGCCTGTTATTAATGGAGGTTTATATATTGCCCTCTTTCATGTGTGCTTGTGAGTACCAACTGACCAATAAGTCTTAGAATCAGGGTGTTTGAAAGGTAGATTACAATAGAAATAAATCCGTACCTCACCTGGTTCTTGCAGCTGAGGAATTTATGTTATTCTAGAGTGTATATGCGAGAGTCATGGAATATCAACAATGAAAGAGACGAGAAGATCGTAAGTATTATATATATATATATATATACACACACACACACACACACACATATATATATATATATATATATATATATATATATATATATACTCTATGAAACTCTATAGATTTAAACGCTTAGTATATAAGAAAAACATTTTTTCAAAAAATGTATGTCATTTCAGCCAATCGTTTCCAAATATCTGTTAATGTAATTCATGTCATTTTCTTCACCATTTTATTAATGTTTCACACATGATTAGATATCATGGTACAGTGAATTTTCTTGTGCGAATCATCAGATGTTTACCATGTAACCGTTTTGGGGATTCAAAAATAAAACAGATATATTAACAGAGCTACCTATCACTGTTGATTAAACACCACTTTCTCCTTGTTATTTCATTCAGGTTATTGTCATAACGTATTGTATATGGATGTTATTTCATACTACACATTATTTGTTATGTTTTTTTAAACGAAGGGATTACTTAGGTAAGTTAACACCAAAAACGTATTCGATGATGTAGGATCCATAAGTATATAGGTAGACAAAATTTGTTGCTCGTGTCACTTCTATCACCAATGTGAAAATTGAACTTGTTGAGTTGGTTTTAATCACGGATTGCATGCAAATCAATATATGATATAATCTTCAAGGTTGCTGCTTATATTGAGAAACTTTTTCCACCAACATATTCAACTGGAGAATTTGACTAATTGTTACCAGCTCACTCAATAAAGGAGCATTAATATATATATATATATATATATATATATATATATATATATATATATATATATTAATGCTCCTTTATTCAGGGTTGAGCACTCTTTAAGTGAGGTAACTTATCCATTGTAAGCTTATCCAATGCTCTTCCATAGGAATAGAGCAGTCTGGTGGATGAGGTATTTCTGTGTAAATGAATATATCGCTTAAATTCAGCCTTACTGACTGTCTAGTTCCGTAGTCCAGAGGTAGGATATCGAAACAGCTGCTTGTGGATGACACAATAATATATATATATATATATATATATATATATATATATATATATGTGTGTGTGTGTGTGTGTGTGTGTGTGTAATTGGTGTTTGTGTATGTTTATATGACTTTCCTAAAGCTTGATAATTGTAATGTCCCTCTGAGCGTTGTCGTCTTTCCGTCAATTTGATGGGCGTGTCTATTTCCTACTTAATCAATGACCAATTGGGGGTCTTTAAATCTCTGATACACCCAGTCCTGTCCAGATATCCATTACCCACATGTGCTAAACAACTGAGTAATGTCTGTTTAAATGTCTCCAACAGATTGATTGTCTCTTGAACAGTCAGTCTTCTGAAACCGTCAGCTAAAACTGTCAGCTTCAACAAATTTTCCTTCAGTTTTTCCCAAGTGGATTTGGCGGGCTGGCCAATAGGGCTAGAGATCTGAGAGCTTAAACATTCATTCCTTGTCATACCTATAAAAATACGCCTTCTTTTATTTTAAGAGTTTTCAGGGGGGGTCCAATTTACAATGTAAGCTTATACTAAATTGGTCTTTTAGATGGTGTTCACACTTGCTTTCTTCTCAATTCGAACTTTAGTTCTGATCACCACTCACCAAAAAATACGAGGGAAGTAACTAATTTTCCAAGTTTTTTAATTGATCACCCCTAACACAGCAAGCTGCTAAATGACATTGCTCACGTGATTAAACAGACCAGTTCCCGCTGTTACATTAATCACAAAATTTCCATCCCAAATTGTGCCAGAAGATTATGATTCATTTCCTGTTGAGACTTTTCAGCGAAGGAGTATATCCATAGAGGTCAGGGTGATATTTTCCGGGTCTTTGATGCGATAGTGAAACACCAGGATTGTGTTTTACTTTAATCTCATTGGTTGCAGTCAAAAAACTAAATACTAAAAACAGGGTTTCGTCAGAATATTTCTTTTATGGAAAGGGTCTTTGGGTTTTCCAAGCTTTCGGCGAAATCGAGAGATCTGGGATGGCTGACCATATCTGAAGAGAGAAAGATGTGCATTATACAATGAAAGTTGTTGGAAACAGAAAAATAGAAAAAAGCAGTATTCATCAACACGTCAGCTTAGTGTATATGTCAACCAAATGCAGAGTTCAACCCGATGTGGCTCCCGCTAATTAACATGGAAGAGGCGAGGAAATCCAGGCCTAACGAGGGAATGAAAAGATATCAACTGAATCCAAGTTTATGTGTTGGTACCAATGGAGAAGAATCATTTCCCCACTATCACATGCGGATTGTATTATCGAGGAAGACCTTAGAATGGATCATCTCAAACGTCGTGTTAAAAGCATAACAAGAGGTTCTATTGCTAAAAAACCCCCCAAAAACAAAAAAAACTGTGAACGTTAATGAAACCTATTGACAGTGAATTTTGCTGGTGCTGGGCCATATTTGTACTCGATGAAATCCGGTTACGCAATCGATGGCAAGCTCTCCAATCACTGCACAACGACTGGGTACATTTTATTTTCAAAATAGTTTTCGAACCCATGCCGACAAAAACGATAACATATATAGAATATATGGTTGCGCATTGCAACTTATTCATATATATATATATATATATAATAATTGTGTCGTCCACAGACAACTGTTTCGTTGTATTATAACTCTTCAGGGTGGATATATATATATATATATATATATATATATATATATATATATATATATATATATATATATATAAAAAAATAGAGGTTTGCATTGCAGTGAACTCACAGAATGGTGATCTGTTGAACATAAAGGATTTGTTTTGTTTTCGTCCTAGTTACCTCTTAATCTTTAATCATTCTTATAATTCAGTATTTTTATAACGGCATCAGAACAGGAAATTCTATTTTACTACGTCAGCTGGATCCCTTAGCATGACAGATGACAAATTGCTAATCATTATATTTGTGGGTATGCTTCTGCCGTACACCCTTTGGTGATATAATGAGATCAAAAACAAAATGAACCAATTTTGATCCGGAAAAAGGATTGATTTCTCGTTTTGATCCGTAAATATCGACTCTATAGGATTACGGCATATTTTTCTAAATATTTGATTTAGTATAACTCTATAAAACACTCAACATTTGAGACGAATGGGTACAGTGGGTATCTTCCATAAAATGTAAACAAAATAAGTACAGGTCTGGTTAGTGACTCAATAGAAACCGTCACGTAACCAACATCATTGGGCAGAATGCTGTGTTTAGTATGATCAATAAAAAATTGATAAAAGGGATGATCAATGAATAAGTTATTTAACTCGCCTTCTGTTAAGCAGTGATCACTGAAAAAGTCCAATTTTCCAAGTGAATTAGCATGAATATTACTTACCAGTTTAGCCTAAAATTACATAGCAAATTGATCCTTCAACTAAAAACCTACTCATAGGGGTTTTAAAAAAAGTTTTTTCAAGACAGTGAAAGTATATGTTTAAGTTTCATCCTTCTAGCACAAATGATTCGGTCTGTACACATGGCACATACATAGATTGCCAGACCCACTTGAAAACCGAAGAAACCTGTGAAAGTCTCGATGACAGTTTTGGTTGTCGATTTCTAATAAGTTCATTGGTCCATTTGCGTGTCCTACACACGTGACACATACAATAAATTTATCGCCAACGAACCAGACTCGCCTAAAAACTGAAGAAACCAACATTGACTATGCAGACAGATTTGGCTGACGGTTTCATATATATATATATATATATATATATATATATATATATATATATATATATATATATATATATTCGATGGAGTTTTCGTTCTCAGTTAAAGGAACAATCGTGTCTAATCCATTTCTAGGCAGAATAGCTGTATTATTTATAATTAGATGTAAAGAGAAAATGTATATTTCGGAATTATTGCGATATCAATTATTTCAACCAACCTGACAAATCAGATCTATTAAGTAATTATCTGGTACGGGTAAAAGGTCGGAAAATATCAATGGATAGATGCCTGCAAATGAAAACAACAATGTTTGTGTACATTTCTGTGTGTGCAGGAGTCAGCATATACATCTGCCTATTGTATACACATATACCAGCACCTAATAATTAGCACATACTCACACAAATTCCCTCACACATACATAAATTGATTATACTTCATTTAATCGTCCCTGTAACGTATAAAAGCAAGGTTTTGTTTTCATTCAAACACTGTCGATTTCAACAGAGTAGCTGCTCGCTATACATTTCCTGCAAGGTAAGGTGTTATATTCTTTTTCATATCTTTTCAACCTTTGTTCGGTAAATCTAAATACGTCTTCGCATCTTTTTCTTCTCTGACATTTCCAAGAGGAAAAGCGACACATAATTATCAAAGACGTGAGATGGAATTCTTTCTTCATCTAAGAAAAGAAACGATAGAAACCTTAAGGTAGCAAACGTCTTTTCGCAGCATTAAAAATGGACAAAAGGGGTGATCAATAAAGGAAAAAGTTTTGAATTTAAATCCCCGACAAAAAACTGTTTAAGAGGTGGGGGGGTAGTTAAAAAACAAAAACACTATTTAAGGACCCCTTCTGAAAGAAGAAGATGTTGAAAGATTCAATCCAGTAATCCCACTGCCGCAGACTATACACGTGATGTATACATACATAGCCCACCAATCGAACTAACTTTATAACTGAAGAAACCTATGATTTGGATAGTTTTTCTTGCCGGTCTCTAGAATTGAGAACTTGTCTATGTTGAAAGATATGGAACATGTTTCACTGCACCGATAGCAAAATATCAATAAAATATCTCATTTACAAGTGTTGCAGTTGAAGTTTGAATTTCCTGGGAGATAGCATTTCTGGCTTTTCGCCACCGGTGAAAGTGACCAATAAAAGAGAAACTCTTTCCTTGCAGATATTAAATATTATCCTTGGAGAAGGCCGGAGGATGGATCAGCCGAAACGCTGCGTAAACATTAGAGATGGGAAAAATAGGTTGGATTTCTTGGACACAAGTTGATATAATAATGACTCTTCTCGAAGTTATAGATAAGTTTTAGATGTGTCCATCTCTATAACTTACCCCGTCTGTGCTTCGTAAACTGATGGGATTTATTGTTTTTTTAATCAATGGTCTCCAGTTAACTGACGTCATTCATTCTTTTTTTCTAATCAATTCTCGTGATAAAAAAAAAAGATTCACGGTTTTCTTCTCAGTGGTAGGGTCTTTTTTTGTCATCATTTATTCATTTTTTAACCGATTCTCGTAATAGATATGAAATTATGTCATCAGTGTATATAAAGCACGGAATTATAAATTCAAATGGTTTTGCTTAGATACGATTTAGATAATTTATTCTTTCACTCCTAGCGGCCCCCTTATCCGCGTTTTCCGTTTCAGTGATATATGGACACATCATTGAAATCTATTCTCGTTTATCTCTATTTCTACTTCTTTCATCTTGAATATCAGTTGCGGAGATGGAAACGTTATAAAGGTGGGATTACGATGTATTCATACTACTCAATTTCCAACATAAGTTTATGCTAAATTCGTCCCTAGTTAGTGTCTGACAGCGTTCATGGTTGTTTTTTTAATATTCCTACTTTTTAGCCCAAACAAAAGACAAGAGAAGTAATTTATTCATTGATCACCCTTTTGTTTCCAAATTCCGTTGATCATCCCAAACTGCCAAAAAATGCTGGTTATATGTCTGTTTCTATCGATCGACAAACCAGACCTGTTTTTCTTTTCTCGTTGTTTTTGTTGTGGTAATGTTGATTTCTTATTGTCTGAGTTTATTAGCTGAAAGTTGAACCATAAACAGAGCAATTGAGAAAATGCAACAAAAAATCGATTACCTGCAATGATAGAAAAACTGTAATGTTGTCAAGTGAAAAAAATCTATCGACGACTAAATATGGTCAGAATTAATTCTAATAAGACATCACTGGCGTTTTCTACTGAAAAAAAAACATCTATAAAAGAAAAGATACAGTAGAATCTAAATTCTAAAGAATCCAGACGTCATCAATAAACCCGTCAAAATAGGGCCCAACGAGTTCAGAAAGCATTTTCTTTTCAAAAATATTTCTTCCAGAAGGAGTCCTGTTGAGTACTGATGCCAATACATAAGTCTGCAGGGAAAAAAACAATTATGTATGAAAATATAAGTATAACAATTGATAAAAATTGTAAAAGAGGAGATCAATAGATGTGTTAATTTTCTTGTTTTTTTTTCATTTCTGATAAATCCAGATTTTCCAAAAAACACAAACGTAGGCGCGGAGCACAAACTCTTGACAAATTTAGCTTGAACTAACTATCTTCCCAAGGAAAATATTTTGGGAGGAATTTCAAAGAATAAAAACCAAGAACACATTCCACATAGACTCATTAGGTAGATGCTGAAATCTTCAGCATTTTAGACCAACTAGTTCGGACAGTACCTGTGATGATGAAATGATAGGCAAACACACAGACAAAAACACTTAGAACCAAAAGAAAAAAAAACAGTGCTAACAAACTTCATCAATCAGTTAGATTGTTGGGGTACATCAAAAGAACGTATCTCAATAATAAAAGATTCAACTGCAGATCGAAAAGTCCCAGTCCAAACCCAGACGTTCCCTGTAATGTCAACTGATATCATTTTTACTTAACCAATGATTAGCGAACAAAATTACGTCAGAACATTCTTTGCCATCTCCGGGGAAGACAGAATTGCATCAGGCAAAAGTATGGGGATGTAGCGCAGTGGTAGAGCATTCAACTGCAGATTGAGAGATCCATAGTTCAAACCCGAGTGTCCCCTGTAATGTCAACTGCTACCATTTATACTTGACCAATGTTCAGCAACCAAAATTTCGTCAAAACATTCTTCGACGTCTCAAGGAAGGACACAATTGAATCAGGCAAAATTATGGGGATGTAGCTCATTGGTAGAGCATGTAACTGCAGATGGAGAGGTTCCCAGTTAAACCAAGATGTCCCCTGTACTATCAACTGCTATCATTTTTACTTAACCAATGTTTATCAACCAAAATTTCGTTTTAAACATTCTTTGCCATCTTGGGAAAGGACACAATTGCATCGTGAAAAAGCATGGGGAGGTAGCTAATTGGTAGATCATTCGACTGCTGACCGAGAGGCCCCCAGCTCGGAGCCAGGTGTCCCCTGTAATGTCAACGGCCATGGTTTTTACTTCATCAATGTTTAGCGACCAAAATTCCGTCAGAACATCTTGGGGAGGGACACAATCGCAACATGTAAAAGACTGTGGATGTAGCAGAACATTCCACTGCAGATCAAAAGGTCTCCAGTTCAAACCCAGGTGTCCCCTGTAATGTCAACTGCAATCATTTTTACTTTATCAATTTTTAGCAACTAAAATTTCATCGAAACTTTCTTTGCAATATTGGGAAAGGACAAAATTGCATCTAAATAAAGTATGGGGGTGTAGGTCAGTGGTAGAGCATTCGACTACAGATCGAGAGGTCCCCAGTTCAAACGCAGGTGTTCCCTGTAATGTCAACTGCTATCATTTTTACTTCACCAATGTTTTGCAAACAAAATGCAGTCAAAACTTTCTTTGCAATATTGAGAAAGGACACAATGGCATCAACTAAAAGCCTGGGGATATAGCTCAGTGGTAGAGCATTCCACTTTGACTGCAGTTTGAGAAGTCCTCGGTTCTAACCCTGGTTTACCCAGTAAGGTCAACTGCTATTATGTAAGCTTAACTAATGTTTAGCAACCAAAATTCCGTCAAAACGTTCTTTGCCATCTCGGGAAGAAACGCAAGTGCGTTAGGTAAAAGTATGGGGATATAGCTCAGTGGTAGAGTATTTGACTGCAGATCAAAAGGTCCTCGGTTCAAACCCAGGTATCCCCTGTAATGTGAACTGTTATCATTTTTATTCAACCAATGTTTGGCAACCGAAATTCCGTCAGAACATTCTTTGCCATCTCGAGAAAGGACACAATTGCATCATGCAATAGTATGGGGATATAGCTCAGTGGTAGAGTGTTTGATTGATGATTTAGAGGTTCTCAGGTACCCTCTGTAGTAGACATGTTTTCCCCTTTTTGTTCCAGGAACTGAAACCTTTGTCAGAATAGTCCCTCTTATCTTTTCAGACACTAAATCCGTCTGTCTTAACTATTTGCATACTTTGAGTTTTAAGTCAGCCGTAGAGCATTAAACTGCAGCTTTGGTCCGGGTTCAAACCTTAAAGTAGTAATGTGGTAATATTTTTGCTTAATCAACGTTCCAAGTCTTATTGATCTCCGTTAACAGTGGAAAAACAAACATTGCTTCTGCTGTCATGTAAGAGGATACAGCTCAGTGGAAGATCAGTTGATTGCATATTGGGGTGTCCCCAGTTCAAACTGATTGTACCCTGTAATAGAAATGTGGTTACAGGTTTGCTCAACTAACTTTATGCAACCGAAGTTATTGTCAAAATAATTTTTTCCTACGGTGAAAGAACACAAGTTTAGACCGTCTCAATCATGGCGGTATAGCTCGGTGGTAAAGATTCTGGCTGCAGATCGAGATGTCCCCCTGTTCAAACCTGGTAGTTCCTTGAAATGAAAATGTGGTTATAATTTTGCTTAACCAAGTTTCAGTAACCAACATTTTCGTAAAATGATCTCTGTTAATTGTATCAATACACAAACTCCGTTAGACTGCGATATGTTGTTTTAGTGCCTGGTAAAGTGTGCAGATTTCAAAGTCCCGAGTATGCCCTTAAAGCTTTGTTTGCAAAAACATTCTTCCAGACTGGGTCCATTTGTGAACTGATGCCTTTTTTGGAGTCTAAAAAAAAATAGTATGGCCAGGTGATTTAAAAACAAACAGTGTTTCTTGACATAATAAGCAGTGAATCTTGAAATATTCAGGTCACTAGCACAATTGACATGGTCTGTGTACATATTCCATACATAGCAAGCCTGCCAGAAAGACCAACTTAAACACTAAAGAAATTTATGACGGCAGTTTTAGTCACAGTTATCAACACGAATCCTACATCAAAACCTTCGCTGATTTGAAAACAGAACAAAACAAGATATATACCGTATTTCTCCAAGTATAACCTGCTACCATTAATGCCCTCCACCCCAATCTGACTTCAATTTTGAGTGAAAAATACATTTATCCAATGTATTTATATTTGCACTTTCACATCGGAACGTTGTTGTAAATAGGTTCTACGCATCAATTTAAAAATATGAAGGATAATTAAACTCTTCATTACAGTCAATAATTGAAGAGACTGTAGCGTCAAAATTTCGAGTCAGAAAAAAAATTCCATCGAAAAAAAAATCACTGGAAAACGTCTGAAAGCAAAAAGAAAAACATCTAAAAACTGATAAATTAAAAACATCTAGACTCTCCAGAATAAATCTGTCGAAATACTCCCCTCTGCGAATCAATTCTGTGTTTTTTGTTATTTTTTCTTTCGAAAATTAAAAAGAAAATTTAGAAGGGTTTAATGGATTACTAATGCCAATTTATAAGTCCGTCGACAAAACTGTATGGCCATGAGCGCTCGAACAAACATACACATAAACAAACACGTTTATATAAGGGAGAGATCTCTCTGTTACCGGTGGTGGCTACGATTGTTCAATTATTTTTCCTCAAATAATATGGAACGAGATACCTTATCTCAAAAATTTCGGTGAAATACGAATCGTACATGAAAAAAACAAACGCTACCTGAGTTTCTCTCGTTTTAAATAATTTCTGCTCTCTTCATTCTTTATAGGTTTTGAAATCTTCAACAATGAAGACGTTGGCAATCGTCTTCGTTGCCTTGATTGTTGCTGTCTCTACAGCCGAAGCCGACGTCAAAGTGATCAAATTGAAATCTCTAGAGCGTATCAAAAGGGCTGCAACTCAATTGACGCCAGTACGTATAAACAATTCATTTAAAAAAAAATAGTGTCTGAAAGCATGGGCGCCTGATGCCCCTATTCCGGTGAGAGGGGAATGGCAAAAGGGATTACTCCCCCGGCCAGGAGAGGATATACTCAGATTATATTGTAGCGGGTTACCAGCGAATGATAATAGCATTTTTTTATATGGATGCATCAAGCTGGGATTACATAAAATATTAGTACTGCACCATTCTCTTTTATAATGTTCCAACTCTCAAACCTCCGCACCCGAGGAGAGAGGATCTGATCTGGTTGGGGGGGGGTTGAATGTTCTCGTCTGAAAGTGATTGATTAATCTTGATCTGCGGGTCATCAATATGAGATCACAGACAAATAAAGGGACTCTTGTGAGGTCATGAGTTGTTGAATCTGAAATGAAAGATTATAAGACAGGTCTGGTTAGTCAATCATCTGAAATCGTCACGTGATTAACATCTTTTTTTTGTTTGCATACCGCTTGGGGATGATCAGTTGAAAAAATTGGAAGAAGGGAAAATCACTTAACAAATCACTTCGCTCGCTTCTTGTCAACCCGAGATCATTTCAAAAAGAGCGAATTTTCGCTGCAGGACACAAAGAGACCAATTTAACAAAATATTACATTGTAAATTAAACCTCCAATTTTTTTTCCATGCAAAAAAAAAATTCAATCTTTTTTAATGCAAAAAAAAAATTCATTTTTTTTAATGCAAAAAAAAATTCATTTTTTTTGACATAATGAGCAAATGCTATAAAATATAAAAAAAAATGTATAAAATTCTCAACCCCCCCATTGTTGGTGTGGTCTGCAAACGCGATATATACGTAAATAGCTAGCCAACCAGCCAGAGTGACAGTCAGTCAAATTCACTTAAAAACTAGAGAAAACTATGCTGACGCTTTTGATTGACAGTTTCCAATACTTTGTATTATGCTTCATGAACGATTTCAGAGAATACTTTGTTTATCAGCAATAGCTCTAAAATGTTAGTTATGCATATCTGAAGATTATCTCTTTATCATGTAATTGATTATTGACCATGGACTTATTTTAATAACTGATCTTGGACAACTGATTTAAACAATCAGACATCGCCCAATTTCATTCATGCTTTGCTAGCGTTTTTTTCGGTATAAATCTCTCAAAATAAAACATGGTATTTCATAAATACTAGTTTACCCTGGTCGTCAAAAATGATGACATATATGGATGTACATTACATTTTATGCATCAAGAAATGGATATATGTTATCCGACGGAATGGTGATGAATTGCGTTACGCCATATAGAGATTTATTTGAAATGATTTCCTGTCATTAAACGGTTAATGTATCTCTTGGCATAGGCAACGTAAATAGAATAAACAATTAAAGAAAAAATGGGGCAGCTGCAGGAATCGAACCTGCGACAGATAGGATAGCTGTTTCAACGTAGTGTTGCTCTGACCATTAACAGTCTATTCGTTTCTGTTAATTTTGGTCTTTGCATCACTGGTAAGAGCCACGCTACGTTGAAGCAGTTACCCTATTGGTAGCTGGTTCGATCCCTGCAGCAAACCCATTTTTTAGATTGTTTATTCTATTCACGTTGTCTACTGTGAGTGACACAATAACCGTATAATGACAAGAGATCAATTCGAATAAATTTGCAAATGGTGTAACGCAATTTATGATCATTCCATTTATATGCGTGGATAATAGAGGGTTCCATTTGGGGAATAGCGTTCCAACTGAAACGGATTTTATTTTTGTTTTTCGTTTTTATGACTTATTTTTGTTATTCTTGAAATCCAGCATTTTTTTTTACGATATCAAAACATGTATTAACATTTTAACTGGCCCACTACATCAGTTATGATCGGTGTGACATCAGTTACGTCCCTTGGTGTGAAAGGAAAAAATCTGCACTTTACCAATTATCACACGTGAGGTTGTTTCCACTGGCCTTTGCAAACGAGCAAAAAACAAGGAATAATGAAAGACTTTGGAATTCACTGAACCCACTGGCCATAGATCCTACCAGCCCAACCTTCATTTGAACGACTATTTCTTTATACCTACGTTACTTCCATTAGAGCCTCAGCTTCTATAATATGTTATGAATTGTGCATAAATGTCCATTCATTTAAATTTGATCTGCGTGAGAGCTAGTGCCGCACCCCACCTTGCAATTAAGAAAAAATTATATTTGAGGTTTCTTTTTTGTTAATACGGGTTCTTGGCGTCTGTCTACTTCAAATCAGTGGAATGGCACAGCATTTAACGACATTTTACACCTTACTATATATATATATATATATATATATATATATATATGTGTGTGTGTGTGTGTGTGTGTGTGTATATATATATATATATATGTAAAAATCCAGAAATGGATATATGATCCGATAGGATCATTATAAATTGCATTTTATTGTATTATTACATGGAGAATGTATCTTTTGGCCTAGATAGCGCAAATAGAATAAACAACTGGAGAAAATAGGCTGCTGCAGGAATTGAACCTTGTGGCAGCCGCTTCAGCGTAGTGTTGCTTTTACCATTGCGATATATATATATATATATATATATATATATATATATATATATATATATATATATATATACATATATGTATATATACATATATATATATGTATGTATGTATATATATATATACATATATATATATATATGTATGTATGTATGTATGTATATATATATAGAGAGAGAGTAGTGTTGCCTTTACCATTGTGATACATATATATATACATATATATATATATATATATATATATATATATATATATATATATATATATATATGAAGAGAGAGAGGGGGGAACTAAATAGATAAGAATTTTCATGACTTAAGATTGATATTTGAACCCTGGTAAAACTGCGCCTCGCTCACATCCTACGCCTCATTCGTCTGTGCCAGACAAAGCATACACATACACATACACATACACACATACATACACATACACACATCCATACTCATACACACACATTCATGCACACACATTCATACACACAGACATATTCACACAAATACACTCATACAAATTTACATTCACACACATACACATACACATACCGACATACACTTACACACATAAATATGTATGTATAGAAAAATACAGAGACAGAGTCTGAGAGACAGAAATACTGTGTTCAATTACGTAGACTCCGTTACCATAGAAAATCCGCCCCTCTTCTGGTTTAGCCTCAATTTCGAAGGGAAAATGTATCATCCCCCGAGTACAATCATATACAGTGATAGGTATAACATTGGTGTTAATATAAATAATATGCACCTCGATTATTTTTGGGTTCAAGTCTTCCGGGAAGAAATGGGAATCACACATCGAGAAACATGTTCGATGGATAGAATGAGCAAATAACGACACGAGGTGTCAGAGAATGGATGCTTTGAACAATCAGGGGAAATAATTTCTTTCTTCTTTTTTCCCCCTCTTTTCAGCTTCGCACGCTCACAGTGGAGAAGAAGGATTTTAGTGAGGATGAACTCCAATTTGTAATTACGGCCATAGACGCGGATAAAGACGGCATGTTGAATGCAAAGGAGCTGAAAACCCTACTTCGTATTGGTGGTAACACTATAGAGGATCTGGACACTTACACTGCAACCTTGTTGATGCTTTTCGACGGGGATAAAAACGGGAAGCTGGATATCAATGGTAAGCAGATTCTCTGGCAGGGCTATTTATCCTTGCTGCTCCCTGCTGCAGGTTAATGAGATATATCGACGCAAAATCTATTCCTGTCACATAATAATGGAATATCTCGATGTAAAAACTATTCCTGTTATTGAGGCAACAAATGTCAGGAAATTTGTTCGTGTTTGAGAATTAGTAGTATTAAGAAATGGCAGGGGTTTTATTTCTTTGCGAGAATAGCATTATCAAGATGTGGCAGGGAAAGACAGAGAATGGTAGGTAGTGGCAGGGATAAGAAGTGCTGCCCGTGGATGTGGAAAACAGTCTGACCACATCATACACAATGATTTTTGCATCGTGTTAAATGATGGAAGATCAAATCGGAAAAGTTTTAACAGTCTATTTACTTATTCATATTTCTTGAGACAATCTATCTACCTATCCGGTATCCGGTGAGTTAATCGCCAACAATTCACCGCCAACAATTCACCGCCAACAATTCACCCCCCTATAATATATTGCATATTCAATTCATCCACCACAATACATACGGTGGATTAAAAATTCACTCCAAGCTAGCTTAACAATTCTAATACCAACTATGAATTAATCGTTAAAAAGCTCAGAGACGAGCAACTGACTTGATACTAGAAAATGAGTTAGGTTAAAAGCTTTTAAGAATGAGAGAAAATGAGAGAGAAAGGGAGAAAGAAAAAAAGGAAGAGAATAAGAGAGACAAAGAGCAGGAGAATGAGAGAGAAAAGGGGTAGGAAGAGAAAAAGAGAGAGATGTCATTATAGAAGGAGTGACAAAGATAAAGCGAAAGACAGCAAGGAAGAGAGAAAGTAAGAGATACATTGAGAGCAAAAGAGAAAGAAGCAAGGGAGAGAGAAAGTTTAAAACAAAGAGGAAGAGAGGAAGATTGATCAAAAGAGAGATACGGACTTAATATTGGTACCAGAATTAAAAAAGTATGGGATTGGTTGACAGCATCTAAGAATGAGAGAAAATGAAAGAGAAAGGGAGAAAGAAAAAGAAAAAAAGAAAGAGAACGAGAGAGAAAAAGAGCGGGAGAAAAAGAGAGAGGGGTATAAAGAGA
>OY735226.1:3270087-3275087 GCA_963457665.1 Thysanoteuthis rhombus | reverse complement strand
CTCTCTCTCTCTCTCTATATATATATATATATATATATATATATATATATATCGCAAGGTCTTTCGTAGGGTCTAAAATATCGTTAAATACCTTGCCATTCCACTAATCTGATGTAGACTGACGTCAATAACCCGTATTAACTCTTCAAATTGGCAAGATTGCGGAAGCAATCAGGATTTATTCGCTTTTCGTAACATTTGAGCCATCTGTCACGTCAAATACGAAAATAATGCTATGTGACACATTCACCGGATTCCTAACGTATCATGTGGGAGATGAGATGTCACGTCACGACATGAACTATCATGGCTCGAGGAATCACCAAGCTCGGAGGCATGAGAGGAAGAAGTGGCAGTTACGGACCCACCATCTCGCACCGCCCAGCCCTGCCCCGCCCCACCCCAATCTCATTCTATCAGGCTTCTGACAAAGAAGGAAAGAAAATCGGAAAGACTCACGGACGGCGATATGTTTATCCGTGGTTGATAGCCGTCTGTTTTGCTAAGGATGACAGCTGATGTGTTCTCGTTCAGCAGAGCTAAGAAGAAGAAGAAGAAGAAGAAGAAGAAGAAGAAGAAGAAGAAGAAGAAGAAGAAGAAGAAGAAGAAGAAGAAGAAGAAGGGGGAGGAGGAGGAGGAGACGAAGGCGAAGGAGCAAGGAGAAGAAGGGAAAGGAGATTAAGATGAATGAGAACGTGGAGCGATCGATAGGTTTTCGCCAGTTAGAAGGTTGGCGCTAGACAATCATTCTGCTACTACTGATCCCCTCTTGGTTTTGTGTTATTTCAATATAAACCTTAAGCATTCACTAAAATTAACTAAGCCTGGCACAAGACCACGGGTGAGGATAACCCAGTGAAGACCAATTTTTGTATCAGTTTTGGGGATTTCAAAAAGAAAAGTTATATTAACATGGCACCCCAGCATTGATCAGATACCACCTCCCTTTCATATAGGGTATTATCATGATGTATTGTATACGGATGTTATTTTAAACTACATATTAAATTTCAAAAATCGGACTTGCTCACGCAGGTAATATATATATATATATATATATATATATATATATATATATATATATATTAGAAAATAGATTCGATCTAAAATTTTCTTAAAAGACAGATCTTTCATCTGAAATGTCCTAAATAAATACCAGCTCAAGATATATGCCTTGTTGGTCCCTAAAATATCGTAGAGAACAAAAGAAGCCCTTTTTTGAGAAAACTTAAACATTTTTTAGATGATGACCAATGGCAGACCCATCCAAATCTCCGAGGACGTAACCCCCAAAATGTGACCAGGAGCACCTAACCTGGACACATACACACACACGCGTAGACACTCAAAGAGAGATGAATCTGAAGCCCACTTGACAGGTTAATCGGGGATGGGGGATATTCGTGGGGATACTATGATCAGAGACTCCAGAGCGAATTATTCGTAAAAAAATGAAATCCTTCTTGTGTTGAACTTACTTATCCAGTTTTACCGACTATCGTAAATTTTTATCGGCTAAATTGGGAAAAAATCAGCCTTATCAAGTCAAACGTTTACTAATCTGGCAAGTCTTGGATAGATTTGCTGACGGGAAAAATGCATTGGGGATTTTTCTACATCCCTGCACCTCCCCGAAAAGCTATACCCCTACATGCATTTCTAAGAGGCCGAAAGAAACCCACGTTAGCATGTCTTATTCAGCCACACCCTTTTATCTATCTCGCAAGTAACCCAGCTTACACAATATGCCTATTTCATTACACCTTATCTTATAATGAGCCGTCTAGACGGACAACAGCATTCGTCCGCCCTAATCATAATGCACACTAATTATCTCTTCAACTCAGGTACCACTATCATTATATACATGTGAAGTTTCCGATAAGGCCTTAGGGTAAGAAGCTTATTATAAACCAACATGTCTTAAATATACCTCTTTGAGAAATTGTCACCACGAATGACTCTTATTCACGAAAAAAATTAAATAATTAACAAAAAAACAAAGGTTTCGAGTATCAGTGAGTCTGACGGACATCTTGATAAGACCTGAACATTAATGAAATTATGTGTTTAATGCAAACAGGTAATTCATGTATCCCTTACCTTCCGAGCAGATAGATCCCCAAACAGGTTGGCTCGTTACACCGAAAAGAATTCAAAATGATACTAACTGCCTTTGCACTTTTTTACTTTCAAAATTAAAAGATATCATGTGTCGCTTATGTGCCTCAACCCATTAACTGCTGAAGGTCGCAAATGTAATTGCTGTAAAGGATAGAAGCTCTGACTTGTAGATTGGATTAAGTCGCCATCAATTACAATGACAATAACAAGAATTTTATTGAGTTATCCATAGAACCGGAATGACGGAAATTTCCGCCAGCTGCATTCAACAATAAGTGAGTCTGTTTTTAATTCACATGGGAGTGGGAATCACAGATTGTATAAGCAAAATTTAGACCTTGTGGTTCCATATAGCCCCGGATCAAGCTACTGAGTAGGGGACGGAATATCTCAAGGTTATAACATGAAAATTATTTTCAATGCTTTTTTTTAAATGTTTTGCATGGCACAGAGCAAAATTCTGACAATAGAGGGTGAGATCGTCGTACAATAAACTTGTAAGTGGGGAAAACCTGAATTCCTTGAAAATCATCATTCACAATCCAGGAATTTACATGGGCCCAAACACTGATCTCTGGCACCGGTGGTAAATGAACAACTATTTCAGCCTTGGGGCAGACCATTTGCGATTGGTCATCTTCATTGATTTACTCTCAGAGGTTCTCAAACCGCGTGCCGCTGCAAAATATTGTGCTGCAACTATCTCTGACAAGTATGCTGTGTAGATTTTTCTGAATACGTCAACGCATATTTGGAGTCTTGAACGTGTCTCGGGACGGGTAACATGACAGCCCCGATTCTGACACAGGACTGCCCATCAAGTGGCTTTATCACTACATTTGTTGATATTCAACTTTCCAGTTTATAATCGGATTTTTCTGTCTCCTAGACCAGTTGACAACCAAGGCTTGAGAGCTTTTCAATTTATTCATAACAGGGAGAAGAAGAGATAGATTCGTGTAGTCCTCAAGGGGATCAGATCAAAATGAACACAAACCGTCTCTGAGTTTGAACTCGTACTGCCGATTCCATTTCCTGTGCTGTTGTCCATTATTCAATGGAAATCACCAGAAACGTTCGAATGAAGGCCGTTACCTGTCGATTGCGATTCAGGCGTGATATCTTTGAATTTATCAAATGTGCAACAATTGAGAAGGAATTATACAACAATATAATTAAAAAAATCAGCGTTTGAAGAGTTAGGTGATGCATTTTAACATTTAGTCTGATTTGCAGGATTAGTAAAGATAGATATAAAGTTTATGTTGGTCACAAGACATTGGCGGTAAACAGTGACCAAGAGTTTACAATAATTCGGAACAGCTGGTCAGGTTAATCCCCGAACAACAAAATATAAAATTCCTTAGAACCAACATAACCCTCTTCATCAATTGATGCGGGTTGGTACTTACCATCTCAAAACAATTACGACATGAACGCAACATATACTCGAAGAGACACTTGTCCCGCACCTTTCTCATGCAATAATATACAGATAACGATACATACATGTACACAACCCTTTCCGGATAGACCCTGTGTCAATAAGACACGCACTTATCCCGACACATAGCAACACTCCCGCGAGACCATGTTATAACCGCGCGCGCGTACTCACATTCATACATACACACTCCCAGATACTCACACACACATAGAATAACGATGACACACACTATCAGCGCACAGACAAGCTTAGGAAATTCTACATACAAAGACCCAGTGAATACAAACTTACAGATACTTCAGCAGAGGCACATTCCCATACGTACTCAAACCTAACAATTTCCCCCTCCTTAACCTTGACACAGCTTGACCTTCCCACACCTACTCATAGATAAAAATATCCCTTCCCTGCCCTCTTTTTTCGTGTGGGTTTCACGCCACCATTTTAACCATTCTTGGTCCGATGAAGCTAAATTCGTCGACAATCATCATCAGTTTCTTAACGTCCATCGTTAGACATGAACCTTCCCAAGGATTCACCACATTTCTCTATCGTGGGCGTCGCGGAGCCAGTACTTTCTGAATTTGTCTTGCTCGTCTCTCTATCTAGTACTCTGCTGACCTCGGTTGCGTATGTGATATCCAGGGATCCATGTCGTGAGCCATCGGTTGTCTGCCATTCTTGCGATATGGCTAGCCCATTGCCATTTGAGTTTTTTTTAATAGATATGCATATCTACACTCGGTTTCTAGATTATAGATGATTATCAGCATCCTTTCAGACGCCATAGATAAATTAGTAAACGAAACAACAATTAGCATTTGATAGTTTTCAACCTTGACAAATGTTCCAGAAAAAATGTTGTGGCGTTTTAAATTACTAAACGTAAATGCATTGATAATGTTTTACAGTAAGCACGCATTGAAAATCAGGACGAAAGGAATTGTCAATGGTCAGCATTAAAGGCAAGTGCGATTGAAAGGAGAGAGCTCCGCTGTGTATAATTTTCACGTTAATAATTCTAGCCGATCCTAGTTTTTTGAGGAGGTGGCGGTTATGTTTTGGTATTTTTAAAATTATTATTATCACATTGCCCATATATACACGAATTAGGTAGAATAATAGAGAGTTTTTTTCTGCTTTAAACATATGGTCTGCGTGTTATAGAGGAAAGTTTGACTGGGACAGCGGACATTTCATTTCGGATGATCTCCCTCAAATGAACCCGAAAAATATAAGAGAAAATAGCTGACAAATGATAAATGGCTGGGGATTTTTCCACATTGAAGAAACTTAATTTGCTATTGTTGAAAAAATTGGGTCCTTGAAATGTTCAAGGCATCTTGGAAACAGCCAAGATGAGATACAGGACTCTATGTCTTAACCGACCCTACTGCTCTACGATGGAATTCATCGGTCTTACGAAACC
>OY735226.1:3262587-3267587 GCA_963457665.1 Thysanoteuthis rhombus | reverse complement strand
CGTGATGAGGCGCCTGTTGTACAGCTATGGTTTTCACGCTCATTATGTAGACCAATGGAATCTAGGTGCTCAAAGCATGAAACGTTTTTTTCACAGCCCCAAAGTCAGGAAATATTGAACAACTGCATTTACGTTCACGTCGTTAGGTTAGGTAAAAAAAAATATGGATCTTGTTAGTTCAATAAGGCGGCAAATATTCTGTAGTTATGGATATGCAACTGCTATGTACCAAGGATGTTCATCATTTTTCTAGAACAATCCATGTGAACCTTGTCTATTGACCGAGCGAATATTGAAAGCATTAAGCACAATATTTGACGCACAGAGTGATTTGCCATGTTGAATGTCCGTTTCAGTCCTTGTCATTGTTGTCTGGTGCACTAAATTAAGATCTGAAATCATCAAAATGTTCGAATATTCTGCGGTACCCACCCCAGGAACTAAGTACGGCAAGCCCGCAGATTTACGTCCCACTGTTTGGGAATGTTGAACATTCTCAAATACAGTGAGTATGTCTTCACTGGGAACTCAATAAATTTGGCCTTGGGCAAGACTGCACTAAGATAAGTAAGTAAAAATAAGTCGCTTTTCCCGGGCTTAGTAGTTAGCAAGCCAGTTTTGTAGGCCATCGCTTCTGGAACAAGTTTTATGCTCACTAGTTGTCTCATACTTCTTGCTTTGCATCAGACTGAAATAAATACAGCCACAATTATTTATTATAAGTTATCTATTTTTTATAAACATCAGCCCCGAGGAAACTGCAAATTTGATATTCCTAATTCAATATTTTGCGCGCGCTATTAAGAGTTATCGTATCTTGCAATTGACGCTTTGGGACTTTTTATTATCTTCTTAGCGCGAATTTTGATTTATACCTGATAAGATTAACGGGTATGCACTTTGAAATTAAATGATAGTTTAATCATATCCTGATTCTGAAAGTAAATTAGAAATAAATAGTCAACATCTGGCTGCTGGCCAGGCAAAACGATCTATCTGAGACAAAAAATATTTCAAGAAGGAAT
Source organism: Thysanoteuthis rhombus (assembly GCA_963457665.1). Classification (NCBI taxonomy): domain Eukaryota; kingdom Metazoa; phylum Mollusca; class Cephalopoda; order Oegopsida; family Thysanoteuthidae; genus Thysanoteuthis; species Thysanoteuthis major. The sequence continues at coordinate 3,266,562 of OY735226.1, read as the reverse complement.
AAGTGTTATATCAACGTTCAATAAATGTTTTTTTTTTTCAATGTCAAATAATATTTGATAACAACCTTTGATTTTCTTATTTTTCTTTTGACTAATATATATATATATATATATATATATATATATAAATAGTAGGTTGTGGATTCGCAGCACATACTAGCTCATGTTTCGGCCCTCTCTGGGCCTCTTCAAGTGAATGATTGTCCATGTTTTTTTTGGTCTATTTATTGGAAATTTTGTGAGAATGTTGTGAGTGTGGTAGTAGGTGGAGTGGGGATATTCATTTTGTCAAGGGGTTCGAACTCCATATAGGAGTCATTCCTGCAAAGATGCTTAGTTGTGGTCTGGGAGTAATTTCTTTTTTGACCTAGGTATCTTAGCATTGGATTTTATTGCCCCTGTTGGAGCTTTTTGTAGCTCTAGTGGATAGTATTAATCTTGATGTTTAATCTATAGTGTGCCTTGGTGTGTTTGAAGGTAAAAGCTGGTAATGGGAAGTTTTTGGGGATGATGGACATGGGGACAAGTTGTCTACTTCACTTTATGATTTATTGGTATTGTTTCATGTTGATTAAAAGAAATTTAGAGTGGTGCCTGCACTGTATTCATTCGCCTGAAGAGGCCCAAAGAGGGCAGAAACATGAGCTAGTTTGTGTAGCGAATCCACAATCTACTATTTATTTCCAGCTCCACTCTTAAACAACTTCACTCCATGAGTAAAATGTTGTATGTATCGAGCACTCTATGAAATAAATCCAATACATTTCAGAAGTGGCTTTATATTATTGATATATAATTATATTATGTTATACTACTAGCCTGATTTGTACCACATATACTGTATATATATATATATATAGAGAGAGAGAGAGAGAGAGACAGAGACAGACAGACAGACAGACAGAGACAGACGGACAGACAGAGAGACAGAGTGTCTGAGAAATGTACACTCACATGTGTTTTTTTCTGATAAAAGCACTGACTCACCTCACACTCAATATACATATATACATGATCCAGAGAAAAACTTAATGTCCGCTAGTGTTTGCAAAAATAAAACTTTATATATATATATATATATATATATATATACATATATATATATATATATATATATATATATATATGTGTGTGTGTGTGTGTGTGTGCGCGTGTGTCTGTGTGTCTGTGTTAGTAAGAAAGCCTTGTTTCAAAAATAAATCATTCATCATCATCATCATCAGTCTTTTAGCGTCCGTCGTTGGACATAGACCTTCCCCAGGATTTGCCACACTTCTCTATCATGGGCGTCACGGAGCCAGTACTTCCTGAACTTGTCTAGTTCATCTCTCCATCTAATATTCTGCCGGCTTCGGTTGCGCATATGGTCTCGGGGAATCCATGTTGTGAGTCGTGATGTCCATCGATTGTCAGCCATTCTTGCAACATGGCCAGCCCACCGCCATTTGAGATTTTTTATGGATTCTATGATGTCTCTAACTCTTGTCTTTTCCCGGATGTGTTGTGCTGTTTTGTGGTCTCTCCATGTGAGGCCCAGCATTATTCTTTCATGTGCACGTTGCATGGTTCTCAGCTTACGGGTCTGTTTCTTGGTTAAGTTCCATGTTTCAGCTCCATAAGTGACTATTGGGAGGATGCATAGGTTATACACCCTTCTCTTTAGGATTAATGGGATCTTCTTATTTTTGAAGGTTGAGCTAGCTCTGCCAAAGGCTTGCCATCCTAGTGTGATTCTTCGCTTGATTTCTTCTTCTTTTGAGGGTCTCATGGAGATTCGTTGCCCTAGGTAGATGTAGTGGTCTACTTTCTCGAGTTCTGTGTCCTCGATTTCGATCTTAGTGTTCTTATCTCCAATGTGGTTGTTGCACATGATCTTCGTCTTGCTGAAGTTCATGTGCAGGCCGACTTTCTTGCTCTCCTCATTTAGTTCATCTATCATTAGTTGGAGGTCGTGTAGGTTCTCCGCGAAAAGGGCTATGTCGTCTGCGAATCTGAGGTTGCTCAGATACTCGCCGTCTATTTTAATTCCTTTACTCTCCCAGTCTAGCCTTCTGAAGATCATCTCAAGGCAGGCTGTGAAGAGTTTAGGTGAGCTGGTATCACCTTGTCTCACTCCTTTCTGGAGCTGGAAGGGGTCCGAGTCTTTATGTAGCCTGATAAATGAGCTGCCGTGATTGTATATATGTTTCAACACTTCAACATATACTGGATCTACACCTCGCCGACTGATGGCCTCCATGACCTTAGGGATTTCTACTGAGTCGAACGCTTTTTTGAAGTCGATAAATGCTACGGCAAGTGGTAGTCTATACTCTGCTGCTTTTTCTTTCAGTTGATTTATCGAGTGCAGGTGGTCCATGGTCGAGTAGCTTCTTCTAAAGCCAGCCTGTTCACGTGGCTGGTTTTCATCGAGTGTTTTTGTGATTCGGTTGGTGATGATCTTTGTGAAAAGTTTATATACACAGTTGAGTAGGCTTATAGGCCTATAGTTGTTGAGGTCTTTCGGGTTTCCTTTTTTATATAAAAGCATTATGATAGCAGTATTCCAATCGTCTGGGACTTTACTGTGTTTTAGACACAGGTTGAAGAGGACGGCCAGTTTCCTATTGATGGTTTTGCCTGCTTTTCGGAGTAGGTCGATGGTGATGTTGTCTGGTCCAGGGGCAGTTCCTTTCTTTGTCTGTTTAATGGCTTCCTTCACCTCCCACGGGGTTACTTTTGGGAAGTCCTTTAGTTGTTTGCCCGTGTCTTGCGTATCTTGCTCATTGTTTTGCAGTCCTTGTTTGGACGAATAAAGTTTTTGGTAGAATTCTTTGGCGCGTTCGACAATCCTGTCTCTGTCTGTTGTTAGGTTTCCGTTTTCCTCGAGTATGCTAGTTATTTGCCTTCGTCCCGAGTTGAGGAGTTTGTTTATAGCTTTGAAGCCTCGACCTTTTTCAAGAGTTGATTCAATGACTGCCGTTGTGTATCTCCTTCTGTCTTCTCTTCGCTTCTTCTTGATTAATTTGTTTAGTTCAGCCTCTTCAATTTTCTCCCTCGTTGTTGTCGGTGGCTTGAGGTTTCTGCGTTTTTCCATGAGATTTTTAGTCTCATCCGAGATTTTGCTAATGGGTTGTTTGCCCATTGGCTTGAATGTAGAGGCTACTTCAATTATTGACGTTGTCATTTTGCTGCTTAGTTCGTTGATGTTGGTGCTGTCTTGTTCAGTAAGAATTCTGAATCTGTTCTTCAATTCGAGCTTGAAAGATTGAACGTGCTCTTTTGGTATGTTTAGAGGCTGCGGTTTTGTATGGAACATTTTCCTGCGTTCTTTATTGGTGTTTATTTGTACTTTACATCGTACCATTCTGTGGTCGCTGCCTACATTGACTTGATTTAGGACTTGGATGTCCTTGACGATATCGTTTTTGTCCGTTAGGATGTAGTCTATTTCGTTTCTTGTTTCGTGATTGGGGCTCCTCCAAGTCCATTTCCTACTGGGTCCCTTCTTGAAGAAGGTGTTCATGATTTTGAATCCATTAGCCGTCGCAAAGTTTACAAGATGAAAAAAATAAAAATAAAAAAATAAATATGTAATATGAAATAATAACAGTATACAATACCCATGATGAAATGACAAACTACATGTATGACATTATCAAATGAAAAAGGGAATTTGTTTTTGATCAGCTGGAGTACCATGTTTATGTAACTGTTTTGTTTATAAAATCCCCGAAACAGTTACGTAGAAGACAACTGATGATCCCAACAAGTGACAATTAATACACTGTACAATAATAACCTAGTATAGGGGAAACAAGGAAAAAAAATCACTGAAGAAAATTGCATAAAATGCATCGACAGATATTCGGAAATGGTGATTGAAGTAACACAAAATTTCAAAGCTGTAAAGCTCTCAATACGATATATATATATATATTCAACCCGACACTAGTACGAATCATCTGATACTTTAATTACTAACATCGACAGAAG